>JAWWES010000001.1:30667440-30705231 GCA_035583135.1 Lophotriccus pileatus
GGTTTGTTTTCAGAGTGACCTTCTCCGGGGAGGTCCCTGACCAGGAATCGAACCTGGGCCTCGGCGGTAACAGCGCCACGTCCTTAACCACTAGACCACCGGGGGCTCCCAGGCCTTAAGGTAATGTAGGTCCAACCTGCGTGCCATGAGCAGGGACACCTTCCACTAGACCAGGTAGCTCCATGCTCAAAATGACTGGGTGAATTCTGGCTTCCAGCCATGCAAATAACAGTCCTCCAAAACTGGTCACCTTTCATGGTGTCCTGATGCCTCTTTAACTGCCAGGAGACACACTTGTGATCAACACAGTAAAAGATAATCTGAACTTTCAGATCTACCACTGAATAGAGTAAAATGCAGAACAAATTCTGCTCAAAGAGATTTGTTATATTTTTTTCTTAATTCAGGCTGGAAATAAAAAATTATGAAATTATTACAGAAAAAAATTCTGGGAGTACCTCAACTTCAGTCAAAATGGATTCTTACGCCAAAACAACTCGTTTTATTTAAGTTTTGTTCATTACTGTATACATTTTAATTGCCAGAAAATTATATTCCCCCTTCTAATGTCTAAAATTATTTGTAAGCCAAAATAAATATGACATTTCTAAGCTTCTGAGTTTCAAATACAGTGTACTTTCTCATGGAAAACAGTTTCATCAACACTTTCTTTGCCAAGTCATCAAAATGTTATCAGTATGTCACCCCACTGTCACCTAGGGGGTGGAAGGACCCATCCACACCCTGCCCATTCCCTTTGGATCATGATTAGCCTTTGGAAAAGATTTGAAAAAGCAACTGCTTAATTTCGTGGTGTACAATGACCACAAATGTTGCTGGCCCTAACATGGGGAGTGCAGTGAGGGGAGATTCCTCACATTTTCTAGCAAGTTCTTCTCTAGTTTTATAGCTGAAATAAAACGTCTCCAAAATCAGAAGACACTGTGAAGACACAGCCTTTGTAGTCACTGGGCTCCAAATATCAAACACACAGTGTTTTAGGGTAATTTAACTCACAAAGCTACAGGACACTACATTTGGAGAATGGTATCCTTGAGTAATTTGTGAATCCAGTGGGTTCCTTCCCTCCTGCATATTGTCCCATTCTGTCAGCAGCTACGTTCTTAGAAATAAATATGAATAAATGTCTCTGAAGTGCAACATGGTTTGTTTTGTGATGGACCAGATGGCATCCAATGACAGATATATTTCAACAATACATTGCCAGAAGAGGACAATTCTCTTCCTCTGAAAGTACTTGAATGATATATATATCTATATCTTCAGTATAATATCTGGAGATTCTTCAACAGTTAAAACATTTTCCAAGATGTAAATCTATTTGCTTCTGTTCAATAACAAAGCACAGTTTTGGTGTTATGTTGTTGTTTGGTTTTTTTTCCCCTTAGTTTTTGTTGTTGTTATCTCAAGAGGAAAGAGGATAAACAGATTTTTGTTCCTTTCACAGGCTGGAGTTTATTACTTTATTTTCACCAATAAAGCTACTTACATCTTCCATCAAACAGTCTCAAACAGCCTAGATGTATAATACTGAAAGTAGGTTTCATCTGATGATTCAACTTTAAAAAAAAATCATGTTATATGTTTCCTTGTATGCTATATTCACTGACATTTGGGTGGGATCCCTATGACAAAGGCAGTGTCATCTTGCCTTCCCTCTAACAAAACACAAAGTGCCATTAGTGTTGGGCTTCAGGGTCTTTAGAGGCTTGGCAATAAAAAGTACTGAGGCTTGAATGCATTCTTTCCATTTGTGGTTGGATGCCTTCTAATCACCAGAAATCCTCTAAATAGTCTCTGTCAGAATAAAATAAGGTTTTGTTTAAAGTCTGAAATTGCTTTTATTTTGGGAATCGTGTCTTATTTTAGTTCCATAGTTCTGATTCTGTCCCATATTCAGGAGAAATTTATTTCTTTAGAAAGGTCTAACTTAAGCTGTGGCTTTAGGAAAATAACCAGCTGAAGTTTGTATGATTCTGCACTGGGCTACTTCAGGTGGGCAGGCAGGGACTATGCTCAAACCCTGGAGGTTACATCCATTTTACAGAGATTACTTTCTAAACACTCTTTGGAAGCAGCATCTTATAAATCTCTGATGTTTCACTGGCTCACACAGCTAAAAAGGAGTGGGTTATTTTTTCAAAAATGTAGTTGTTCCAATTCTTATCCTACAATTAAAATCACATATTGTTCTATTCTTGTACTTTTCATAATTTTTCCCTCAAGGTCCTGCTGAATATGAGTTCACAAACTCCATGAGCCTTCTTTTCTTTTCATAATATCAGTTTGCCACTCAAACTTCTGGCACCAGGAAAACTTAGAAGTTACTTCTGTTACTTGAAAGAAATAGAGTGGTATGTTTTATAAGCAGTGGACATAAATCAGTGTTTAATTTCAGTAATAGAAGTCCTATAAGTGATACTAAACTGGTTCAAAGATTGTATAAAGAACATAAAAATTAGTCAGAATGATGCTTTGATATATTTATACTCAAAACCACATTTCCAGTTTCACACATCATATGTAAATTACCAGATAACACAATGCTGCTAAAAAGTCGTAAATACAAGAACATAATATATCAACAAAAGTGTGTTTTTGATGACAGTGGGTAAAGAAACTGCAGTTTTGGTTTAACTTAGAAAATACTGCTGGATTTTTTTGGAGTAGTTTTAGGATAAAAAATGACCTTTGCTGTTCTCATAAAAAGGGCATGACTGTGGTATTTCAATATTACACTATTAAGGACTTAATTTGCAACTAAATAAAAAAGAAACTTATCATTTACAACTTTCTGTAGAGAATGGGTTCTATCATCCTACTAATACAGATTGCAACCTATACACTGCACAGAGAGTGTACAGTATTGCTCATATTTAAACATATTTACACGCGTATGTAACCTTGGATATTTTCTTTGCAGATTATAATTGAAAAATTATGACAGACTTCTTAACCAAACCTTCACAGAAACTTCATTAGCTTTGTCCTTCAGCCAAACCCTTAATGAAGTTGTGACTGGACATTCATTAATATAACAATGTTAACCATGCCAACACCATGTGGAGAAGCTGATCCCAGACAACAGCAGCCAGGTAAACACATCACTCATTAGTTCAACTGTAAAAAGATTAAATCGACAAGATCTGCTTAAAAGCAGACAAGTCTATTAGGTACCAGAAATAATCTGTCAAGAATTGGTCACATCTTACATATCTCCATACATGTGTTTTGTTCAGTAAACACCACTGATTTTTTTTTTTTATTATGTGTATGCATGTTCTTGTGCAATCCTTAAAAATTTCTTTAGGATACCTGAACTATGTTTCAGTTGTATAATAATTGCTAAAACTCAGCTGCTTTTCTGGTTAGTAAATAAGTGACTGATATAAAGAAGAACAATACTTTCAGATCTCTTTTCTGCTCTCAGTGCATTGTGAGCCACAGATGTGGTGAGTTATACAGAAGACTGCGCAGGCTACCAGTCTAACTCATGCTGTACCTGCTGCTGGTAATCCCACCACACAGAGCGTAATAGGTTGGTAAATCCATCTGTTTCTGAGAACTGGCCTCCCATCCATCCTGTGCTTATCTGTGATTTAATCATGTGATTTGATTCACAGTGCTGCTTATAGCAAGGATTTAAAAAAGCCCTTACAAGAGATAGCCAGATCTGCTCCCACTGGGTTTTGTTAGTGTTTGTGTACTCCACTTCTTTAAAATGCTACAGCTTTATGTTTGTTAATACATGTCTCCAGAAAGAAGAGTACAATTTTAACTCAGTACATCAACATTACCTATTCAAATCCAAGATACATAAAACAATGCACCTCAGTGAAAAACTACATGACCCAGAGATCAATCCTTAAATTATTTGTTTAGGGGTGGAGGGATCAAAAGCTTGCAAATCCCATAAGTCTTATTTTCTTTGAGTGAGAGTTAAGGGTACTGGTTTTTATAGCTGTTTTTCAAATTTTATGCTAACTATAGAGTGTTCAAAATGCAGATTTAGATCCTCAGGCCTTAAAATCCCTGCAGGGTGAATTTCTTTACAAAAAGAACTGTTTTCTGTAGAAAGGCAATCTCTTCTGAAAGGCAATGTCTTCTGTAAAATGCTGGTAAAATTTAAATCTGCGATGGCATCTCTGACAGCAAAAAAAAAGTCCACAGATGCCGGCCTAGCTAAATAAGCTGCTGTAACAAACAAACTCTTTATTGCCTTGAAAATGCAACAAACTAACTTGGGTTTCTAAATGAAATATAAATAAAGAAGCATAGAAAGAGAATTTCAGGCATCACTTCTCAAACCATGAGATGGCAACACTGTGAAATTGTAGAAAATTTGAATTTCTCTCTCTTACCTTAATTACAGATTTTCACCAATGTCCCAAAAGCAGAGAAGATCCCATTTTCCAAGCAAAGAAATATGTCCATTCTATCAAAAAAAAAAAAAAAAAAAAAGGGAAGAAAGAAGAAATTAGAAAAAGACTTGCAATTTCAGAAAGTTTGTTTCTCTTGTACTGCTATGGAATTAGAAAGTAACATGAAGTCCTGTTTAGTGCCTGAGGACAGGAAGTTTAATTATATTTGCTATGAGGAGGTCATAGTGCTGTGGAACAGTTAATGAGTGTTACACTGAGAAGACAACAGAAATGAAGACCCTTCTTGTATCACTTATTCAAACAGCTTTTAGAAAGTCACCATCTTTTTATATCATGGATTTATACAGTAGATTTTCTGAACTGTTATAAACATGACAGGATTTAGTACACATTTTTGTTTCAATCAAAATATATTACACTATAAAACAAACTGATATATTTTCCTGTGGTAAGGTCAGTGAGCTCCAATTCCTTGAACAATACATAGGATTTTTGTTATGGACTGTTATATATACCCCAAGGAAAAAAAAATGGTCCAGGTACACATAATGCTATTAAAACTTCCATCTTTTAATTTGACTGTTAAACTTTTTTATCCATCCCATATTCCACCAGGCCAGGAAAGACACTCCATCCACTTAAGGGTGTAATACTTTACATTCAACACACACACACACACACATCTTTACATATATACATATGGTGATACACATATACACATTTAAGGTGGTAGTAAGGAATGGGAATGTAAAATCAAGATATTTAACTTCAAGTTAGGACCTTTCTGATATTATTGCATCTCCACCAAGATGGTCTTGATACAGGAACAGAACAGATTCATAAAATCAAAGATTCTTTTAGGTTGCAAAAGATCTTTAAGATCATCAAGTCCAACTGTTAACTCAGCACTGCCAATCCCACCACTTAACCGTGTCCCCAGGTGCCACATCAACATGTCTGTTAAACACCTCCAGGGGTGGAGACCCCATCACTTCTCTAGGCAGCCTGTTCCAATGCTTGACAAACTTTTCAGGATAGAAATTTTTCCCAACACCTAATCTAAATCTCCCCTGGCACAAGTTAAGGCTATTTCCTCTTGTCATACAACTTTTTATCTGGGAGAAGAGACTGACCTTAACCTGACTACAACCTCCTTTCAGGTAGTTGTAGAGAACAAGAAGGTTCCCTGTGAGCCTTCTTTTTTCCAGACTAAACAAGCCCAGCTCCCTCAGCTGAGACTCATCAGACTTGTGCTCCAGACCCTTCCCCAGCTTCATTGCCCTTTTCTGGACACTCTCCTATCAGAAGGACCATCACGTTCCCAAATCTTTTTGATAATATATATGAGTGGAAAGGTAGGTGGAATATGGATAATCTTCCAGGTTCTTTTTCTGCTAAACAGACAGAAATAAATGACTGGTCAATTGATGGCTCTGGGAACACAGATGTAAAGAGGACTATAATTTCACCTGACTACAGACTTGCCTATTTTTACCTCTTCCCATACTGTGGCTAACTACATTGAACCCACTGATAATTTTTTCTTTTGTGGAGCAGAACACTTGCTCTTTTCCCTGAAATTGTCAGAGCAGGAACAGGTCCTTTATTTTTGGGCATTTATGAGTCAAAATCACAAGAACACTTAGTTCTAGAAATAATACTAGGTCATCTGATCACTAGATGCTGCTGTCATTTGAGATTGAAGTGGGAGATTTTGATCCTGCCCACTCTAAACCTCAACCTGATGGGGGCCTCAGCCTCAAATCTAAACATTCCAGTGCCAGAGCTTTAGAATCATAGAATCATTAAGATTGGAAAAGACCTTAAGTCCAACTGCCAATCTAGCATCACCACCATGTTTGCTACTAAACCATGTCTTCAAGTGCCCTATCCACATGATTTTTGAAGACTTCCAAGGATGGTGACTCTACCATTTTCAGTGTTTATCTAAAAGTGAGCTAGCCCCCTCAGTAGATTAGGCTCTGTCACCCCTGTCATAGTAACTCTAGTCACACAAAATAAATTCACAAGTAAAGGAGACTTCTGCAAGCAGTTAGCTCTAGCTTGTGCTGTCTCTGTTTCCCAGCTGTTATGCTTTAAGCAGCAGGCTATTGACACCTGGTAGTGACAGTGAAAAAAAAAAAAAAAACAAACCCAAAAAACCCACAAAGGGCAAAGGCAAACTGCCTGGGAAAAAACAGTGGCTGAAATTTACAATGACAACATTTGTCACTGAAGTTTCGTGGAATGCCCTTCACACTTAGGCAAGTCTACATTCTGCCTTTGCATTTGATAACAAAGGTGATGAACATAAAAAAGATGGACCAGAAAGAAAATGTGTCTAGAAATACAGTTTTATTCTACAGATGTATTTTTATTTTTTTTCTTCTTATAGTTTGCATATTTATGTGATCAAAATTTTACTTATATAAATCATGACCATGTCAAGTGATTGCTTCTGCCTCAAATTAACAGTGTGGAAATCAGGAAAATGTATTCTTTATCTTGCCCTTTCACAAATCTTAGACAAGAACAAGGATAGAACACACACTTATGAATGTTATGAATGATAGAGTTATAATGATTTAATGAGTTACAGCTTATCAGTTGAGTTCTATGAATTACCGTTTGCATGATTTTCAGCTCTCCCCGCCTTTCAGGTTAATGTAAAACTTTAAATCAAAGACAAGGTGCTTTAGTAAAAATAGTTTGACTTTGAATTTGAATTTGTATGGCTACAAGGAGACATGTTGGCACTTGAGGGTCTTGACTAAGAGTAAGGTATATTGTATTAAGTCAGTGTAAATGAAGTCTGTACCTAAAGAAAATATTTTTTTTTTGTCATGGATTTAGGTGAAACTACTCTATCTTGCACTAACATGAATGAAAGAATTGGATGAAAATGCCTTGTGAAATCTCGGGGGGTTTCCTTCTTTAGTTTCTTTCATTCTACTTTCTTCTCTCTAATTTCAGCTACACTGGCGGTGCTTTTGTCCTTTTATTTACTCTTAAAAGTTGATCTTAGTTGCTTTTCACACTGGAGAGACTACATGGCTGTTCACCAGTTTAATGTTAATAAGCAGAAAGCTCTAAAGTCTAACAATAAATAAATGGGCACTTGTAATTGATGAGCACTTGGGGGAAAACATTGTTCTTTAACTCAAAGACAAAGCAAATTTTTGACCTAGGTTTGGAGAAGGAAAAGATGAAAAGTCAAATGAGAAAAAAAATTCTATCAGAGCAGCTGAAAAAAAAAAACAACAAAAAAACCCCAAACAACAAAACCCAAACCAAATAAATATAGTAATTTTGAAAATTCCTGCTTAAACTTCTTGTTTCACCTGCACCTCTGAGTCCATCCATGAACAAGACAGTCCTAGCAAGGCACTGCATTCACAGAATATATCAGAGTTAAAGGAGAGATGAAGAATTAATTATATATTAAAAAAAAGCATTCCTGAACAACCCTATCTTCACGTGGGAAAAAAAGGCTATATACAGTGCTGAATTTAATTACCCAGAAAGGTGTCAAACACCTATACCTTGCTTCTGATCCCCTTCTAGCCTCTTTGCTTCTACTTCTGATCCCACTCTTAGGATAGCCCTTTTCCTGTGAGGCTTTTTGTCTTCTGGTAGGAGCAATTACCAGGGAAATCATGGTGAGAATGGACTAAGAAAACCGCACATTGGTTATTCTTTGCCTTTCCCCCAGGAAAACATCCTGTAGAATATAAAGAAATGACATTACTGATATGTCTTTAACTTCAGTTGGACAAAAAGAATATGTATAAATTGCTTTAGCTTATTCTTAGTTTTACAAAAAATAAATCAAAGGGTGACTGATAAGGCACCAGGTTGCTCAAAGCCCCATCCAACCTGGCCTTGAAGACTGAATCCTCAAGGTTCACAGGGGCCTTTAAGATTCTCCAATCCAACCATCAAACTAGCACCACCATAATAATCCCTAAACCCCATCTTCAAGTGGCACTTCCAGGTGCCTCTTGAAGACTTCCAGAGACAGTGATCCCACCAGTGCCCTGGGCAGTTTATTCCAATGCCTATCCACTCTTTCAGTGATTTTTTTTTTCTAATATCTAGACTGAACTTCTCCTGGTGCAACTTAAGGCTATTTCCTTTTATCTTTTCGCTTAAAATGTGGCAGAAGAGATGAACCCCATATCACTACAATCTCCTTTCAAGTAGTTTCAGAGAGCAATGAGATCCCCCTTGAGCCTCCTTTTCTCCAGACTATACAATGCTAGCTCTTTCAGGTGTTTTCTAGACCCTTCACCAGCTTTGTTGCCCTTCTCTGGACACACTCCAGCACCTCAATGTCCTTTTTGGAATGAGGGGCCTAAAACTGAACCAATACTTGAGGTATGGCCTTACCAGTACCAAGTATAACAAGATAATCACTTCCCTGGTCATGCTGGTTGCACCATCCTTGGTAAAGGCCAAAATGCTATTTTTCGCATCATAATGGATAGTGCATCTCCAGGGAGCAACTTTCTCTCTAGGTCATATGTTGAACTCAGAGCCCACTTATTTTTCTGATATCTCTGCTATGATGTTTTCAGATTTATAGACTATGAAAATTAAAATTGACCATTCTAGAATATTCAGTGTGTTTTTCTCATAATGCAGATTTTAAAAGATCATAACTTTTTATCTGGTTGTTGTGTAAATTAAAATTGTCTGTTTATTAAACTTTCCTCTGCAATTTATTTTTCTTCATAGTCAGATCAACATTTGCTATTGCATTGCAGTTCTCCAGTACATTACACTTTTTCTGCTCCAGTTTAGTCACAATCATTGTGGATAAACTCCATTATAGATGCTTCTGTAAGTGTCTCTGTGGTGAAGCTGAAAATCTAGGTCAATTTTTTCACTGAGAAGTGAAACAAATTTTCTCCTGATGATATTGGAAAGTGTGATAGGGTAAACTCTGATAGACTCCTAAACTTTGATCAGCATTACTAACCCATAGCATGAAATTACACACTTCTGTGTGCAGAAGCTACTAATAAATGCTCATCCAGCTAATGCTTCATTACAGTTGGGGCTTATCAAGTGTGGGAACCACATGGCACTCTCATTTACTTCTGTGTATTTCCAAATTCTCTCATCTCTATGACAGTGTGACCAGGCAGGAATATGAGAGAGAATTTAACCCCCTGAGTCTATTTCATGGGGGAATTACATAAGTAAATGAATATCACTGAAAACATGGATTAAAAGAATCCTAAATAAGGTGTTTTAAATCCTCATCTCTCCTGGGCAGTTTCAGCAGCTTCCCTCTTTCATACTCTCAGCCTGAATATCTTAACAAAAATAGTATTCTTATGAGTCCACTGTGTTTCTGGACATGAAATCCCTATCTAGCATTCATAGTGCTTTATGGAGTAGGTTTGGGATTTCACTAATTTCACTTTTAATACTCTATCTTGCCAAGCAGCTTGGTAGGTTGTACAGGCTAACACTGTTCTGCCTTACATTGCAACATTTTAATCCTCAACCAGTCGCATAGGAGCAAATGGATGCATATGAAACCTTTGGCATTACTCAAAATGAGGACAGGTTATGCAGTTAGAGTTACTGGTACATCTGATTCTGTCTACCTTTTAGGATAATTTTTTAGTCAATTAGGATTTTTTTTCCTATTTCTACCCTCAGTGTGAGGCAAGGAGCACAACATCACTGTACCTCTGCTTCTGCCATCATGGAATGGTATAAGGCAATCTGCCTGCTATCTTTTGTGTTGTTCTTTGAGGTCTTCTGATGAAAGGTGCTAAAATAAGAACTATGTATTATTCATATATTAATTCACTCTGGCATATTTGTTTCAGGAAACTTCATTTAAGTGCACTGGGAAATCAACATCAAAGAAATACAGAGTTACACATAGTGAATACACTCAGCAGTGGAGCAGGCCAGGCTTAACATAGCTCTGAAAGGCAAATAAAAAGCATAGAAACTCTGTAATCTCCTTATGACCAAAAAAAAAAAAAAAAAAAAAAGAGCAAAAAAAGAGAACAACAACCAAAAAAAAAGCCCTGTAATAGCTTTTCTATGTCTTTTGGGACAGTCTTGTATTGCTTTGTAGCAAATTAGACCCTGTTGATAGAAGTTTGTAGGGCACTGCAAAATATGGATGGAGAGAGTATAATTGAGAAAGTGATGGTCCTGGACAAAACATTCAATGATTAACAACCTCTGGGTTCTTTGGCTTTCAACCAGGATTTTTTTTTTAGAACTTACTTTTTAAAGAGTTTTGAGATGTTGCTGTTCTCTATCAGTCTTCAAAATATCTTGAGTAGAACATGCAAAAACTGTCTACTCCAGAGTTCCACATCACTTCCGAGATTATGGAACAAACTACCAGCAAATGAATTTTTGTAAAACTTTTCACTATTCATTCTCCAGGCTTTTGCATTTGTTTTTTTTTATCAAATTCATATATACATATATATACATATGTGTGTACACCCACACATATATAGGGAAGGTAATATTTTGGAGTTTTTTTGCTCATTTCTCTCCATCACTTTGAAAGTCTGTTTACATATATGCATATAAAATGAAACACTCTGGACTCTGGGGGTAAAAGTAGAATTTCATCAGGCAACATAAGACATTCCCCAAAAACTTTATAGCATAATTACCTATTATGAACCTTGAAACTTAAACTCTCAATTCCATAAACAAAGGCAGTATATGTGCACTGAGGGAAGACAACTCATAGTAATTTTGTCAGCAAAATTGTTAACAGTAAAGGCCTAAGCAACACTTCATCTACCTGTCACTTGTCTTGAAAGGGCAGATTACTTTTTCCTCAATCTTGGCATATCCAATTAAAGTAGACTTACAACCCAGGCAGGTGTAAAGTGCAAGCCAGCACTTGTTCACATTAGCAATTATCAATGGAAAAAATACATAAGTGCCGAGGCTTGGCACAACAGTTACCCTAGCAACTTTTCGTGCTCAGAACCTCAGCAGAGACTAACATGACAGTTTGACATTTTTTCCCATTAAAAAAAAAAAAAAAGAAGAAAATGTGATTGCATTTTCTCTTTCTCTCTCTGTTTTTTCCTTTCCATTCCTTTCATACTGTTTTTCCAATGCTCTTGGTGGTGACCCTGACTTGTTTAACTCCAGTCGCTCACCTACTATCAGGAACTCACATGAGTTACCAGCCTTGAGAGAATCCATTGTGAACACGAAGTGTGTTTAATGTTTACTTGGCCAAGCCTGAAGTCATGAAAGGAAGGATGGAGGGTTGGAGAAGCTGCATTAATGCTATTGGCCCAAGATAGTCAGAGACTTGTTGGCCAAGACAAGTTCACTTGATTCTGGAAAAAAAAAAAAAAAAAAAAAGGAGAAGAGCCTCAAGTTGCATCAGAGGAGGTTTAGATTGGATATAGGAGAAAAATCTTCATGGAGAGAGTTGTCAGGCTTTGGAACAGCCTGCCCAACAAGTTGTCACCGTCCCTGGAAATGTTCAAAAAAAGTGTAGATATGGCACTTCGGAATATAGTTCAGTGTTGAACATGGTGGTGGTGCTAGGTTGATGGTTGGCCTTGATGACCTTAGAAGTCTTTTCCAACTTTAATGATTTATGAGCCTATAATTCTATGAATGTTATGGGGAGTTTTGTCCTAATATTCTGAAAAACTCAGTAAGGCACACCATTCATCTGTAGCAACTTGCCTCAAGATATTGGCCCCTCTGACTTATGCAAGGACTTTGAAAATAGTTCTCTCTTTATTCACTGCCTTCTCAAAAAGGAAGAAAAAGTCAATCAGAAACAGACTATATACATTTTGTGTGCAGGGTAAAAAAAACCCTCCTCCTGAATTCCACCAAGGAACTCAGCCCAGGAAAGCTCTGCAGAAAATACAGTGTCAAATCATACCCAATTGTTCATCCCTTGAGAACAGAAAACCTTGAAGATTCAGCATCCTTTTGGATTAGGCTTTGTTCTGTGGAATGCTTGTAGACTAAGTTGTATGAACTTGTTGGCTGTGTTAGCTGCCAATCCTTTTATTTCTATTTGGCATTTTTATGTCAAATAGAAATAAAAAGTGGTATGCATACATTAATATTTTGTTAATTAGTGACTGTATCAGTTGAAGTTTACATGACTTTCCTTTTGCCACAGCTTCAAGCTATTTCTTTTTGTTTGGTTGGTTTTGTTTTGTTTGTTTTTTTAGTGTCTCTTTTTTAGAGTGTCTTTTGACATCCATTGTTTTCCTTCAGTCTCATTTTGTCTTTAAGTTTGTTCACATATACCAACGTTAAAAAGTGAAATTTAAATCTTAAATATCTACATCTCATTTTTTTTTATTTTCGGTGGTTTATTTTGTTCCCTCTTACTCCATTGATGTGTATCATTCGTGTCCTTCAGGTCATCATGTTCTCACTCATTGTCCTCTCCAAATGGAGAACAGTGGAAGGACTGAGGAGGGTTTTTTTCAGGCTGGAGGAAGAAAATATTAGGGAAGCTGGGTCTACAATAAAAGGTTTCATGGTGAAACTGAGCTGATAATCTGGTCTTTAGTCTTAAATTCAAGACAAACAGAACACATACTATGAAAGATATGCAGAAAATCAAAGTAAACATCTCCCAGTGTTTACAAGAAAATTCTACATTTGCTTATTATTGCATATGCTGCAGCCTTAGACCTCACAGATTTCAAAAGAATAGGTTTTGGCTGTGGAAAAACATTGACCTGAAAATTCAAGACGTGGAGCCAAATCTTACTGCCTGTGTTCCTGTGATCTTTTCCCATGTGCAAAGAGAATCCATGGTGTAACTTTAATTCTGTCAGCAGGATGAAGGCATAATAAATAAAAGTAATAAACATTTTACAATATTAAACAATCTTTCACAGCTAGTCAATCTGACAATTTTGACCAGCATTAAATTTACTGGAATGTTTCTAATCACGGACAAGAAACAAAGTCATACTTCCTCTGGTACACTTGCATTGATTAGAAGGGTGAGTCAATAAACATTATTACTACTTTCATATTCTGGGACTAACCGAAACTTGTTCCTTTCCCTGCTATGCTGTGGACTGCATTGCAATCTTTTCCGCAACAACATAATTTAATTTAAAAATCATGATGCTATAAGTGCTTGAGATGCAGTTACAGCCATTCAGTCAGAGAAAGGTCACGTTAACATAAATATTGAAAAGAATGATAATTAGGCAAGAAAAACAGCAAAACACATTAGAGGGAAATGAGGCAATTTTTAAATGTTAACATCTCAATTCAGAAATGTTTACGTTACATTTAATGGTTCCATTTTCAATGAGCATTCCACTAAAAAAAATTGCTGAGCAAAATTATGGAAGAGAATTACAACTGAAAATGGCATTGTATCCATTTTATCATCTCAAGAGTAAATGAATTGTCTGAATCCTGTTAAACACAATAGAATTCAAGCAGTCCAAGCATGACTTACTGCAGAATAAAGCAAAGTACTCTCTTATTAACAGAAAAGTACTTTTTTTTTTTTTTAATGATTGTTCCTAATTTAAAATTCTGAATATTTGAAGCAGCAGCAAAATATTTCTTTCTATGAGTTACCCAATACACACTGAGTTGGATATAGGTAAGAATGTCTCAACAATGTTGGCAGTTTAATAGCCTGAAATACATCGTGTCTGCTTTCAACATAATTTGGCCTTGAGGTCAAGAAACTGACACTAAATGACCCTTTTAAAACTCCCAAACAGTCTAAGCTGATTGCTGTTTCAGGGTGATTCCAACTTAAAGTATATGCTTTTCAAGTTTAATTTTAAGTGATGGTTTATCTTAATTAAAAACATTAAAATACACAAAGCTTTTATCAAAAACTTCCTGGAGTTAAATATGCTTAGCTAATTTTTCTTTTCATTTTTAGCTGTTTAATTTTAATGTTAATTTGAAAAAAAAAAATTAAAGTAAAAAAGCTAAAATTCTCTCCCAGGAAAATGTGAATCAGTGTCCATTCAAGTTTGCTATCTACATAGATACCACGAAAAGAGTTAGAGTGCCATGATAACACAGCAGGAGCATGATACAGTCCCCAAAGCAAGGTCATTGCAATACAGCTAATCAGGGATGAAAAAGTAGAAGTCTAGGCAGAGGCACTGAGCAATAAGGACATGGGTTTATAATTTAAATTTGTTTTTTCTTATTCTTGGTGTATTTACCACAATATAAAGTTTCCCAGTTTAACCTGCACAATTATCAGGTCAAGGAAATATTTCTGGCTTTTATTTTTTTTAGTCAAATGGGAGGGGGGAATGGTAAAATAGAAGTCAAATATTAGCAAGCAATGTTTAAGATATTGTGAGAAGGAACAAATTTGACTAAGAACATCTTCTCTAATTGCAACCCCCCTTTAAAATGGAAATTAATCTACTTTAATGAATTTAGTTTAAAAGAGTCATCATGTGAGACTACCCCCATTTGCAGAGATTTGAGAAGCTGAAATTTAAAGGAGAATAGCAGAAAGGATTTCTGAGAACACAGAGCTATGAATATATAAAATATCCAAACAAAAATGTGTTCCTGTGGCTTTCATTCTCAGGGGTCAGGTTCCCTTCCCTTCATGCAGCACATCTGCCAACGATGTAATGTCAGCAGATGTCAGTGTGGGCATCATAACAGCAGAATGAGAAAGTTGCTTGTCATTGTTGTAAACAGCAGGACTATGATTCTAGCAAGAAAAATCATGGACACTAGAAAGTCCAGCTACCTGTAACACTTCCTACCACTTTGTCTCTAAGCTCTGCCATGTGAATTTTATACATTAAAAAAACCAAAAAGGTACACAGTAAGTGCACAAAAGTACAACAAAAAGTTTCACAAAAGTACAAAAACAACAGCAAAAGCAACAAAAGTCATATCAGAATTGTGGCTTTACTTTTCTTCTCTTTGGTACAAATATAGCTACTTACCCAGCATTACTAATTGAGACTATTGCTGGGTCATTTTCAGGACACCTAAATGCAGAACTGCTGTAATTTCTGTAAATAGGTTGTTTGTAAGTAAAAACCAGACTTTTGATGTAGACCATATTATATCCTATAATAAAGCATCTATCCACAGAAAGTTTAGCAAAAGTGTACTTCAAAAGACATTCCATCCCAAATTTTTCAGCGTTTTTGGTACTTTGAAAGAGAGTGTGGGAAATTTTTCCAAGGGAAAAAGTGGAAGAGTACAGATTAGTAGAAAATAGTGTAAAAAATAAAGAGGGGGTGTCAATAAAGTATTCCTTGATAGCCTACACAGAGGATTCCAAGAAACTTTCCTGGTCTATGCTTTGGGCTTTTTTGTAAAACTCTCTGGGGGAGATGCTGCAGCCTCTTAAGCAACTTAGCCCAGTTTTGCTTTTCTGTTGGAAAGTTGTCCCAGCAGTTTCACCCAGAGCTCTCTGATGTAGTTGAAGCCTTTGCGTCTTATTTTATTCAAAGAGGACAATATTTTACTCCTTTTTTTCTTTGAAGGTCTCTTCTGCATATTTGGAAGTGATGATCCTGTTTTCCTTCAGTCTTTTAGTCTCTAGACTAAACAGTCTCCGCTCTTCTAGAGATTACACTGATTTCATAATGTCTGGTTACCATTTTTGGAATTTGAACAAACTCAGTAGATATATAATGATACTAGATTGACCACACAGAGTCTTTAAAATTTAAATATGCTGTTCATAGTAATATTTCTTAATCTTGCATAGGAAATTCCTGTTGACTAATACTAATGAAAATAGCACAAAACATACTGGGTGAGCTGACATGAGTAACACTGGCCAATGGTTTGTCATATCAAATGAGTGAGTCACAATTATATTTCTTAGTAATCAGAGGTCAGCCCTTTGGGTGCTATCATTCTGTAGCTCAAAAATATTTGATAACCAACATAAATGTGATTTCATAGACAGCAGCTAGTCTAGGTCTTACTTCTGTATGCTCACCTGTTTCCAATGTAACAACCATCAAAAAAACTCTTGAAGAGAAGATTTTGCAAATGACTCATAACACCCTCCTGAGATTTGGGCTGCAGTGATGATATGGAGCCTTAAAACCTTAGCTTTTACGCTTATTTTAAAGTCAGGGTTTGGTGTCTGCACAAGCCATTTGATATGGGAAAGCAGCCTTTTTCCAGGAGGATTGACTATGCACACAACAACTTAAATCTGTGGAAATGAATCAACTGAGTCAGCTGCCGATGACTGCAAAAATGGCCTGGATGCCATTTGCTGTTACCTTTTTAAGCAGGAGCTTGAAATGAGGAGAATTATAGCAAAACTGTCATTGAGGAGAGATCGACTGACTGGAATTTGCAACGCAAACCTATTCTTATCCCTTATGTAGAAGAAAGATAAGTGGGGGAAAAAAATTAACAGCCATGAGAGTTCTCTCTCAGCTGCAATTTCATCTTATTTATTGTTGCTATTTATTTATATATATATATATATTTAAAAGCTTAAATGATTTGTTAGCTATGTGTCAAGCTAACCCCTATAAATGCATGTTTTATTGCAGCTGTTACAGCTTTTAATATTGTTTATTATTATTCTCTTAGCACCTAGAAACTAGCACCATGCTTTAGAGACCCACTGTGCAAGTCTGTGTGTGAGAAGTGAGACAAGGGCAGATGCTGCCTCAGACAGCTCACAACATAGGATTTTGAAGGCATGGATCATATGACCAGATAAACATCAGGAGGGGAAGGTGGGATGGCAAGGTAATATAAAAGTCAGTAAGAGCAAGATTTGCTGCAGACATAGGTGTCAACGCAGAATAGAGTAGGGGGAGAGGTCTCTCTCTTCCTTGTTTCTTTGTGCATTGTGTCACACTTGTCACTTTGTGGCTTCAGATAATGTCCTATCCTCTGCCTGGCTCTTCCCAGGCTCCTCACTACCTTTGCATAGAGCCAACAATGGAATGAGGGCACATGATGTTCGATAGAGACAAGCTCTGGATTTACCCAACGCTACAAGAAGAGAGTTTTGCACAACCAGCATCTGTCTTGCACTGTGAATATCTACACCTTAAATAAATAAAAAGAAATAATAATGTTATTAAAGGACTACAAAGCCTCCATAGGCTTAAAAGATCAAAGAAAAAAAAAAAAAGGCATATCTGCCTGGTTTACAAATGTAGACTGGAAAAGCAAGCACTCTAACTGAAGTAAATCATAGAGAACCTGCTCTGTTCTTTTCTACACTGGGGAAGTTCTAGCCTGAATTTTTCCTTCCTCTTTGTCATGACATGAGAAGAGATGATTTATTAGTTACTCTTGGCCTGTCTGTGTCTTTGTAGGTTAAAGCTAGCATTCTTGTTTCCAATGACTTTCACAGAAATGTGCATTCCCTCTTTTATAGTTTCTGATGTAAAGTCTAGTCTTCTTGCAAATCTGTTGGTTGTTGTTCAATTGAAAAGGATTTTGTATATGCCTATGCATACTCTGAATTCATCTTCTACCTCAATAAGCCTTTCCAGTGTCTAAGATCAACTGAAGTGGCTTCAGAAGTAGTTGGTGAACAGAAAACCATAATGAGTGCTGTAAGTTTTGATCTCAATGAATGAGCCCATTCAGCTATGCCATTTAATCTACTTCGTCATTCCTCTCACCTCTCCACAATACCCAGAAAGGGGTTTTCATTGAATAAAATAACAAAACATTTACTGAATGTTAATTAGAGATGTTCTGGATGCCCCTTCCCTAGCTGTGTTCAAGACTAGGTTGAATAGGGCTCTGAGCAGCCTGGTCTAGTGAAAGGTGTCCCTCTCCATGGCAGAGGGGTTGGAACTATATGATTTTTAAGGTCTCTTCCCATGCAAAGCATTCTGTGATTCTTTTATTTAATTACATCCTTTGTATGATAACTTTTAGGATTCATTCCTAAGGTCATCTCTTCAGTGAGAAAGGATGTCTCTTCCCAAGAGACAGACAAGAAAAAGGCAGGAAAAACAAGAGGAAGATGAGGATACACCACCAGAGGATATAGGGAAAGACTTTAATGATTGTAATGAAAAAGAGCTGAAATAATTTTTCATCAAACTATGCACACAACTGCGGTGAGTAAGTCTAGCACTCATCTTTCCACCTCCTTTTTTATCTTCCACCTGCCACGGTCACTCAAGGTGACAGACACAGGTATTGCCTGAAGCCAATTTCCAATTTTTTGGTCAGTCCTTTTTTCCCTTGTTGCTGTAGCTCTGTCACATGTTCCCTTCCTTCAAACCTGTCTACTACCTCAACAAGTGCTCTTCCCAAATCAAGTTTGCAAGTATATTTAACTACCAACTGAACACCGCTGCCTTTTTTATCTTTCTTACTGAATCTTCAGTATTACTCCAATTTTCTAATTGGAGAATTCTTGAGAAATTTGTTTGAACTTCTTTTCATTAGCATTTTTCACTCTGGAAATTTTGAGTAATGCTTTTCAAAGTACTTTTCAGTAATGGAGAAGTGAATAATGAGAATTTATTTCCCTTTTCAAAAGTAATTAATAAACAAAGAGGAGATATTGCTTTCCTACTAAATCAATAGATTAATAGAATGTTTTCTTCCTGGCAGCTATAAAAGAAGTGTGAATTAATGCAATGTTGGTTCTCAGAAAATAAAATAAAGAAAAGCTTTTATAGTCACTTGAACTGATGTTACATGTACAACACAAAACTGAGAGCAACTCCTGGACTCTCTACAAATTCTAGTTGTGACAATCCAAAGGTGCCTTTGTTTTATAGAGAATATTTTAAGTAATATATCAGTGTATGAAATGTGTTTGCTAACTGTGTGATAAATGGATTTTAATGGTCAATTCAGAAAAAAGACATACTTTCTGTGGCTCAGTTGATGGAAACAGAAGTTGAGGCAAGGAAAAACAATCAAGCAACATGTTTTTTTTTTTTAAGAACTGGACACTCTTTAGAGAATTTGCTTTGATTCCAAGTGAAATGCATGGCAGAGGTTGTGCAGAAGAGGAGTTAGGGAATAGGAAGCATTAGGATGAAGACAGTTCAGGATGAAACAAGGTAACAAGACCAGATTTTAGATATTCAGTTACCACACTATGATGTCAAAGTGCAGTCGAAAGGGGGTTTGAAATGTGAAAAAACAAATGTGCTTGAGTGGAAGATCTACTGTCATAACACTGAGAGGTGTTAAAGTGCAAGCAGGGGAGAATACAATCTTTCCAGTCAAAATTGGAATCTTGAAGCAATAACAGGAAACAGTCATGTTCAGTAAACAATTAGGGACACAACTACAAATAGGCTAAAAAGTACTTCTAATCCATATGAACTGGAAAATAGAACCGTAAAGTGAAGTTAGAAAAAACAAATAATTGTGTCCAGGAAAAGAGAAATATAAAATAATAAAACTATACTAATAAAAATGTTGCTTTGAAATTTTTGGAGTATGATTTTTTTTCTTTCTTTTGAAATCCACTGCATAGAATGGGAATAATTCACATGCTCAGGTGAAAATGTTCCTTAGCAGAGTACCTAAGAGATTGGTCTAAATTAACTGTCAGAACTCGACAAAGGGACAAAACCCCTACAGAAAGGGCCAGAAAATGCTGTAATCAGTATGCAGCTGCTACAAAGGTTGGCACACTGTTAGGATGCAAAGAGAGGAAGAATCAGATTCCCTTTTGATGTGAGTGTAAAAGGGAAAAGCAAAGTAAGAGCTCTGCAATTTGAATTTTTGTTTTTCATAGACTAAAAGGTTCAAAGCCATCTTGAATTCCGATGTAGGAACATTGGTAGCAAATATCAGATATCAGGTGAGTAGAAATGTTTCATTAAATAAAGAGCAGATATAATTCTCCATTCTGATTTCAACTTGTTCTCATTGTATGTTAAAATACAAAGCAAAATGGGAGAAGTGCAAAAAAATTACCCCAACATATTTTGAAGTGGAAAAATCTAGGCACTCCAACATAGTCAAACTGAAACCTTTGCACTTGCCAGTGTACCTCTGCACCTATGCACAACCCTTGCCCTCAGCCCTAAACTTCCTGTGCTTATTTCAGAGAAAAACATCAAAGGCAACAGGACTTCTTGAACAGCCTGACACAGCTCCCTGCTCATTTCTCAGTCTATCTACTACTATGTGGAGGCATGCAGCCTTATGTGGTTGTGTCATGAAGAACTTACACAAGTAGTCAAAGCTTTCTGGTTCTGCTCCAGTTTCCTGATGTCTGGATCCCTTTGAGCCTTGAATGGCTTCACGTTTCTCTTTACCTTCCTGTAAAATGGTTATTTCATAACCTGCATGCAAAATGCTTGTGAAGGGAGAAAATTACTTCTGTTGTGCAGTCTTCTCAGACTGGATGTATTGCAGGAGCAAAACATGATATATACATGTAGGTAGATATGTGACTAGAGGTACATATAGACTGTACTCACTGTGCACCATCAGAAATTAGAAGTAATGGCTAAATGACAGGGAAGAGAGAATATGACTAAAAATATATTTTTTGAAGATGAATAACTATACTAATAAGTAATTACACAAATTAGTGCTGGGTCTTGGACCCAATTGTTTGGGGGTCAGATCTGAAATACACATTAACAATGATGCTAAAATGGGATGTGGAATGTTCGATTGACTGCCTTAACAAAAAACCAGCAACAATTATGAAGTTTTCTCCTATAAAAAGCATGTCATAAAGGAAAATTTCAAAGAAGACAGAGAGGCAGACAGAAAAATTATGTAAAATTGAACTTGCTTTAGTTAGCTGATGAGGAAAAATATTTGAGTATTATTGCAAAAAACCAAAATCCCTAAACCCTCAGTACACTGAAAATTACAGTGGGAAAGGCAAACAATGTGCAGATTATATTTAGGGACCATATATCAAAGATTATAGTTGTTGTGCTACAATAATAATAATTCAATTACAATAATAATTCAACATTAGTTTCCTGATAAACCTAAACTTTATTCATAATCAGTTCCTCAACATATCCCAAAAGATGAGAATCATCTCAAAAAGGACACAGTGTAGAGCATGCAAAATTTCAGTCAAAATACTCCATTTTACAGATCCAAAATTACAATGAAATATGTACAAGCACCGTCCCCATCCTGTTCCGTCTGAGAGAACTATGGAGAGATTTATCTGTATAGTGCTGATGAAGGAGATTGATAAACATGCACTTGGGAGGAAAACATGCATAATAAATCAACAGGAAGGTGTAATTGGACCAGCTAGGGATGTGCTGCTATGGGTGCTGCTGTCAGCATCACTTACTCGGCAGCCACACCAGCTCCCTGATGCAGTTCACTGCGTGTCCACAGACTGCTGGACCAGCAACAGTGGAACCAGGCTGGGAACAGGTATTAGGTGGGCAGCAGAAACTGATGTCAATTTTTCCCCCAAAAGACAGCAGAAAGAGATATTTGATAAAAACATGAAAAAAAACCCGCAGGTAAAGATGGTGATTGCTGAAGTTGCAACTTACCTACCTTCCATGTTCTCTTTCCACCGCTGTGTAATTTCTTTAAGTCTGCTCAGGACACTTTCAGGTCCCCACTAGAATTAAGATTTCCCTGCTTAGGAAAGTACAGCTGCCCAGTTTATGACAGGATAAATTAGGACATCAGCTAAGAAGCTGGTCAGCATCGGTGGAGGAATACAGCAGTGTGTGTGTGTGTGTATATCTGGAGGAAAAGACACTCAAAACCCATTTTGCACACTTGGCAATGTAGCAGTACTGAGCCCAAAATTTAAAGAATAGGGAATTTTAAATATCAAAACATTGCAAGAAAATTCACACTGATAAAAAGACATGATCAGCTGGATGCTAAGTAATACTAAAGTGTGGAACAGGTTTTGTTTTATATTTTTGGCAGTATGATCCCCTGTTTCCATTTTAATGAGGATCTTCATATGTTCATACTTAAAATGACTCACTGTTTCTTTTCCTCTCCTACGTAAAATTCCACTGACTTTACAAAAATTTAATTTTGTTTACTCTCAGCTCCAAGAGTGCTGGTAATTAACCACAATCAGGAATGGTACAATTGAGATAACTACTTCTTTGTGTATTTTTATTTTTCCTTTACATCAGGCTATTACTCTTCAAAATTTCAGGACATCGTGGCAATAATGAAAGGTATTGGTTCATTCATAGGTCACTGGATTAGGAGTTTCTCTAATTCCCACTATCAACAAGATGGGGGAAACCTCCCCCAGCTAAGCTCAGTTATATCATGCTACTTACAGGATCCTGTGCCCACCTCTTCAAAGTGGCCATCTACCAAGGAGGGCTGAAAAGTCATTTCACAGTGAAAAGAAAGTTTCCAGCACTGCAGAGCAGGATATGGAAGCTATGATTTATAGACCTTGATAAAGAATTTAGGAAAGAACAATTTTTTTTTTTATTGTTTTAAAAATGTCTGTATTATGTGTATTTGGAATATTTTACAAGTATTGTCTGAGAAGGATGAGATCAACCTTGCTATTTCCTACAGAAGATTCTATTATTTTTTTTATCATAAGGCAATTACAAGTTCTATTGCTATGCTGTCTCCAACTATTTGTAGAAAGCGAGCCACAGCCGCGTAGAACCAATAGAGTTCTGCCACTATGGCACAACGGCTCTGGATTTAGGGTAAATGTTCATGAAGACTCTGAGGACTGCCTGCAGAGCTGTTGACTGTAGTGATGACACCTCTTCAGAAGGTGGTCTTGTTATGCTGTTTCAAGTGTTGCATCATTTTGTGATCTGAAATGGGCAATGTATTAGACATAACCTGCTCTCTCTTATCTGGTTGCATTACTTTTATCCTCAGATCTCAAAATAATATACAGATACCAATGAAACTATGGCACAAGCAGATAAAGTAGGTTTAAACTTCAATACCATTAAAAATGGTGCATGTGCAACTCAAACATGTTATGCTTAGCACAACATTTTCCTGACTAATTAAAAAAGAACAAAGGAAAAACACATTAAAGATTATTGTTATGCAGTAATAACTTGTCAGCTTAAGGTAAAGGATAGCTTTCCATATCTGTGCTTCATTGCTTAGGAGCAAAATCTAGGCCAACTTAAGGCTGTGTTTAGCTTTAAGCTTGTTTTACTAATTCAGATACTTAATTTCCGTACTGAACAGGAACTAATGTTCCTTTAATTAAGTGTTTTGCCTTTCTTCTAAATAATGTCAAACCTTAGTTAATTTGGAGGAAAAAAAAATCCCAACCACAAAATTCCGTTCATTTTCTTTATGTCTCTCAAGTTCATTTACAGTGTCATTTTTCTCAGTGACGATCCAGCAGAAATAAAGCCTTGCTTGGCTGGTTTGTATTGCACCTCGCTGCACCATTCCATCTCTCACTGCTTTCCTCCTGATTTACGGTTTCTGGGCTCATCCCACTGCATCAGTTACTGCATCCCTCACCACTGGGGGAACAGCAAGGAGGAAGATGCAAAACTGCAGTGTAAAGAATAGCTGGTGTTAAATTTCTGTCTGCAGAGACAGAGAGATAAAATTTGGCATGTAAGGCATCTTAGCTAGGAATGACTGTTTTAACTTCATTAAACTATGATTACTGGATTCAGGGGGGGAAATGATGCCTCCTTTAAGAGAACATATAATCACTAACACAGCTTTCTCCCTAAGGGGAAATTTGTATGACAAATATCTTGCAAGATAAGTGTGGTATTTCTATGGTAATTCTATGTTGTCCTCCACTGTCCAAAGGCAAGTGCAGGTAACTGGAAGGTAGATGAAATACAAGCCTGACATTTCAGCATGTTATTAGCTACGTGCAGGATATGTAGAATATCCTCAAAATACAGACAGTCCCTGCTTGGACATACAGCCTGAATGCTTCTCGAGCTATGCCTTACATTTTAAGATAGCTTCCCTCTCTCACTGTGGTATTGCCATTTCCAATTAAAGTCACTTTATGCTAAAATATTGATTTTTCAGTTCTCTTCTGTGCCAATCACTTTTCTCTCACAGCAGTTAACATCTGTTTTCTGTCTGTGTTGCTTTTTTAAAAAATCTAATCATGGGTTTGGACAATATTCCCAGTACAGATATCCTTTCCCATCTGAAACATAGTGGAAATTCAACTCTGGCTCAGGGCTTTGGGGCTCAGATTTCTTTATCATGATAGGAAAAGTGAAAGGTCCAGACATAAACACGCCTGAACTTCAAGTGCATTTTGTTTTCCCAGTGTTGTTCTTGGCCTTACATGAATTTTCACTATGCTGATTCCAATATAATTATTCCTGGCTTAGACTATCATAAAGGAAAGGGGAAATTACTGGAAAACATTTTTAAAAAAATAAAAGGTTACATACTTTGTTATCTATGTGATCAAACCTTGGAATCTTTTCTTGATACTTAGTAATTCAACATTTTACTGAAATTTTATACAGCTTTGGGTCAGATAAAAATTAGATACAGGATTTCAAAATTGGCATATACACGCACAATATCGAGAGAGTTTTCCTGTTCCTTTCAAAAGAAAGAAAAATCTTAATAATTTATTCAACTTTTTTTTTTGTCTTCCCCAGCTCTTATATACTTTTAAAATGCCATTTCCAATATGTTACTTCTTAGACATTTTAAAATTGTTAAAAGAAAGCTGTCAATGTTTTTCAAGTCTACTTTTTTCTTCCTCTTTCATCTGTATATGTGCAGATACATAGCACATCTCAGATGTCTAAGGAGTCAGACCAATTAGGAATATGAAATGAATGTGATATACATATGATGAATACATAGTATTTATTATTAATAAACCTTTTAAAATGATTAATAATTAAATAAAATATTTATAACAAACTTAATCTACCAAAATAATGTAAAAATTATTCTTAGACAAAAAATTGTATGTCAAATTTAATCACAGATTCTCAGAATTTGCAGAGTTGGAAGGGACCCACAAGGATTATCAAGTCCAGCTCCTGGCCCTGCACAGGACCATCCCCAAGAGTCACATCATGTGCTTGAGAGTGTCATCCATATGCTTCTTGAACTCTGTCAAACTTGATGCTGTGACCACTTCCCTGGGGAACCTTTCCAGAACTCAACCACTCTCTGGTTGAAGAATCTTTTCTAGTATCCAGCCTAAACCTCTCCTGTAACAACTTCAGGCCATTTCTTTGGGTCCTGTCATTGGTCACAAGGGTCTTTCTACCTCCTCCTTGAATAATGTTTTGTCATTTTAGTATCATAATTTGTCAAGGTTTAGATGATGCTCAAGTTAGGTGGATGTGTCCTAATATCTCATCTTCTGCATATTTATCTTTTAAGTAAAGTACACAAATGTTCTTTCTGCATGTGACCCAAATTATATTTTATTTAAGACAGTCAAGCTACTTTCTCCATGCTTAGATAATTACCTATATGATTTTTCTGTAATTTATGAGAAGACACAGGTGTAGTGTCCTATAATACTAAGAAGTAGGATCTTGTCTTCATACTTTGTAAAAAAAATTATATAATTATGTATTATTCAGTTTAGAATAATGAGTAATATCTGACCCTAAACCCAGTGTTTCTGAGCTCAGGAGATTGGATCACAACAGTAAGTGATACAGACAAAGCAAAATGCTGACCTAAGCAGAACGGTGGGATCACAACTTGTATTGCTAAATAATGGGGGCCCTTGGTCCAACCAGCTCTTACTGGCTTGTGTCCATGCTGCCGGGAATCTCCATATTTTTCTTATGTAGAGGTAATTGAAGCTGAACAAAGAGCCTGTGAGAAAACTATGTTTTTCAGTGGGCAAAGTGAAGGTCCAGGCTTGCTCCCAGAGGTTCATAGGTAGCCTTCCACAGTGGTTCCTTCCAACAAGCAAATCCCAGGACTCCAAAACAAACTAAAAGGGCAATCAGCGTCTGTATATCTCAAGTTGCACTTGGCAATGCTATAGACCCCCAAATGATCTAGTTGGAGTACTGCCAGACAAGGAACTGGAAAGAACAGTTGATTCACTAACAGAGAATGTGTGTGATTTATCTGCAGTCTAACTCAATATTAAACAAATTGAGAATTGGGCAGTTTGAAAACTGGGGAAGGGGGTGTAAGGGAAAAGGTAAGAAGAGTGGAGTATTTGTCAATCAAAAGCATAAGAGGTGTCAATCAGGGCAGAGGTTGTGATAGGTGAGAACCTATGACTGGACAAAAATGATTCAGAGCAACTCAGGATCTGAGAAGATACATACTTAAAAATGCTACAGATGGGCAAGAGGAAAAAGAGGTAAGCAAATGAGAAAGGGGGTCCATTGTACCAGAGACATGCTCTATTTCCATGCTGTACATGTGACTGGGAAAGGGCTTCAGACTGTCATTTTATAGCACATCTCTCCACCACTAAACTGCTGACAAATGTGGTTTTTTGTTCCATTTGAACCTGAGCAGGGAGAAAGATTTCAGACTGTGCTTGTACTAAAATGTGATTTATCTTCCTAAAGCTTCTTTTAAGCTTTAGATCAGTTTGTTTGACACTCAACTGTTTTCTTTGAATTTTTTACCTCCATGGCTTAGTTTTCATTTGTCTGGACAGTTCCCTTAAGAAACTGGTTTGTGGAGACTCAGTGAAGTAAAAGGTTGGTGTTGGGCACACAAGTTCAGAGGAAATTCATTAAATCTTGTTCTTGGTGAATCCATGCCTTAGACCTAACCCATTGCCATGTCTCTCCCATTCAACATGGGCACAACCTTAACGACAACAATGGGGAGTTGCGGATGGAGAAGGGATTCATGCAGTTAAATTTCATTCTGCAAACTACTGTACTTATGATGCATGCCAGAGTCATTAGGAAAATGATGAATTGTAACTGATCTTCAGGAAACTTTGTTATTCATAGTCCTCCAGACATATATTTCCTATTGTACTCAATTCAAATTGCAAGTGTTCTCCCTGTAAGTATAAGATATTGTCTGCCTGTAATTTTGCTGGGACATGTATGCTGTTATCCCTGTACCTAGGTGGAGTAATGTGCGTCAAATGGAATAATACCTGGGTGGTGCTGATCATGCAAAGGTGTTTTAGTGTTTATAAAAGTGTGAAAAGGAAGGCACTGTACTCTGAGCAGTGTGGTCAGTCAGAATCCTTGCTAGTTGAAGTAACAGAAGACAAATAGGAAAGCCTTGACATGGTAAAAGACATGGTTTGGGAAATTGGGGTGTTTGTTTGTGTTTTGGTTGGTTGGTTGATTTTTGTGTATGGTTTTTTGTTTTGTTTTGGTTTGGTTTTTTTTAAATAAAATATGGTGTTGTGTGTGCATTTTCTGATTACAATATGATTAGGAGATACTTTCATAGGAAGATATTGAGCAGCTTGGATACAGTATTTAGCATAACAAGAGACGAGCCAGTCAGGTCATTAAGTGTAGACTTAGCTCCAGACTGTAGACATCTAAATTTGAATGTTTCAGTATGCCTACAGGGAAGCTAGATTGCTAATTTCTTATTAAACTCAGTGGCAACCAAAACAATGAAAGGAGCCTAGAGAATTGCTCAACTCATTCTAATACAAATGCATTTCAGCTAGGCTCCATCGACTGCATTAACTAGCTCTCAATTAGCTAGAAAACTGAATTTGGTGTCTTGTTCAACACCTGCTCCTAGTTGTCTATAACTCAGAGCTAAATCCCAGGCCAATGGTGTGATGCTGCAATTTAAGTGACATAAATGCACTGATGTTTAATCAGTGGGATAATCCTGTTCTTACAAGCCAATAGAAGAGATGTCAAATAATTAGTAAGGTTTAACATTGCTATAATGATTGTAATAGGATTGGTCAGCATTTAATCTTGTAAAAGTAACAAGGCCTAAATTAAGGCTTAAGCAAATCTGATCATCAATACAATTGGCATATCAAGGGAAGAATGAAGATTATGGTCCACAATGCAGATATTCCTGCCTGAAATAGAGGTTTGACCCTAACTTCTATAGTGATCATATGTATTGTCAGTCCTTACTTCAATTCATCCACAACGTTATAATACATCTAAGGTTGCCCTAAGGAATTTAGTACATAATGGCTTGTTATCTATTGATCCTATGAGAAAAGGAGAAAACTAGCTTTCAACTAATCTAATATTATATGTAGAATGCCAGATAGAAATAATTGGGAATCTTTAAAGGGAAAAACTTAGCTAACTTAGTTCTTGCTGTGGGGGTAAAACAATTCTCACAGTACTCTGTTTGCAATGCCATCAATGCTGGATGGAGAAGGAGAATCAAGTTACTTTCAGTGTTGAAGAAACCAGACTGACTAATCAACCCCTAAGTTAAACACCCTAAGGAAGAACAATGTTTCCTGACACAAACCAATGAGGATGTGGCAAAGTACCTGATGAAGGAACCAACAAGTGCTTATACTGATAACTTGTCTATAGGTACTGAGCCGACACAGCTGGCCTGGAGACATATGACCTACAGTCAACCACTTTATACTATGAAAGCCCCACCCCACTTTTTATTGATGGTGTCTTCTAACAAACCCCTTCACAAAGTGTGTGTGGAGATTCCTCCCTTGAGTAGGGATGTCCCTCAAAGTTAATCCTCCTGAGTGAAAGAGATTTGCTCACAGTCATTGGTATCGGTGAGTAACATCAGGTTCTGTTTAATAACTGGTTTTGCTAGCTTTAATATTATATCTATATATAAAAAAACTAATATAATTACTTCAAAAAAGTGCACTATACTAGTAGTTACAACTACTTATACTGTGTAGTAAATATTTCTGATCAAGATCTTTTAGTTTAATAATTATCATAATTAATTAAATAATCTATTTTATTTATAAAAATGTATTTGGTTTGGTATTTTTGATCCTGTGGGACAAAGTTCTATAAAGTTCCAATCACACCTATATAATCCTTTAGACATAAACAGTTGACAGTCTGGGGCTATGATTTGATCCAGCTGCACCCAGGCCTCTCTCTGAGAAGGAGTTTAGAAAGCATGAGAGTCCTATCTGCACCTTGTGACTCAACAGGAGGCTTCTCTAATAAACTTTGAATCTCTTGTTCTGCCCATAACATAAAAATATTTGAAGTAAAAACAATCTACATATATGCAGTGTTGCAGATATTTTATAGTGACATAGGGGAAAGAAAATAAAAAATAATTTTGACTTAAACATAAACTGCTGAATTAATTAATTGAAGATTTACTCTTCATTTAAATTTCCTTGGAGTTCCTTCTTGTTTCTAGAAAAAAAAGAGAAGTTCTCCTTTGTCTACATCCTATTCTGTACACCAACTGTTATTTTCTTTTTTGTATGTTTATGACAAAAGGACATTTAGCATTTCTGATCAATGTTTAAGTAGGTGATGTATTTCTAGGCCGAGGGTGCAACCAGGGAACTTTCTACAAATATTTGGTTTTGGATGGAGCAAATGTTACTATAATATTGTGAACAGATGAGTCTGGGACTGTGCATTTGCTGATGCAGGACAGATACAGCTCTTTAGCTTTCAGTTTCTCATTGCATGTCTGAGGACACTTAGACACTGAAGTACAAAACAGGAAAATAAACTTGACCAGTTTGGAACAGACAATTAGATAGGGGGTCGTACAGCTGTGGAATAAAGGGAACTCTCTAGCGTATGTTTCTGTGATCATTTAGAGTTTCAGTGACAGAGAAGAAACCACCACAGTCCTGGAATAAAGTATCAAAACCAAAGAATATCAATTAGAAATTGTCTTTAGACTAAGTAGAGTGTGGAAGTTTTTTTTACTGGAACTTAAAAATCTTGATTAAAACCACTAAAAATCTCTAGATTTTTCACTTTTAAGATGCAGTTAATGTATTCCTATAAAAACTGATTATTTTCAAGGGAACTAAGATAAATAGCGTAAGTGAGATCACAGAATGCAAGAGGGATCACATAGACTAGCACTTTCAGTGCAAATTCTGTTTCTTTTTGCTCAGTCTGTGGACAAAATTAACATATCTAAGGCAAAGGGAAGGAGGGAAGAAGGGAGGATACATCTGTTCCACCTCTGTAATGGTGACAGGATTTAACAGGTAAATTCCAACTCCACTCATTCTGGTCATGGTGCACCAAAAGTGGACACCTAGAGGTCACTCACTTGGAAGCTGGGAGTTCAAAATGAAAATTTAATGCGCAGCATGGTCACCATAAACATGTTTTGCTTTTTTTTCCAGATCAATTTACCAAGAATACAAGAACTGCAATTTGGTGTAACTGAAGAGGCAATGCAGAGAGAGACAAGAGGAATATAATAACCATGACTGTGAGTTCAGAGTTATTTATATCAGAAGGATTTCGTGTGGACAACATAGCAAAAGCAGATTGTGATACCACAGTAATCTTTGGTTCAGGAATTTTTAATAAGCAAGAGCAACTAAGGTGAGGCTGCCTCCCTGTTTGGATCAAGCACCAGCATAGAATCACAGAATGGTTTGGGTTGGAAGAGACCTTAAAGGTCATCTAGTTCCAACACCCATGCCATGGGCAGGTTGCTCCAAGCCCCATCCAGCCTGGCCTTGTACACTTTCAGGAATGGGGCAGCCACATCTTCCCTGGTCAACCTGTGTCAGGGCCTCACCACCCTCAGTGAAGGATTTCTTCCTAATCTAATCCAAACCTACTCTTTTTCAGTTTAAATTCATTCTCCCTTGTTGTATCTCCATGTGTAAACATCCATAAAATGTTCATCAGTAAGGATGTAAGAAACTCCCTTTAGAGAACTGGGATTTATTTTAAAACATGAACATTGGAATCTATTTCAAAGTCTAGGTCAAGCTTCCCCAAAAGAAAACAAGTGGTGAGAAAAAACTTTCAGAGGCTGCATAATTAGCCACTGGAATGGAGTTTAGGTGGTGATGCTCAAGGACTCTCAACTGCTTCGTTGGTAACAAAGATGCCAGCCAAAGTCATGGCCCTCCTGGGAAGATGGTAGTGCTGAGGTGCTTGTATCTGAACACTGCCCAACTCCTACTAGAATGATGCACACACTTTCTTGCAGACAAGAAAATCAAACAGGTGGCTTGCTTGATTTTACAGTTTACACTTTTCTGGACTGGAAGACAGCTGAGTAATGAAAGGAAGAAAAAATCCAGAATCCTGAATGTTGTTATTTCAGTGTCACTTCACAGAGTACTGTCTCATTTTAAAATTTGCAACAATTCTTGTTATTGCTGTATTGCATGCAACTACTCCTTCCTGCTCTATTAGAGCATATTTCTGTGGTATGCAGCTGTCTGAAATCTGCTTCTGCTTTAAAGACAGATGCAAGCAGCTGTTTAATGAATCTGTCATTTCCTTATCTTCTCTATTTCTGAGGGCTGATTATTTCTAAGTGCTGCACTGTCTTTTAAAGACAATTCTTGTAGGAAGAATAAGTCACATTTTCTTCTGATTTCTAATATTTATGTCAACTTGGGGAAAATATCCTCTCAACATTAAATCTTTAGAACTAAAAAAAAAACAAAGCAAAGGAATAAGTTGATGCATTAGACATTAAATCTGATGTGATGTTTTACAAGTTTGATCTCACAAGGAGCATGTTGTCAAAGGAAATTCTACAGCTTGTTCACATGCTCATGAACTGAATGCCATTTCACTGCTTGATGGAAGTAATTTAGAATAATATGTTAAAATGCCATATATCATAGGCAAGCAGTTTTCTCTGAGACCTGTTTCATAGAGTCTAGACTGATTTTTAAAAAATACTGTCAGTTACTGCTATAGTCTAGTACTCCTCAAGTTGACATGTTCTGAATGGCAGATTGAGGATAAGAGTTAAATACATTTAAATGTGAAGATGAAGGAAATGTAGGAAAAAAAAAAAAAGAAAGAAAGAAATTGCAGCAAGATTTGGGGAATATCTAAAAAGCATTCAGGTCTACAAATTGCAATCAGGATGAGAACCATAAGAAGCCTACTAAGGTATGGCCAGGAAAGTTATATGTAAAAATTCTTTGTAAATTACATATATGAATGTCATCTTTCAAAATAGTTGAACAGTTTTAAGACAGTGAGTTATACTGCAAGAAAGTGATAAAGTTTGATTTTCAGTTTAGGATTAGTGTTGAGGTCTTTTTCTCTTGAGAAAATGTAAGCCCAAGGCTTGAAATTGAATTTTTCTGTAACTTGGACTCACAGTGGGCTCCAATCTTTAAAAATCACATTTGAATTACCTACTTTGAACTGGAAACAAGCCAGGGAGAAAAATGTATATGAAAACTGAATCATAGAATGGTTTGGATTGGAAGGTGTTAAGAAAACTTCCCTCTCTGACCATCCAGGAGCCCCTCTATCTGTTACACTTGCATCAGCTCAGATGTGACTGAATCCCCTTTGCAGCTACACACCCCACACTCACATAGACCAAGTTTCCTTACTGGCTCGACCCCAGGTTTCTCATAGTAGAGTCTCAGATGTCTCAGTCCCTAAAATAATTTAATCTTGGTGTAATAACTAAATAACAAAATAACATTTCAAGCTCCCTGCCTCTGAGGAGGGTCCCCGAACAAAGGAATTCCTGGGCTTTTTTCCCTTCACAGTCTGAGAGTAGGAAAGTCTGGAGACCTCAGCTTTTGATGTGTTTCTGAGTGTTGGCAGTTCATGGCCCCTTGTCTCAGACTCCCACCCTCTAGAGCTCAACCTGCAGCTCTCGCTGCAGCTTGTTTGGCTTATACGTGGTTAACTGCTTCTTCTCACCATGGCTGGAATTCCTGCATCTCAACTTGCAGGTCTATGAAAGAGATAACTAAAGCTAAAACAATCCATTGCCCTGTTTTTCCTTGTAGTCAATAGAAATGAGGAGTCACTTGCAGAATGTGATCTGTCTGATCTATTTTGGCCACCTGTTTTGGATGAAATACTTTCAAAGTGCTTGTCCCTCTGCCTGGACTTTAAAGCCAACCTGAGTGACCAACTGCCATGCAAGTGTCTGTAAGTTGTTCAGATGACTTCTATTGCAGGTCATCATCTGGGTTAATTGTACTAGAAACTGATGTCCAGATTAATGGAGCTATTAAAGATCTTCTAGTAGGAAAAGCATGACTTGCAATTTCCTAGATAAATTTAATTTAACTGACTGATATGACAGCATCAGGGAATGACATATAAGAATTTCTCGGAAATATGTATCTATTTCTATGAACGTTTTTTATAAATTGCTCCCTGTATTTTCTTTCTTACTTTCTTTCTTGCTTTCCAAAGTTTAAAAATTCCTATTCATATATTAAGAACCATTTTATTTTCTTCAACTATTGAGGATATTTTAAATGAAATCTCTATATTTTCTATGGAAATAATGTGTGCATGGGAAAGAGTTATTTATCACACAGTTTTCTCTCAGAACTTTTTTAATAACTGCATGGTGCTTGGAATAATACTTTCACATGGTAAACTACAAAGCAAAGGAAATATCATATGAAATTCCATACACAAAAATAAATTAAGATAATCCTACAGCCAGTCAGTGAGACAGGACTTTATCCCCAGCTCATATTGAAGCACCTCCATTGACGTAAAACACACCTAAGTATGCAATTGCAACATCATAGCAGATTCCTTAACCTCCTTACCATTATTAAATGCATCCCAAATTTTACTTAGTATTATTTTGCTGAACATGACGAATAAAATGGTTTTTACTTTATGACTTACCTGTATATAATTTTTATGTTTCATTAGGTTTGAGAAAGTTTTTGAAATTAAATTATTAATTAATGGAACTTATGAGACTAACAGTAAACTAGGAGAAAAAAAAGAAATACCTTTCACATGGCAAACTGAAACAAAAGAAAGGTGTTGCTATGGTAAGATCAGACTTGTGGCTAAAGTATTTTTTTTAGAGGCTCAAATATTATATAGATGCTCACTATATAAAGAGTCTAGCCTATATTCTCAGTAAGTTTGTTCTCATCTCTTCCATATATTTCCTGGAAGAGTTTCAACAAAGCGTTTTCGTGCCTTCAATTCCACACTGAGTTTTCCTGATGATGCTGTTAGACACAACTTACACACATTTTTGAAGAACTGGGTTGCTAAATTCAGAGAAGATTTGAAAATGGATAATCATTGTCAGCTACCTAGGAAGAGACATACATCCATACTCAGAGGTTATTCTACTGGTTATAGCCACACAGAGGCCCCAGTAGACTCATTTTAGCTGAGAGTTTATTTCAAATAAGTAAAGAGATTTTAAAAAATGACTGGATTAAAATACAGTATTTAAATTATTTTTTATTTTGCTTTCATTGATCAGAGACTCTTACTAGAAATATTTCTACTGGGAAAAGAGTGGGGTTTAACTATTTATTTATAAATACGTTGCAATAAAAGTAAGGAAAATATATATTTAAGTCATTTGAAGATGATGACATATATAAAGAGTGGGAATTTCTCAGCAGGGGAGTTTAGGGAATAAATCTATGAGTACTCCCAATAATATGTACAACAGCTTTCAATGATATGCTACATTTATTGTTTTATTAGTCATTCTTCTTATACACCAGAATTTTGTAACAATTTAGTTACCACTTAAGTATTCAAAGTCTGTATTTGGGCAGATTTCTGTTGCCTGTTTTCCCAGTCACTAGTTTTATTTTTTTGCAGGAACGGGAGACAGTTTATAACAGGTCCTATAAACAACTCAGTATAGAAATAAACTACATTTCTACTTACTGCCAGAAAACACAAAAGCAAATTTTAAACTGGAGTTATCAGGAAAATCTATAAATTTGGGTTTAATATTTGTTCTACTTCAGGTAAAATCTGGAAAGGGGACAGATGCGTGACTGCGTGTCAGTTATATTTATATAAGCCTATGGGTGATTTTACCCCATTAAGGGTGTTAAAACAGAGGTCAGTTTTATTTTTGTTTATGACAAATAAGGAAAAGCATGGCCTGCCAGGTAGTTAAAACTAAATCACAAGTACTGGGTAAGAGAGTTCCTTTTCATGATCTCAGACTTCTATCTGTGGGTAGTGCTTCTCTACAGCCATTGCTCAAGATAACTCCCGGGGATACTGAGAGTCACAGATACTGAGAAGAAATTAACTCTATCCTAGCTGAAATCAGAACATCAGGACTCTTGGTAGAGGATTGAAAGTGCTTTGGCAAGTTCTTTGGCCATCTCATCAGGGCCCACAGACTTGTGAGTGTCTAACTGGCATGGTAGGTCACTAACCTTCTCTTCCTGGATTATGAGGGCTTCACTCATCCACACCATTGCCAAATTTCAGCTCAGGGAGCTGGGTTCGCAGGTACAACTGGTCTTGATATTGAAGACTGAGGCAAAGAAGGCATTAAGTACCTCTGCCTATCCCCTGTTACTATACTACCCTCTGCATTTAACTAATGATGGAGACACTCCTTAACCCTACTTTTGCTACCAAAATATTTACGGAAACTTTTTTTGTTGTCTTTAACTGTAATGGCCAAATCAAGTTTTAGTTGGGCTTTGGCCCATCTAGTCTTCTTCCTGCATTACCTTGCAACATCCTTATAGTCCTCCCAAGTTACCTGACTCTCCTTCCAGAGGTGATAGATTATCTGTTTTTTCCCCAAGTTCCAGCCTAAGTTCTCTGTTTAAGCAGAGTGGTCTTCTTCCTTGACAACCTGTCTTTATACACATGGGGACAGCTTGCTTCTTAATATTAACAATTCCTTTTTAAAGCACATTGAGCCTTACTGGACTCCTTTGCCTTTCAGGACAGACTCCCAAAGGATTCTGTCAATGTCCTAAACAGTTCTCATGAGACACCACCTGGAGTACTGCATCCAACTCTAGAGCTCTAGGTTGAAGCAGCAGGGATGCCATGAAGATGATCAGAGGGATAGAGTACATCTCCTATGACTACAGACTGAGAAAGTTGAAGTTTTTCAGCCTGGAGAGGAGAAAGCTCTGGGGAGACCTTGTAGCAGCCCTCCAGTACCTACGAGGAGTCTACAGGAAAGACGGGGCATTTAATGATGAGAAAAAGGATAATGGTATTAAACTGAAAGGGAGAAGGGTTAGATTAGAGAGAAGAAACAAATTCTGCACTATGAGGGTTGCAAAACACTGGAATATGTTGCCCAGAAAAATTGGGGATGTCCCATCCCTGGAAACACTCAAGGCAGGTTTGGACAGGGCTTTGAGTAACCTCTGGTCCATGACAGGAATGTTTGAGTAACCATGGCAGGGAGGTTGGACCAGATGATCTTTAAGGTCCCTTTCAACCCAAACCTTTCTGTGACTACAAATATTGGTAAAATATTAGATACTGCACAGCTTTGAAAAAGGGCACATCAGTAACTCAAATCTCTCAGTGGCTAACTAAGGCTGTGAAGGTGGTTTCATCATGCTTTCCTTTTCTTTTTTTCTTTTTTTCTCTTTTTCTCACATAAATCATGGTAAGGTCTTGGGTGGACAGCGCTCCAACTCTTACAGCTTTAGTAAGGAAACTACTTTGTCTTACTACTTCTAGTCACCCTGAATCCAGGACTGTACTTTATGTAGAACCAAGAGGAAGATTTTCACAGTTTCACAGGTGGACACCTTAATCCTGTGTGTTGTCAGTTTAGCAAGTAAGCCCTGAGGCTTCTTCTGCATTTGATCCATGACTAGCTGATACATCATAATGGCTTGTCTTATCATCTCCCATCTGGTATATATATTTTCCTGGCTAGATGAGACAGCATGTGGTTTACTTTTGCACATGTTCCTTGTTCTTTTTATATCAATAATGACAGTGTGTCATAATAATAGAAATGAACAATAACTGTAATTTGCCCAGAAGTTAGAGCACCGATCTCTTAACTAATAGAATTGGCGTAATTTGCCTAAGACTCTCTGTGGGTTGGTCATGCTGAAAGTCGTGGGGATCTTCCAGATGCAAAAAATTATGAAGTCTTGGACAGCATTGTCATTTCCTGAACTTTTTAAAAGGAAGCTTACAGATTTGACAACACTAAACAGCCCAGGTCTTCCAGTGACGTGAATATCTAATCCTCTGTTTAAAAAACTGATTTCAGCTGTGGAGTAAACATGCAGCACCTCTGAATGGCTTTCTGAAAAGCTCAAAAAGCAGAGGCTCCAGAAGGCTCTATCACTACGATAATTGGAAACAATTATGTTAAGCTGGCTCCAAAACATTTCTTTGGTTTAATTTTTTTACAATAGAAATGGAAAAATCTTCCTGTAAAGAGAATGATCATTCTTTGTTCCTTCACCCAACAGATACACTGTAGTCATTACATTGGCTAGGACTCCTCATCCATGTTAGTTCCATATCCCAAGTTTGGCACTAAGTGCTACAGTTAACTGGGCAGTGATTTAGTTTCCTACATCCGTGGAAGGGAAGGGAAGGTTTGGGAAGGTTTGGGAAGGTTTGGGAAGGGAAGGTTTGGGAAGTTTTGGGAAGGTTTGGGAAGGGAA
>JAWWES010000001.1:30708689-30785590 GCA_035583135.1 Lophotriccus pileatus
GAAGATTTTTTTCTTTCCCTTTGTGGCCCCGTTTCTTGGACACAAGCTCTGGGCAGGAAGCTACACAAATGCTTGGATATTAGATGCTGCCAGAGTTTTTGAACATCTTGCAAAGGTTACTAGTTCATCTGTTCTCAAATATACTCATGAGATGAAACTCCCTTCCATCCACTCTAAGTTCTACTTCCATAAATCTATAGATTACATTTCCATGTAAATGGAAAGTAAAACAGATATGAACAATGTAAAAAAACCCCTTTAAACTTATATTTGGGTTACCTTACTGCAGGCTATTATTTTCTTTCAAATCATGTAAACCTTCCTTACCAAATTCTCATTGTTACTTCTCTACAGAAAATCAAGTAGGTTTTTTTGGTTGGTTTTGTGTTTGGTTGTTTTTGTTTTTTTTTTCTTTTTCTCACAGAAAGGTTTAAATCTACCTTCAAACTATTGACACATTTGCTCAGAGTTGAATCCACACCAAAGAAACACAATATAAGGATATGGAACAGCTGCACCAGGGTTTGTTTGGTCTTGATTTAGTAATTGCAGCAGTCAAAAGTGCTACTGGAAACCAAAAAAACACTGAATTGGACTGCTAGTTGCAGGAATTATCCCAGTAGGAAGCCTGACAGATGCTTCGTCTCTTGGTCAGAAACAGATCTATGGTCTTCAGTGTGAGAAACACTATGTTTTGGCACTATGTAAGTGCTATTCCCATAGACTCAAAAGGGAACTCCCCTGGCAGACAGCTATAATGTGTTTTATTATATACTTTACCACTGTTCTATATGCTGAAATACTTTACAGATCCTATGAAATCTTTACCCACTACAGAAATTTTGGAAAAAAATACTTTAAAACTTAAAAAAATTACCCCCCAAAGATATATTTCTCTCACAATTTTTCAGTTTGAACACAAAAGGGCAAAATAATCTATTTCTTAGTGTAAGATTTTCTTCAGATTCAGAAAAAAATAAAAAAATATATGCATGCAGGAAAATGAGGACAAACTGGTTATTTTCATTAATTCTGTGATGCCATGAATATCATTAATTAAATGGTACAACTTTTTGACTGTAAGTAGATGTTAATTAGTGGTTTCCAGTTTCTGGCAAAGCTCAAAGTCATTTCTCTTTATGTGATTTGGTTGTATGATATACAGGGAAAAAAGTACAAATTGGAAGACAGTATGAGAATGAACAAGATATGCCAAGCAAACGACTTTCTCAATCCAATTTAACAAGTTCTGTCATGATGCTAATCAGGCCATGTTAGTGTCACTGAAGATAATGTCCTTGGGGTTGTTAAGTGTAGATTCCCCCTCCTTTTTCCAGTTTGCTCTTTGCACAGTGTTACTCTGATTTTGCTGAACAGGTGGGAAAAAAAGAGACACATCACCTCAGTCACTGCTGAGAGCTAATCATCTGTAAAATACTTAAAATTCACTGGTATGTAGTTAGTATCAGCTCTCCAACAACTCAAAGCTGGCTTCACTGAAGTTTGTGTTCTCTAATTTACGATGACAGAGGACTTTTGGCATGATCCTGTATGACTCAACCCAGTGAGAGTTTCTGCACTGATTTAAATGGAATGGGATCCACGAAACCAAGTAAGAATCACTGCTACAGCTTTGCTTCTCTTTGGTTAGGAAACAGTGGAATTGAAAACTGTTCTTCCTTCCATGAGGGCAGTTGTCCTGATTTGGGTTCTGTCTGTTCACACCAGTAATACCATAAAAGCCAGAGATTCTCATGAGTTCATGTCACATTATATTGAGAATTCAATAAACACCTGAAAATACAAGAAACAAAACCAAACCCACACACGTGGTGCCTGTCCTCAGAGTTTTACAGGATTTCCCCTTATATTGTACATTCCATTGTACAATGTCTCCAGCACATTACTGATGTTAGAGATTGAGGGTATAGACACCTATGAGAGTTCTCAACGTACAAATGCTTATATTTAATTTTATTTTTCTACTGGACCCAGAAGCAGAGCTTATAATGATTTGAACAATGAAAACCCACAAAGAAAGCTGCAAGGAAAATCAGTTTAAATCCCCAAAGTCTGAACAGACTGCAACACACAGAAAAGAAAAGAAACGAAAAAGGGAGAAAGAAATAAAGGCGTCCTAGTCTGGTTTCTGTTATGTGTTTGATAATGCTGCTGTCCAGGTACCATACTCCTTACACAGTATCAAAAACCTAATGATTATTGGGGAGATTGGCATTTTACAGAAATAACACAATCTAACTCTGCCACATGGGCCGTGCTGCTGCAATTAGCTGTTTCAAAACAATACACTTCACCAAACAACTTCTGCAAAGATTAAACGACCCTTTCTATTCCCATCCAATCGCTTTTTCTTCTTCCTTGTGTTTTGTTATGTCATGCTATGTTCTGTTATGTACTGTTATGTTGTTATGTTATATTATTTTCTATGCCTGTAGCCCTTAAGGGATGTCTAATGAGAACAGCCGCACAAATGAGAAAGCAGAAAATACAAAGCAGTGAGCGTAGGTTTAGGTGAAGTGACAGCTGCCATTAGAGATAAGGTGATTCTCCTAAAAGGCTCCAGCAGAGATTTAAAAACTAGCCCACACTGCCAAACTGGCAGAGAAAGAAAAGAGCTTGTTTCTAGGTACTTTTCTCTGCTGCTGTGTCCTTTTTTTCTTTTTTTTTCTTGTGAAGATTAGTGAAATTCATAAAGAATTTATCCTCCTCTTTCACTCCTATCCACCTATAGGGAGAGGGAGGAAACAAAAAAAAAAATCCTCTTTTGCTTTAAAGAATATAGTTTCTTTTTTCTACATATGCTCCAAGCCCAGCCTGTTCCTGACTTTTCTTGTCATGCTCCACAGAAAAAGAAAACACAAGAAAGGAAGAAACATGATACAGAAACACGGTAAATTTTAAAATGCACATTCAGTCTTTTGTGAACACAAATCCAGGAAAAAATTCCCTCTTAGTGATTCCATACTGGGGTGAATTAATGACTTCCCCTTCAGTCTCTCTTATAAAATCATAGAATTGCGGAATGGTTTGGATTGGAAAAGATCTTAAAGTTTATCTGGTTTCAAACCCCCTGTCATGTCAGAGAAACCTTCCATTAGACCAGGTTGCTCAGGGTCCCACCCAACCTGGCCTTGAACACTTCCAGGGATGGGTAGCCACACTGGCAGCCATTCCAGTGTCTCATCACCCTCAAAGTTGAAGATTTTCTTTCTAACATCTAATTTAAATCCCTCCTCTTGAAGTTTTAACCCATTTCTCCTTGTCCTACCTCTATCAGAACCTGTAAAAAGTAACTTTTTTTTTTTATTATTTTCCAAATAGAATATGGAAATCTTAAGCAACCAAGAATTACACAGTTAAGAAAATCTGTCAAACTGTCCTCCAATCCAGAAGGCTGTTCAGTGAAGGGTCCCCCCAACAAGACAATGACAAACTGGTAAGGCACAAAGGTCTTGGCTTTCCTGGCGTGCTGACAGACTACTCAAGCACCAGGGTTTGAAGAAATCTCCTATTTTCATGTGAACACTATGAAAAGGGGTTAATAACCTAGAAGTATAAGATGCAGCAGAAAAATATGAGAAAAATAACAAACTGATTAAGTAAATTAGAGCTGATCTACCCGTCAGTGTAATTGGCTAGGATTTTCACTTTAAAGGCTACCTTATGCTTATATGGTAAGCTACGTTATATGAGCTACCTTAAGGTAGCTCACTTTATGGAGCTACCTTAAAAGACCAAATTACCTTGGAATAATAATTACTAAGAATGCTTAAAACACAATAAAATCCAGCTTTGATCGGATTTGAATACTGTGAAGTTTGACTCTGTTAGGAAGGAGCAATTAATACACACTATAAGGGGCAAACTCAAGGCAATGAAGATGACTGTGGTGCCTGGAATCCTCTTAATTTTAAATCCCTACATATTATTATTTCATAATATGTTTTGTTTTGTTGGTTTTTTCCCTATATTTTTCAATTATTCAGACATTTTAGTATTATCTTACTTTCTATTTGTGCACTAACACACTTCTGACAAAGATGCTCGTGTGTTTCATCTCCCAACCACAGACGAATGCCACAACTGTGAAATTAATGCTTTTCTGTAATTTTTTAATATAGAATTTTATTACAAGAAATGTATATGTATGTGATGCAGTCTACAACTTCCTCATGAGTGAGGGGAAGAAGAGGGGCAGGGACTGATCTCTTCTCTGTCGTGACCAGTGACAAAACCTGAGCAAATGTCCTTAAGTTGTGTTAGGGGAAGTTTAGGTTAGATATTAGTGAAAGCTTCTTCAGCCAAAGGATGGCTGGGCACTGGCACAGGCTTTCCAGTGAAGTGGTCAGAGCACCAAGCCTGACAGAGTTCAAGAAGTATTTGGATGATTCTCTCAAGAACATGGTGTGATCCTTGGTGATGGTCCTGTGCATGACAGGAGTTGGACTTCATGATCCTTGTGGGTCCCTTTCAATTCAGCATATTGTGAGATTCTGTGATTTGGCTAATGGGTCAAAATTTACAACTGAGGAGGACTCCAGGTTAGTATTCTGTATGGATGAGATACCACAGAATCACAGAGAAGAGGAGACTTAGGGGAGACCTCATCATAATCTATAACTTCTTTGTGAGGGGAAGAAGAGGGACAATAAGAACATCTTTTGCATATTCCCTGCAGTGTTGGCCAAGGCAGACATCACGTACACCTGTATACACACTCAGATACATAAGTGACTGAAAAATATTTGTAAAAGGTCATTTTTTGGTAATGTAAACAAAAAAACAAAATTCAAGGAAATAGATCTCTCAACTGAAGAGACCGATTTAGTACTCTTGCACTTCAGGAAATCAGCCACTCTATTGCAGTCATTGGAGTAGTTTTCAAGTGGGCAAACACCTGGCTGATACATTTGGAAGGCAAATTTAACCATATATAGCTATCACATTTCTAAATCCAAGAAAAACAACCAAGAATTTTCCATTTTATCTTTTTTTTTTTTTTATTTAATAACTGAGTATATTACTGAAACAACCTGTTTGTCTACCTTAATTCATCTAAAAATTTATGTAATTGTTGAAGTTAGGGTATCTGTTGGAGTTAGAGGGGTATCTCCTGGAGAGGGTCCTGCAGGCAGCTCTGTGAAGGTTTCCAGGGCTGAGACCACCCCCCGCCACCCGTCCCTCGTGGCAGGGACGGGCGGCGAGGCCTCTATGCCGAGAGAGAGAGACCACGCAGTACACAGGGAGTGCAGCAGCGAAGAAGAAGAGAGTTTATTCAAATCTCCTGCGGCTTATATAGGCAGCTGGGGGAAGGAGGGGATTGGCTATTCAGCTGGCCAATGCGATGAGACAATATAACAACCATGGCAACACAGAAACCAATGATAGACGAGTTAACAAACTCCAAACCCCAACATGTAATGTCAGTCATCATATTATGGGCCAAGCTTGTGCTTAAAAAAATTATATATATATGATTTAATCTGTTTCTTAAAATCACAGATCTAAATCATGCATTTGGTGATGGGACAGTCTTTTTTTTTTTTTTTTTCAAACATCATAGAAATGTAGAAGATGGAAAAAAGCTGCTATGGGCAATCTCATCTGCTGAGACACATGATTAGACATCTGACAGACTTGAACTGGAATAGTATCACCAGGCAACCAAACCTATTAACCTTTTTCCAGCAGCTGGCTGAATCTAAAAAGCTCAGCAGTATCAATTTATACATTTGTACAATCCTCAGTGAAATGGAAGTGGAGTGATTCAAAAGGAAAAGCATGTGCTGCTCTACAATGTAATATTAATAGCCAAGCTTGGGACAAAATTGCTCAGATATATAAGCATGACTGTCTTGAATTAGGCATTTGAAGATAATTAAGCCAAAAATAGTATTTACAGACTGCTGGACACCATTTCAAATGATGTGAGTGTGTATGGATGGTGGTAATATGAAAGAAAGAAAGATTTAACCAGATGTTTCAGGAATTGAAACACGAAGTAGGTAAGAAACTAAGACAGTGTAACTATATATAAAAAAATATTGAGTTCAGAAGTTCTAGACCATTAGATTTAATGACGTATGAGTAAGCACTTTTAAAAGGCTTTACATACTGCTGTGGCATGACTACAGTCAAGAAAAAGGATGATTCGTGGTCCAAAGAACAAAACCTGACCCAAACATTTTATATTATCATCATGCCACATCACATGTGCAAAGATAAATGTTAGTAAAATGAATGGAAAATAATACGCATTCAGAATTGAAGGGTGGTTTAATACTAAGCTTCTTTTGCATACAGTTATGTAGAAGAGAGAAATCCATAAGTGGTTTTGCTTTTCTTCCTTTTCCAGGCTTCACTTTTCCTTTCCCTTTCCCTTCCTAACTAGTTGCATACACCTCTGAAAATAAGTCATAAAGTTGAATGCATCCAGCAAAGAGCAAACAATAGCCTTACTCACAGTGTCAGTCTAACTAGTCATGCTCCTGGTATTTTTGAGCAGATTTTTTTTGTTTGTTTTCACTCTTCTTCTTCACCTTTTTTTTTTTTTTATGACAGCTGATTATCAGCTCTGATTATAATTTTCATTCTTTGTTGTTAACAGCTGTCAGACTTCTTAGTCTCAGTATGGATGACCTCAAATAGCTAGAAAAGGCCTATGAAATCAGGTTTTGAAGTCTGAAGAGCAAGAGATCTGCATGTGGCACTCACATTTGCAGACACCTGAAATTGATATTATTCAGAACACAAGTGTGCTGGTAGGCAAAGATGAGCGACCACCACTGAGCGAGTACTTTCTCCCTGTCCACCCCAGTGCCAAGACATCAGCCCAATTTTTTTTTGGCTCTTGTGCAGCCATGAGTACTGCAGCAAAATACTACTGTTTAACTATGCAATCTGCAGCATCCGTATGATAAAACCACTGTAAAGAGTCAGTCTGAGCTTTAGTTCCTTCAGAAAGGAAAACCTGGGGAAAAGTGTCAGGGCAAAATGATGGCTAGGGGACAATAAAATCCCTTCCTGCTGTCTTACTGCTCACAGGGGAAATAAAAAGAGGTACTGCTCTTGTTGTAGCAAGTCCATTGTATGTTAACAGGCTTGGTATCACTAAGAACTGCAGCCTGTTCAGACTGGAGAAGAGAAGGCTTTGGGAACACCTTGTAGCAACCTTTCAGCACCTAAAGAGGATGTACAAAAAGGCTTGAGAAGGACTTTTCACAAGAGCATGTAGTGATAAGACAAGGGCCATTGGCTGCTGGAGTCTTGGTTTACATTAGATATTAGGAAGAAATTCTTTACTGTGAGAGTGGTGAGGCGCTGGTACAGGTTGGCCAGGGAAGCTGTGGATGCCCTGGAATTGTTCAAGGCCAGATTGGCCGGGACTTTGAGCAACCTGGTCTAGTGAAATGTGTCCCTGCCTGTGGCAGTGGAGTTGGAACTAGATGATCTTTGAAGCACTTTCCAACTTAAAGCATTCTATGTTTCTCTGACTCCAAGGAGTGCAGAGATAACACTGCAGCTGAACTCCATACTCTGTCTTGCCATTAGTGTCTTTTGGCAGCACTATGTCACGTCCCTGATCACTACGAACAGCGATGTAGTTACACTGACTGGTTAAAGGTGCAGAGATGCTCCGGCCACCTCCGCTCATTCCAGTTCCTTAGGAATAATTGTGTCAAAGTAGCAGTGACTTCATAATGTGTCCCAGTACCAAAGCTGTCCTAGGTTACAAAATCTGTTATATCATATATTCAAGATAGAGATCAAGACAGAGATTTTTACACACACTGACAATAAGAAAACTAAACAAGAAGTTAAGGTATAAACATTGTATAATTTATAAACATTTTATTTATATTAGCAATAACTTGGCAACTGTATTGATATTTACTGCTTCGGGTGAAAATGGACCTTTCGTATTTACTTTCAATGTTGAGTATATGCAACAGACACAACAAGAAGATTAGACATACATGCTCACATTTTTTCTAACAACTCCCATAAATGACCTCATACAAGTGATGTATATGAGGTACTGCAGCAAATCACAACCAATATCAGATGTCAGGCGTTTTCTGTCACTGTTCTCAGATCTAACCCAGTAGATCACTGTGACCTTAGATGAGTCATTTAGTCTCTGTTTCTATTTCATGTTCACACTTCAATGGACCTGAATGAAATTGCAGTGAAATAGAAAATAGTTTGCCATTATTCTGAAATATTCCTGCATTAAAAACATTTAACAGAAGGATGTTATAAAAGAATGGATGTAGGACTGCTGCAAAGCTGGAACACAGATTTTTGTGATCACATTGCCTATATTACTTAGAAGATACCTTGAGGGTGCTTCCTGTTTATGAGGTGATAACCATTTCTTAAGCTATATAACTCTCAGGTTTATTATGCAAGAACACAAATATTCCAGCGTTAACAGCAAGAGCTCTTAAGGCATTACATGAAAAATAGGTTCTTCTTTTCAATTAATCATACCCTTCTTGATTCCCCCATCACTGTAACAGACACTGTGTGCCATTGTTTAGAGAAGTTAAGCAACACAGACAGAAACAGATTTTATTTTGCATTTGATCTAAGAGGTCCATGGAACAATGTACATAATGGTGCAGCATATACAAGGTTTTTGGCAGAAGAAAAACTGTGAATAAAGCCATGTAGTTTTGAATACAGACATTTTCAAATTCTAGAATAAAAGGACTTGATCCTTTAATGGTGTGAGGGATATTTGCAAAAATAAAAAAAGAAAAGAGGCTTTTATGAAGCCTAAGTAGACAGGACTGATCACAACTTTCCTCTTCATATTTGTGTATAAGTTATTGTATGATGAGTCAAAAGTTACATTCAATATTTATAAAATAATTCTATCTGGTAGAAACTATGATGATTTTGGTCTTGAGAAAAAGGTCTTCCAAAGGGCAACTCTGCTTTATATTTGCAACATAATATGCTAAAGCATTCAGTTCTTTCTTATGGCCAGTCCTCTTTCTGCTGAAACCAGGGAAGTAAGGAAAACTCCAATATGATAAAAAAAGAGAAAGAATTTCAAACAAAGGTGTTACAGGGATTTTTTCACTCCTATGTACTTTTAAGACAGTTTGTACACACTGTCAAAAAACCATAAAACTGACATAGATTCAGAAGTTCCATGAAAAAGAATATTTTAATCAGTCTCAGTTCTTTGCCTTTATGTATTTGTCTGCCTTCCAGGAAATATATATATAATATGCATAATTTCAGTGTGCCTATTTATTTCTTTTCAAAAAGTATCTTACTGTTCAGTTTCAGGGGGTACACCGAAACCAACCTGCTTGACAGTGGCAATATTGAACTTATTTTTTCTGGGCTTCAGACACAGGACCTGAAAACATCACAGAATATTTGCTACAGCTACTGGTATGAAATCCTACAGGCTGAAGACTCACAAGGTCACAGCATCCCATGTCCTCTGTTTTCTTTCTGCCAACAGAAAGTCTGAACAGGAGACTCTGTTATGACTTATTTGTAAAGGGATGGGATGACAAATGCTATTCTTACTTTGCAGTTTCTGCTGTAGTTCTCCCATGGACAAACACAATATAGGATACAGAGCTCAGCTGCAGCTTGCCAGTTCATTTTAGTACTTAACGTCAAGAGCTTATACAGGGGTTTTCATGTCTAATACCATGTATAATTATTTTACTGTGCCTATAATACAGAAAAAAATATATTTCTCTCTCCTTCACCATAGTTCTATAAGATCATAGAATGCTTCAGGTTAGAAGGGACCTTAAAGATTATCTAGTTCCAACTGTCTGCCATGGGCAGGGACACCTTCCACTAGATCTGGCCTTTAACACTTTCAGGGATGGGACAGCCACGACTTCTCTGCACAATGTATATGTTGCAGTCTTATAAGTTACATCACTCCACAAAACACTTTTTTCTTTCCTTCTTTCTTTGAGAACATAGGAGTTAAAATTTATTCCTCCCACCTTTTTAAGTTGAAGGATGTGAGAAATTTAGTGCAGATATTTGTTCCCGTGATAGTCTTCTCTCTCAGCATGCAGTAATGTGAAACCAAATACTTATTTGGTTAAAAATTCACTCAAAGGATTTGCAAAAAAGAATTCCCCACAGCAAATGTCTGGAAAGCTCAAGCTGGCTTAAATTGAAAGCTAAATTGTTCTCTGCTAACATTAGTTTTCCCGTAAGAAATACTTCTGTCTTATTCGGGGGGGGGAGGGGGGGCGGATGAGACCTGAAGACCAGCAGCAGTAAAGTCACACTCAGCAGTGGACGTTCTGCTCTTTCACTTCCTAAGTGGACTGTCAAGGCATCTCAGCATCAGAAACAGGATCTAAATCTAAAGCAGCAAGGTAAAACTTCTATTCCAATGTCAGTGCTGATAGAGAAAAACAGCAAAAATCCCTCAAAAAATATTCATATAATAGAACAGAATCATAGAATGGTTAGGGTTGGAAGGGACATTAAAGATCCTATACTTCCACCCCCATGGCATGGACATACGGGTGGAAGATGCCACCCACTAGACGAAGTAGCTCAGGGTCCCATCCAACCTGTCCTTGAGCATTTTCTGAGATATTCCTTTAAAACAGGAACTTGTCCTGACAAAAAATGAACTTATCCATCTGACCACCTCTTTTATTTTTTAAGTTTTTTTGGCAAGTCTGAAAGAAACAGTAGTGTTACAAATTCCTATAGAGAACTTTGATATTTTATATACCAACTTAAAATAAGAAAGAAAGGGCTTAACTCCAGAAGGTTTCCGTGCTGCAGGAGAGCCAGAATTCTGTGTCTGAGTACCATTACACTAAAAGGCATAAGGGAAAAATATTCTTTAGTTCTAGCACCCAGTCTGGAAATTTTGTTACAGGGAAGTCTGATGATGTTCAGGCCCTGCCTGGCAAGATGGGTGCCTGTTCTTGCTGGCTGGATTAATGAAGATAGAGAGAAGTGAAGGAATCTTCATAGAGGTAAATAATTCTTGTGCTGACATTCCAAGTTATAAACTAACCTGGACAAGAGGATAAAGTAGGATAGAGTTAACAAATCCACAGAAATACGGTGGAATTATCTGATGTAAGGAGTGGGTAACTAATGCAGAAAATTTTAAGATGTTATTTGTCTAATCATTTTATATCTATGTTTACAGTAGGTCAGAAAAATTACCCTAAAGAGTCCAGTTTTATCCAGAGATGATAAATACAACCTGATGGGATTCCCGCAGATGTAATCATCTCCAGTAAATATAACAAATACCAGCATTAGTATCTACATTGCAAAATGATTTACAGGTTTGGTTTGCAGGTATTTGGGCTTTTTTTTTTCCTCACTTTCCAACAATTTTATTAGATTTCTTAAGAACAATTTGATTTATAGATTCATGGGATATAACTCCTCAAACTTTAAATAAGAAATTATTTTTTTTGTGAAAAAAAGGCTTCAATTACTTCACAAAGTTAAAGTAAACTCATTTAAAATAAGAAAATACCTGTCTAAGTTATGAGTGGACATAGACAACAGGTCCCAGTACTGTGAAAGAAAAAAATATAAAAGTATACTCACTAGCTACAATTACAAGGACTGTAAAGATACATGAAGGAAATATGAAAGAGTGTGCTGTTTGCTTCAGAAAAGGCACGACTGGAGAAATAAAAAAATATACAAAAGACTTAGTCACCTAAAGAAATTGCATAAGGATTTTTTGTCTTTCTCTTTTTTTCCCTACCTTAATTAAAAAAAAAAAAACAAACCAAAAAACAAAATACAAACCCCAACCAAACAAACAAAAAAAACAAAAACAAAAGCAAACGAACAAAAAAACAAAAAAAAACACAAAAAAAAAAAAAAAAAAGAAAAAAACAAAGAAAAAACACCCCCCCCACACACACATCTCAGGTCACATTCAGATGTACAGTAGCATCAGATGCTAACCATATCCACTACTGCTTTTTGACTATCCTGGATGTAGCATGGACCATTCCTATTTTCCTGGACCTTTTCTTTCTCAAGCACTAGGAATCACAATGAGAACTTCTGGATATATTAAATATATACCTAATATATTCACCCAGGCAGCAGCAGGAAGGTGCTTATAAATCAAAATATATTCTGGCTCCTGTTAAAAGAAATAGATGAACTTATGCTGCAAAAGGAAGCAGATGTGTACATTGCTGTGACACCAGAGTAATCAAGTGCCTATAGATATTGCTACATCACACAGCAGCCAAAGAAGCTCAGTGGCTGGATCAACCTTGACCCAGGGTAGTCTTGGTTAACCTCCTCTACAGGAAGGTCTAAGCCTTCAGATTGTCCTTTAGACACCACTGTTCCTGTCAGGGTGCTATAAGCAAATATTGGTGTGAAGTATTTCTAAGGAAATGTTAATTGAAGGTCCCCTGATAGCTGTCAGAGGGCTCAAGACTACTTCTGTCTTGCACACAGACAGCAAGACTATAATTAGCAGTTAGTTTTTCCCAAAATGCCCATTTGGCTCAGCAGGCTGATCCCTTCTGACAACTGCTATCTACAAAACTAAGTAGAGAATTGGGTTTTCTCTGCCAACTCTTTCACTTGCCTGGATGCAAGTCAGAGTCAAAAAGTCATAGCTCTGAATCTGTATCTTTTGGTGTTTCAGTTGAGAATTACTGCCAAAGGGCCGGTTGTGTCAGCAGAGACACTGTGTTGGGATGGTGCAGTTACTGAAAACACTGGCAAGCTTGAAGCATGTGGAAAGGTGTTCTTGTAGGGAGCTGCAGACATACCTATTGGTAGTTCAAGGCCTGATACTAATTCTTCATACCTGCTGTGGAGATCTACAAGGTGAAGAAGTCTATCTGTTAGAGATGTTCCATATAGTCAGGGAGGAGACACAGAGACTTTTAGGGTGCCTAAAAGCAGTTATATTAACTACATGAAGGAAATGCCTCTTTCCTTCTGCTTGACTGTACATGGAGCCAAAGGCAATCACAATGCAGAAGTCTAAAATGTTACTGCATGTATCCCACATCAGCAGATTTTGGAAGCAGGACTGAAGATTTCTTTTTGCATGCCTTAAAAGAATTGAGAATAGAAACCTGGAACTACTTATGTTATTTTATTTTCTTCCTAATGACTTTCATTTTCTGAAATGCACTTTCAAATGAATTTATGTCATTACTGCTTTAAAGTAACTATAATATTTGTGAAAAGTAATTATTCTTTGTTGGTACGACACATGTATATGATCACTTTTTTGTTTAAATTAGATTTTAAATTATTTGTTAACAGAGCAATTGCACAATATTACTGGTTAATGACCTTAAAAAAAACACAGGTTTCTGCTTCAAGGGACAAAAGTATAGGCAGTTACAGTCAAGGCAGCAGAGGAGGTGGCTATCTTCCTCCTGCACAAAGGAAAATATACAGGCATTAGTTAAAGTACTACTGATTAATATTAGGACTTGTTATGAACTTGTGCTGAAACCACGTCCTGTGTTTGTGTACCAAGGTTTTGGTAGCAGGGGCACTACAAAGGGTGGCTGCTGTGAGAAGCTTCCCCCATGTCCAATGTAGCCAATGCCAGACAAATCCAAGATGGATTTTCTGCTGGACAAGGCTGAGTACATCAGTGACTGTGGTAGTGCCTCAGGGATAACTTATCTAAGGAGAGGAATAAAAAACCACCCTCAGAAAAAACCTCCCAGCAACATCAGAGGGACAAATAGTGAGAATATGTGAGGAAAAACAGCTCTGTGGACACCAAGGGCAGTGGAGAAGGAGGGGGAGGAGGTGCTCCAGGCATCGGAGCAGAGATTCCTCTGCAGCCTATGGTGCAGACCATGGTGAGGCACCTGTGTCCCTGCAGACCATGGGGGACCCCACACTGGAGCAGGCAGATGCCTGAAGGATACTGTGACCCCTTGTGAAGCCTGTGCTGGAGCAGGCTCCTATGGACCCAAGGAGAGAAGAACCCATGCTGAAATGGGTTTTTTGGCAGTACTTATGACATCATGAGGGACCCAAGATGGAGCTATCTGAAGGACTGCATCCTGTGGAAGGGATCCACACTGGAGCAGTTTGTGAAGAACTGCTGCCCACAGGAAGGAGTCACATCAGAATGTCAATACCAAGTCATTGCACAGCACAATTGCTTGAGAGGCAAAGTGTACTTGATTGAGAATACCTATTTAATCCTATTTGATGATGTAAATTAAACCTAGGCAATTTTTTTCCAAGCCAGGAGATATCTGAAGTGAATAGACTTCAGGACAGAAGACGTGTTCAGATGTCTGCTTTGAAGAATCCTATGGGATTTGGCCCCAGAGGGAAGGTGGGTCCAGAATAACTTGAGAAGTTCACAAAGTGTCCATCCTAATGAGCAGGAAGTCAAGCAAAGTGATAGAAAGCCTTCATGGATGAACAAGGAGCTCCTGACTGAAGTCGAACATACAAAGCATTCAAATGAAGTAGGGATAGGTCACTCAGGACAAATAGTCTGATCAAGTGTGCATGAGTGTGGTTAGAAAAACCTAAGCTGACCCGGAGTTTAATATGCTGATGGATTTGAAGAGCAACAAGTAGAACTTCTGTAGGATTTCACGAATAAAGTGAAAAGGAAGGAAAATATGTGCCAACTGCTGAATATGATGGGATCTGGTGGTAAAGGATGTAGAAAAATACAGTGTACTCAATGTCTTCTCTTTGCTAAGGCTTGCCTCAAGAATCCCAGGTCCTCAGACAGGAGGAAAAGTCTGGAGTAAGGAAGACTTATACCCAAGTCATGGAACATTTGAAAAACTGGACAAATTCCAGTTCATGGGACCTGATGAGATGCACCCATAACTGCTTTGCATTGTCACCCATGTCATTACAAGGGTACTCTAGACTGTCCTTGTAGGGAAGGCAATCAGAAATTCCTGAGGATGGGAAAAAAGCAAATATATCTGGATAGCAGTTTCAAAACAAGTGATTTCTAATGTGGAATCGATCCATTCCACAATACCAGGCACATAAGCATTTGCAAAAGGCTGAGTGGGCATTTCAAAAATTTTGAACATCCTCTTTGACATGACTTAGTATATCTCATTGAGATATTCTAAATCACTTCTGAAACTTAAGAGAACAAATGACAAGAAGTTCTCACACTAACTATAATCCAGCTGCTTTCTTAACATGGTTCAAAGCCAGGAAAAAAGAAGAACTTTTCATGTGACGTACACTAAAAAACCTACACTTCTTTGTCCCTGGAAGCTACAGAAGTGGTTGTAGTCACCAGGTATTTTCACAGTCCAGAAGGCACAAGAGTCTGGAACAGCTTGTTTTATTGAGAAAACTAGTCATCTTTATAGGATTGCTCCCATAAATAAAGTAAATAAAATGGTGGCATTTTCACAGCTTTTTGACAAGGAATAATAAGAAAATCAAAAATATTCGCCTTAAGAAATTGTACTTATGTATTTATTTTAAGGATATTTGCCCCCTCCTTTTTTTTTTCCAGAAAGCAAATTTTTTTCAATTAATCACAAAATACACTGCCAGAAGCAGTGCTAAAAGCCAGTTCTTTCCTTAAATTTGTTCACACTTACTTGAAAAAAGGACATTTTTAGTGAATTTTTCTGTCTAATTTTTGAGTTTTTCCCATACATTATGATGCATGACACTAAACTAACATGTTTCTTTTAAATTCAAATTAACATTCAGAAAATCATAACACAATAGCCTCATAAAAGAAAAAATGAAAAAAAAAAAAAAAAGGAAGGTGTTTCTGTTTCCATCCTATCAAAGACAAAACAAGGAGCTGTGTGGAAGTGAACAACCATCAACCTAATCTGGATCTGGTCATTGCAACGTATTTAGCATGTCTGGTTTCCCTGTAACAGACGTAGTAATTTTGAAACAAATAATGAGAAATTACCAGGGACAAAGCTCATTTATTACATAAGTGGCATTAACATATATTTTTCTTCTCTCCTCTTCTGCTTTTAATTTAAAAAAAAAACCAAGTGAATGAATGGGGCAAAGAAATGCAATATGTATCAGCCTATACTCTGATGCTTCTACTCAGAGAATTACTCACTGTAACTCTGCTTATTTATGTAAGAATACTTCAAGAATAAGAAATCATCATGACTAAAGGACGGAAGATGGTATCTTCCAATGGCCAAACAAGAAATAATGGCAGTTTATTTTTTTTCTGTGTAAAGTCATCTCCTAAGTTTCTCTTATGAAACACCTGTCATAGCCCATTTTATGGCATGTAGCTCACTGGGCTTTATTTTTTGACTACAAGGTCATTCTGTTATCACTAACTGTATCATCTTCTGTACTGAACACATGTTCTCTTTGTAGAATTTAACCCCTCTGTTGCCAAGGTTTACTGTATAGTCTTGCATAATAAAAGGTTGTTTCAGCTAATGGCAGTCAAGTCTTGACTTTGCTCCTCTGACCTAAGAACCCTTAATTCCTATTTACTAAGAGAGATATTTTTAGCTGTACTTTTATAAACATAAGCTATTCTTAACTCAATAATTAAATTTGGATCAAAGCACAGGGTTTTGAATGTGCATCAGAAGAATGATAAATTCTTTGTTCTGCTGATTGGGTTGCACACAACAGGTCACTCGAAGCAATAAAGTTGTGGGAAGCAAACATGTTGCAACACCAAAGAAGTCCTGTCTTCCACCAAGCTGGTAATTTTAGCCCATGTCATATATTTTCATGAGTAGCCAAATAAATTTCAAGATGCTGATTCTGCATTTCTGTCATAATATCATTCTACTGAATGATCTTTTCTTTCCACTGAGACTTTTCTGGACTTTCATTTTCAGGATCAAGTATTTATGTGAGGCCATTTAACACACAGTTCTATTTATCTTATTTTGAAAACATTTTCTCTCCCAATTGCTGTAAGATTACATTTGTTTCAGAATGTACTGCCTTAGTGGAAACATTTCTTGTTGGTTGTTTGATAGATTGCTTGCTGATAACATTAATAAGAGCAGCTGGAAACAGGTAACTACTGACAGGTTATGCACCAGAAGTATAATACAGGCTATTGAACAAAGAAGTTTAGAAATTCTGCATTTAGTGGCAATAAAGAACACTCGGACAGATTAGATAGATAGAGCCCAGACAATGATTTTTCCAGCAGACCTCACCATTCACTCAGTTTACATCAGAGACCTTTGAGTCTTGTGCTGGTGTTGGCTGGGATAGAGTTACTTTTCTTCACAGTATCTGGTACGGGCCTATGTCTTGGAGTTGTGTTGAAAACAGTGTTGGTAACACAGGAATATTTTTGTTATTGTTGAGCAGTGTTGAGGCCTTTGCTGCTGCTTCTCAGCCCATCCCCAGCGAAGAGGCTGGGGGCTGCACAAGGAGCCTGTAGAGGACACAGCTGGTACAGCTAACCCCAAATGACCCAAGGAATATTCCAGACCCTATGGCGTCATGCCCAGCACATAAAGTCAGGGTAAGAAGTAGGGGACATTAAGATTGATGGTGTTTGTCTTTCCAGGTCACAGTTACATGTGATGGAAACTTGCTTTCCTGGGGATGGCTGAGCACCTTTCTGCTGGTGGGAAGTGGGGAATGAATCCATTGTTTTGTTTGCCTGTGCATGTCTTTATCTCAACCCACGAGTTCTGTCACTTTTACTTTTCCAGTTCTCTCCCCTATCCCATTGTAGGGAGTGAGCAAATAGCTGTGTGGGATTGAGTTGCCATCTGGGCTTAAACTACAATAATCTCCATTAAAATTTCTTGTAATATAAAATTTAACCTGACATTTATATTCCAAACATTCCTTCTTATTTCAATACTATTTCCTACCAACTTGCTTTGTCACTTAGATCAGCAGCAATTTTGTCTGCATTAATAGCAGTTGGGGATAAAAGTTTTGAAATGCATTTGAGGAAAAGAAAAGAAAAAAATTATTACATAAAACTGAAAGCAATTGTGAAATGTTACAAAGAAAGCTATGAATCAGAATAGATAACTTTAATTTAATCACAGACATTAAAAGATAATTGGATAGAAAGTCCAACCTGACTTTTAACTGCGCACCTGCAGGTCTTTTAATTCATAATGATAGGCCTGGCCATGTGGCTAAGATTACAAGTTGCACTTTTCTGATGTCAATGGAAGCCTTGATGGGAAAAAAACCCCAACAAATAAAAAAAACCAAAAACCAAACAATAAAAAAATCAAAAACCCTAACTAACCAAAAAGTTAAATATAGCACTTTGTTGTTTTTCAGTTTTTAATTGATCTCATCTCAGTGTTAGAAAAGACATTCCACAGATTATTTCATGCACTAAAATGAGACTACTGGTACCACTGTGTTTTCTGCTGTTATTCTATTCTCTTTTCTATGTCTTCTCTGATTCTCTCTTTCCCCCGCTTCTGCTGTCCCCATGATTCTCATTCCATCTACTTATTTCATTACTTCAGGCAGACACTAAACTAAATAAAAATGATCAGCAGTTCAACAGTAACTGATAACATCTGAGTGCAAGTGCCAAGCAGAATTAGCTAGCACATGAAGGAGAATACATGGTCAAGGAGAAGCATAGATACTGCTGGCACAGGTCCTGGCTGCTGGTAAACCAGGAGGACAGAAACACAGTGACTACATAAATTTTCGTTAAACTCAGCAGTGTTGGAATGCTTTCAGTTTATTGATTTTTTAAATTATTTATTTTATTTTAACCTGATGAAAGTTGTATATGCCACTTGGGCCACTGAAAGAGCCCATATGTGTTTAATGCCTGACTTTTCTGTTCTACAGTGTTGAATTAGAACAAGTGGGTATGAATTTCAGCTCACTTAAATTTCTGTAACCATGCTGATGAACACATCAAAATTGGCCAAAAATCAAATCTATTTTTCTAAGACATCATAATGTCCTCGAGAGATATCAGTGTCCCAAGACACTAACACATTCCTCAGCAAATAACTTTCTGCTGGAGACACAATACATTTTTGTCCAAATATGCTTATGCGAAACAAGCTAGACTGCCTTTTCCTCTTCCTACTCATTTTTGCCATTATATGTGCTATTGAACCTAAGGTTATCTTACTAATGACAAGGGAGTGTTGATCTCATCCTCCTGCCCAGAGGAGCAGAACTGTGCTTGTGTGTCTGAGTGTTATAAGTGTAATATCCTTCTAAGGAAAGAAATAAGTCAGTACATATGTAAGTAAACAAATCAATAGAAATTTTGGTTAGAAAATTCAAAAATGGAAAAAATAAAGAGTAAAATACCAAATCAACAGAGTCATATTTTACCTCATCTTCACTTTCCCAAACTACCAGCAAAAATCACTTAGCTATATCAATTCTCTTTCTTGGCTATGACAAATGGTTAAAGCAAGGTAAGGATGATCAGATGCTTAAAAAACTGTACAATGCAAATGAAAGCTTGGAAGACTGTTTTGTTTTGCAAGCTCTGTTTGGTGTTAATATCTGACATGCCTTGTTCTCTTTCAAAGGCTGTCATAGAAAAAAATGAAGCAAGTGGCAACACACAAACCCACAAATCTCATGTAGACTACAAGTGCAGCAAGAAGTCTGAAATCTCCTGATACCAAAGCAAAGAACATAATTGTGAGAAATGACTGTAATGAGAGTGTGAACACAGAACACTCTGTACAAAAGATACAGGCACAAAGGGCTAAATGATAGGATTTGTGCAAACAACCTGAAAATGGCTCCCTGTATATTTAGAGATGATCCCATGTGAGTAGAATAAAAGCCACAGAGACAAAAAAGAAATAGCAAAGACAAATAAGAGCAAAATTAGATTTTTTTCCCTTTTAATTGGATAAGTGTGTCTCAGAAAATACAGCTGCATTCTCCAGGGATAGGAGGAAAAGGAAGACTTGAAAAAGAGGGAGAAAAAAAGGAAACACTGCGGTAGAAGAAACAATGGTTACAAATCCTTATGATCCTTGAAACAGCCACTACCACTTGCAGTATTTGCCTATCCTTAGCACTAGAATACTATTTAAACTTCAGTAGTTTTATTGCTTGCTTTCACAACAGAGGGCACTGTGGAAATAATATTGTTAATGATATATATATAGCTGTCTAGAGACTCAAAATACTGGTGGGGGAGGGGTGGGTGGGTGGTGGAAAGAAGAAGAAAATATCTGAGAGACGGGTTTTCTGTTGGTATCTCCATTCACATTCTATTTATAGCTGTCTGGAGCTTTCAGATGGTAAAGAACTGTTTGTTAGTTTTTTGGTTTGTGCCTTTTGTGTTATTTTCTGTGATTGTATCTGAATAACCCATTTCAAAAGTCAATTTGTTTACATATCCTGTCTGTTCACTTATATGATGTGATATAAGGGATACATCTTTTTTGCTGTTTTCAATATTTTCTTGATGACATCCTGAATAGGGAAGTAACCAGAAATGGAAATAGTGGAAATCTGCAATGAAAAATTTGACACTTGGTGAAGAAGATACTTAAAATCTGCAAAATCACTGGAGTGGCAGTAAACCCAAACCCTTTTTTACAAGTGATGTGGGCAGAAAGCCCATAAAGTTTCTGGACTTGTAACATAGACACAAATCATCAAATGCTGGCTCTAGTTAGACTACACTGGGCCTACAAAAGTGGCAAAGATTTGCTGGAGGATTTAGGATGTAGTCTGACCTGGAAAAACTTGCTATAGTTTAAACACCAGGTATCTTCCAGATGTTCGTCTGTATCTGTGCTGGCAAATTTACTATGAAGTTCCTAGAGATTTACTGATCTGGGTAAACATAAACTCAGTTTATGATGGAGATATGTTCATTATCTCCAAAATGAATAAAAACAAACTATATTTTTCTGACTCACTTCAGCCAGTTTGGAAAACGACTGTGAAAAATCAAACAGTTTAATTGTTCAATTTTTAGACCCTTCTCTGACATAATTAACTTCCTCCTAAAGAGTTTCCAGACATTTCAGGAACTAGAATAGGCCAGGGACCATTCCCAATAGGCAATCTGAAAGAAGTTTTTGAATCAAAAGGCACATTTAATATGATAGTATAGATGGAATTTATTTGATCTTGGTCAAACCCCTTGCTCCTTTCATTTTCCTTTCTGCAAAATAGAATAACAGAATTCTTCCAACCCTCCAAAATATATAGGTGTACCCCTAAACAGCAGGCTAATACATAGCAGTGAGGGTGGAAATGGGAAACTAAGGGTGATTTGTATCAGATAAGAATATGGGTTTTCAAATTAACTGCTTGAAAATGCACATTTGACTGCAGGGAAAAGCTAAGCATTTCTGTAGTTTCCCTTCTATTTCATGTTTGTCAATCTTCTAACAACGACAGAGACATTGTGACACAACATTTCTCTCTCTGTCAGCTACTTCCAGTAACAGAGCTGTGAATCAGGTGGGGAAATCTGTGGAAGTTGTGGAAAGCATTGAGGAATTCCAAACTTTGCTTATGAATGATAGAGAACTATTCACACTTGGCCCGCTGCTGACTTCTTTGAGGTCTGGGTATCAGGTTTCCTTAACAAGATTAAAAAAATGGATTGTTTATAAAATAAGCGTGTCCCACATGACAAGTTCTCAACCAGCAGGGCTAAAGAAAAACAGCCTGAGCTGAATCTAGACAAAAGAAGCCCCAAGAAATTTGTTTCCTTAAGGTCTATTCCACAGATGCCTTACACTTTTCCTGCACTTAGCACAGGAAAACCCAGAAAAAAGATAAACCCAGAGGAACTTTAGGGCATCCCTGACACATGCAATACAAGATGAAGGTATAACATTGAATACCTCTGGATTCTAGGTTGGCTTATATTGTAATTTATATATATTATATTATATACATATTTATATATTGTCTTTTATTTAATATGCACATTCCCTTTTATGTATACTTCAGCTTAGCCATTGTCCATCTGAATATAAGATGGTGGAAGGGCAGCTGATGTTCTCTCTGATGCTCAATCCTGATTCCAGGGCTCTCCTGACCATTTCTAATGCTGCCTTAATGGCTAGTGGCCAATAAAAGCAAGCTATCCTCTCTTAACCCACTGAACAAGAAGCAGTGTCTGCTGGTGCTGGCAGCCTTTCGCAAATTTATTTTGTACACATTATACATGCATCTGGGTTATTACAAGTTCCCTGCTCCCATCAACAACAGTAATTGCAACCTATTTCTATAAACTCCATTGAACTGGTACATTTCAACAATGCCCCAGAAAGAAGGCTACTCCAACTACTCTATATATTTCTGTGGTTTATGAATCAACTTTATGATTTTAATTTTGAAACTGTTATTAAAGAGACAGATTGCATTTAATAACAATTTTAGTATTGCCTGATGCTTTCACCAGCAAGTAATAAAGCAAACTAAAATTAAAACAGGAATCCACTGCTAGGAGGCAAGCACATACAGAAGGTGGCGGTTTGTTGTTCTAACCTCAATAAAATATCAGTAGACACAGTATTTCTGTCATTGTACTTATTCTCCTGGTTGCAAAAACAGCCTGGATGTACTGGGAGTAATTTTTCCGACTAAAAGCAAAACTTCCTCTCTCCTGCTCTGTCCTGTGCTTAGGTTCATCATGAAGACTAGCTGCATGAATTTTGTACACTCAGGTCCACTCATGCCCAAATTGTCTTTGTTATTTTTACATGTGGTTTTTGCTCACTATTCAGCAGAAATGCAGAATTTACTACAACAGAAGGAATTTCTGAGTGGTTTGTGCTATGCATACTGATTCTTTGTCAGCCACAGAGGTTCTAAATTAGCACTTCTGAAATGTCCGTAACTCAGCACCAAATGATACAGAGGAAAAAGTTTTTCAGGGAACATTTTGTTGTCAAAAATAACTTAATTGCTCAATTCATATGCAAGCACCTGTATCCTAGTACATTAGAATGAAATAATATGATAATATTCATCTTTACATGGCAAAATTCTTCCAGAGTCTAGGACCTGGTTCCATGTGATCTTATGTTTTTCACACCAGGGCCAAATTAAGCAATGATATGTTTTTGGACAAAGTCAATTTATAATCTCCCAAGCAATATTAAAAAATGGCTGGGGAGTTACCATGGGTAAGGACCAATTCTAAAAGTCAATTTATGTGTTAATGCCATTTTTTGAGTGTGAAAGCATTTGACAGTATGGATAAAGTTCATTTTGTATGTATTGGTCACAATACAGAGGATGGCCTTGAGGATATTTAAAAAATTAAAATTAAATCCTTCAGACACAGTCTTTTATATGGTATTGTCCCATTAAACCCTCACTCATTTCACATATAGAAGTTGTGTAATCAAGAGGAAATGAGTCTTACTAAGTGCTGTATTATGCAGGGTCTATAAGGCGAGCTAAGAAATATAGTTCTTTACTGTTCTTTAATCCCTGTAGAAACCTAATCATCACTGCCCTGTGAGCAGTTCTGTTAATCATCTAATGCACTGCAAAAAGGCTCAGTCTTAACTTTCTCTGTGTTCAGTGCTACACAAAGCTATAGAAAATTAGAACTTTCTAGATAGGTCACTACCTGATAACCATGGCTGGGGACCACTGCTCTTGGGATGAGGAAGCCTGATCTTAAGATAGTTTCAATCAGATCCAGGGATACTGTGAGTGCTGCAAGCCTCAAAATGATTTAGGACAAAATGGAAACTTGCACTTAAGTGATACAGCTAAAATTGAACAGAGGACTTCTTTTGTAGTCAGAAGCATGAGCAAAGAATGGCAGAAAGGTTCAACTGAGGTTAATCAGATTCTTCTTTCCCCATTTGTGACCTTGATCCCCTGTGTTATTTAAGAAAGAGATGGTGCTTCATAGCTGCTACCACAACAGAGAGTTCCTAAACTTGAGTGGTAATGTTATGGAATGATTCATGCAAGAAAGAGTGGCTCCTTTACAGCAAAGACATTGATCTCCAGTGCTTTTGTACGTGCATATATATTGCTTTTAATTTCCCACGTTCTGTTTGCCTATAATAAAATTTCAATTAGAGAAAAAGGGAGAAAGCTTCTGTTTGCATGCTTGCACAAGTAATTAGTAACAATGAGAAGGGGATGCAAGATGGTTTAATAGGAGTTTTAGCAAAATATTGTTTTCTATCGTTTTGCCTGAGTATGGTAATAATTCTTTAAGTAAATATGAATTATTATATATGAGTCATTTGTGTATAATTTCGTTGTGATTCAGGATTAAAATATGTAAATATTCTAGATGTCACTCTTCAAAAGAAAGTAACGTGCTTTTGCAGAAACCCTTTATTCAGTTGGAAACTGAGATGACAAAATATGGCACAATAATAGGAACTTGCAGAGCTGCAATTGCTTAAAACTGAAAGGCAGAAAAGAAATGTACTTTTGAATTCTTGTGTTGTTCTGGTTCTTCGTGATAACAGGACATTTTTCCTTTGTGTGAGAAATGCTAGGGTGACTCTGGTGTCCTGCTTGGCACCCCTTGTTCACAGGCTTGTGCCACTCTCAGGGCAGAGGTAATTTCAAAAAGGAAGAGATGGATTCACTGAAATCAATGAGAGTTCTTTAAACTGACATCTGTGGGCACTGGATCAAATCCTCTTTTAAATGAGTGGCTGAGCCATTGCCAGGAAAATCCTAGAATCAGTAGGTTGTAGTACAATGCCAGCTTTGGCAGCGTCTTGAAGAGATCTATCTTCTGGGGAGGCGGGTCAGATCACTACATGCCAAATTCAGCAGCTGGCAGAATGAATTTGGTTGAGTGAAAATCGAAATGTCCAGCAGCACAGTATAGAGACAAATTAGATTTGTAGAAGATCCTTAAAAACAAAGATTTGTGTTTGCCGTTCATGTTTCCCAGTACAGGAGATGAGACTCTTATCAAACAAACTCTGTGTAGAAGGAAAGGAAGGACTGCAATATATGGTTACTACTTACTGCAGCAAAACATCTCCAGTCCAAATTGTGCAAAAAAGATACATTACATGGAAACAGAAGAAAAATGTTCAGTTAAGCTACTCCTGGAGTCCTGAGTGTGCATTCTACTTTCTGCCTGCATGGCCAAGTTATTTTCGGTGGGAACTGGTCTGGAAGGACATGATACAACAGGTTGCTGTCTGATACATGTTATTTACCCAGACTGTACTTTCTGATCCAAGAAATGCTTCCAGCTCCAACACTGTAAATATGACAGTAATGTTCTTCTTATGCAACCATGAGAAGTCAGTGATATAAGGAATATCCTTCAATTTTTCAACTACTTTCTGGGTTGAATATGATAATGTGCATTAATAGCTCAGTCCAGCACCAAGCACTTCGGTAAAATCTTCAGGAAAAAAATGTGTTCTTCAGTCAGTAAACCACAGTGACAATTCTGACCATGATTGCAAAAAAAATCCTTTAAATTACAGACAAGTCTCCGTACAGCATTGCTAAGGTAGATGTATGCATACATATTCAAGCTAAATTAACTCAGCAGATTGAAGGGAGAATTCCCTAGTGATTGTAACAGGGTACCAGTAAAATTTTGGGTTAGGTGTTTGGTGTTTTTTATTTGTTTGTTTGGTTGGTTTTGTTTCTGTTTTGTTTTGTTTTGTTTTTTTGAGATACACCATTATAAATATGTCTCTTACTTTTAAAGGAGGGAAAATAGACATTGTGTTGAGTGGGGTCAAAGACTGACAGATGCTGACTACAACCATCAGATGCTGGACAATAAAAAACAACAACAAAAAAGTCCATTTCCTGTCACTGAGAGAATTAAGGTCTGCCTGAAAGCAAGAAAGTAAATGTATTGAAATAATGTTGTCTAAAATCCATCCATGAGAAGTTTGGCTGAGAAAAATTGCTGGGATAGCAAGCCGTGGGAGAAACAAGTCATATCTCTGTATCTTGGTAACAGAACAATTCTGCAGCAAACAGCTTCACCAAGTGAGGCATTGATCAACAGGTGACTTACCAAACAGGTGACATACACAAACACCTCCCAGTGCTAATACCAAAAGATACCAAATGGCCTTAGGCAAGACAAGTCGTCAACACCATCCTAAGTGCCTAAACTGTCATTCTTGTGACAGATCTATGGAAGGAAGCAAGCAAAGAAGGAGGGAGGGAGGGAGGGAGGGAGAAAGGGAGAAAGGCAGGCAGGAAGGAAGGCAGGAAAGAAGGAGAGGACATCAATTTTCTGGTAGATTTATACGGAATTTGATGCATATCAATGAATTGGAAACAAAAAAACACTTCAGGACTTGAAATGGTAAAAATATTACATTTTTTAACTGGAGAGCTTGAGTAATGTTGACTTGAGAAAGGAGACATACAATACTTCAGAGTTTCAAAGAACCCTGACAAAGAAAGAAACCAAACAGTAATTTCCATAAATCGTGATCCTTAAGCCTTAAAATTGTATCATTGTCTCTGCATAGCACTCAAAATGTAAAAAATAAAAGATGCCCTGCAGGTCATGTAAAACTTTGCAGCTCCAGGGTTTCACCTGTTAAACTGCCGGAGGAAACAAAGCGAAAGAGTCAAAGAGAAATTATAAAACAAGTCAAAATACCATGCAGAAAAAAACAAACTACAAATCACTAAGGTGCAGAGACTATAAACAATGATAAATAGTGTACCAGGGAGACAAGCAGGTAAAACACCCCAACAGTCATGACACCTGCCAGGAGAATACACTGGAGACCAACCTAGCTGACAGTGCAAGTCGTGTTGCTCTATTCCTGGTTATATCTAGGAAATTTGCAGAGCTCTTTGAAGGAAATAGTTGATAAGTCTTTCTGCCTGTTCCTCCATCCCTCTACCATGCAGGATTTATTGGTGCACTATTGGAACAAAACTTTATATCCAGATCATTACACTCCATATTTCAATGGTTGTAAGAACAGCTTGTCTCACTGAGGAGGGTTTGCTCTTCACTAAAAGGAAGAAGGTTCAGTGATAATCATGAAAATGTTATATCGTTGTATTTGTCTTCATACTCGTTCAAGTGTCTCCTCCTATTAAAACCACCAATTCAAAACGTATTTTAACATTAAACATAACTAAATTTTTTAAACTGAAGTTCCTCCCTATCTAAATGAAGTCAAAGCTACAGTGACCTCTGTGAAAAGACTGGAATAATAAAACATGTGATGCAAGAAATCTGTTAAAAGCAAGATAGACACTTCTTTTTCATCAGGGCACTGAAGGTAAGGAAATTCTGATAAAAAATATCGTCTGCCGAAATGTTCGAAGGGAAGACAAACGAAATTCTGGCAATATATTAAGAAAGACCAACTGAAGTCCAACTCCTGATACTGCCTTTAGCAGGGCAATCCTGGGGTTCTGTTTTCATCAAGGACCAAAGACGCACTTCTCATAAAGGAGATTTGGGGAAATAACTGCTAGGTGTTATCAACAGTTAGAAAGGGCACACAGACAGTGACTTAAAAAGCAGGATAGTTATGAGTGATCTGAAGTCTTTCAGCTGTATTTTCCACGTCATTTAAAAATGATCTCTCCTTCCTGCCTTATTCCTCATAGTCTTCACATATTCAGCTTAGAGGCTGAAGGGATATATTCTAGATCTGTGACCAACCTTAGGGCAGAGAAGAGGATGGGTGGATATTCAAAGAATATCTAACATATGCAAAACCACGGTACACTACACAGGTCAAAGGGCTATTGTGATGGGTAAGCAAAATCAATTTTTTATTATTATTTTTTGATTATTATTTTTTTTTGTTTTATTTCCCCAGTGGAACAAAAAATAGAGAATATTTTCAGGAACATGAAAACTGGCAGGAAACATTATCGTTACTGCACAGGCTGCTTCTCAGGAGACCTCTCAGGGATCTCTGGGGTGTCCGTGCACTTGTGGTGACACCTGGTGGCCAAAAAAAGAATTTAGAAGAAATTGAGTAAAGATGGCAGACAATTTGTGTTCTCGGGGTTTGTAAGATTGGCAATGTCCAGGTTAACTTAACATGTCCATGCTGAAAATGACATCGATCAAAATCATTCTGGCATCTGCTTCCCTGAATCTTGTGCTGAGCTCCTTAAAAAGTTATCTGGCTAGACAAGTATTTTTTTGTCTGAATCCTGAGAATGGGGGTTATGTTTCCCATTATCAAATTACAAATGCTTGTGATCAAGGTGCAATAAATTACAACAGTACCGATCAACACACTCAGTGACACATATTTCTGCAGCTCATATGCTTAGAATTATAGAATCATAGAGAGGCTTGGGTTGGAAGGGATCTTAAAGATTAAAGTTCCAGTGCTCCTGCCATGGGAAGGAATTGCCACCCAGTACATCAGGTTGCTCAAAGTCCTGTCCAACCGCACCTTGAGCATTTCCAGGGTGAGGCATCCACAGCTTCTCTGGGCAATGATTAGCAGTATTTACAATGTCATGTTTGTAGAGCAACTTTTCTGAAATATTTCCATGGTTTTCCAAGGGCTGCATTCAAAATCATGGCCACAGATTATACATTGCAATCTCTGTTTAATTTTTTGTTTTATTTCTTTCTTTCTTGTTAATAAATTTAAAGCCAACTCAGGGTTTTTGGATTAATGGTTTTCTTTTCAGGGAGAAGCAGAAAAATGGTACAAAATGGATTATGGTAAGGGTAGGTTAAGTTATATACTGACAACTGGAGCTGGAACAAACCCATTCATAAAGTGCTCACAAATTTCTTATACTTCTAGGAGTCTCATGTGTCCACCATTATTTCCAGGAAATTATTTCATTCTAAACCCTAATTCCACCTGTAGAGCAGTAAATAAAAGCTTCTGCCAGTGAAAACCCATAGGTGGGAGTCACAGCCTGAGCAAAACTGACCACCTTTATTCCCTCCAAATATGAAAGTTGTATCCCATTCAATAATTTCTGCCACTGTTACAAAGCCCCTAACTCTTGTTAACTGATTAACAGTTAACTAATAACAGCTTGCCCCCATAGTGGTTATTTAATTTAATGTAGTGAGTGCTGTGCAAGTATAAAAAATGAGGTCTGCCTCTCTTGTTTGGAAAAAAAGTCCAGCATAACTAACAGTTAATTTGACTTGTCAAAATGCAAGGAAAGGCATGAATTTGAACCATTCCCTAGCAACATTTTTTTTTTCTGAGCTGAGGTATATTCTATATTGTACGTGTGTAAGATCTGTGCAGAAAGGATTATTTTCTGAAGCAAGATGGTTAAACGGTTGTTTATTTGGTGTCTGAACAGGGCAAGGCATTATTGCTGAGCATGTAAATAACATTTATTAAACTGTGTTCTGTCCCAGGCAAAGGCAGAATCCATTTGAAGTAACCTTATTTTCTGCTATATAGATCATCCAACTCTATAAAGAATTGGGTTCTGTGTCAGGTCTTGTAATGAGTTGAAACTGTATATCATGACATCTACTAACTTAGTACCTTTCTCAAGAAATCTATACGCATAAAATGTTAAAGGAAACAAGAAAATACCATACCTCTTACTGGAAATGAACGAACAATCTCAAACTACCTTTTGACCAAGGAATCACAAAACAGATTATATTTTCCAACAGAAACCCTTATCGCAAAAGCTCAGTGCAGCTATCTTCTTGTTTACTCTCTGTTTCCCTAGGGAAAATGAAGGATGATAAGCAGTGATGTGATCCAAATGGCAAGGAAGCTCAGCTAACAGATTTACCCTTTTTTGCTTCTCCCCACCCTACCCATTTTCAGGCTGCAAGAACACCAAGAAATGAAATCATTTGTGTTCCAGATTAAAATGTTGACGATAAACATAATAATTTTTTGTTTCATGTAATTTTTGCTTTTGGAATTAACTAATTCTTAACCAATGTAGAGCAGAGAAAGTTACAATTACAAAAGCATCTGATGACTAAGAATTTGCCCACTTTTGGAGCTGTATGTGTAGGCAGATAAATACAATTTCTTCCATGAAAACAATACAAGTGGAAAGTCTAAATTCCACATATTGCAAGCCTCAATCATACACATGAGCCTTTCCTACAGCCCTGTTGATAATCTTCATCAGCAACAGTTTCAGCTATTCATAACTCTGCAGAGCCAGTGATCTGAGTCACTGCTCCATCTGTACCATCCTTGTGGAAATGTCAGTGGCAGATGCTGCTAGTTAAACAGGATTTAAGTTAAAGGAGACAGAACAAGATATCAAAATACTCAACAGGGATTTCAGCTGGCTTCTACTTTCCTTGAAGTATTATATTTTAGTGTTTCCCCAGAATGCAGTTATACTTACGTCACCTGTAGGAAATGCAAAGCTCCTGTCAATCCTGGCTGACACCTGGAGACATTTGTATACGTGCTGGTCTGTATCCTGCATTAGCACTTCAGTCATTGCAAATCAAACATGAAACACAACTGGTGGGAATGACATAATCTATTCCAACACTTGGAAAGGGACTTCTCTAGAGAAGAGGTGGCTCTTTTTTATTATTATTATTATTTTTAGGACAGAAACGCTACGGACTGGTAACACTGCCTTGTGACCAAACTTGAGTAGCTAATGCTTGTTATGTCTTTTGCTATAAATCCCACAGGAAAGTTCACTCTCCTAATCGCCACGTCTGTGGTGTTTTTTGCTATCATATTTCTCTGCTGAGGCTGCTCTAGCTTGTCAAAATGAGATCTCAGTATGGTGGGCAAAAGCAGGTGGAAAACAGAAACCCTACTCTTCCAGATGTGTCATACATCAAGGCACAAAACTCACTCTCTTCTCTGCTGATCCAGTAAATATTAAACTAACCTAGCTCTGCATTCCCAGATTGCTCTAAACTGATATTTGTTAAGTGATGTATAAATGAAGAAGATTGTTTCTCAGGAAAAGTTTAAGGAACCTTCCATAGCCATCAGAAAAAGACAAGAAGCAACACATAATGTCACTCTTGCAGATTTTACTGCCAGCCACATTCTGAACATACATACTCATTGTTGCTTTAAAGTCTATAGGCAGACTTACACACCACAATTAAGTTATTTTAATTGTCTTTCCCACTGTTGACAGCAATTGTTGAACCACTGGGATCTATCACTTCACACATATGCCTAAAGAGATTGAAATTCCAGCAGCTTTTTGTAGATCCACAGAGATGATAGAATTGTGTTGTTTTGGCTTTTTGAGCAAGGTACAGATGCCTGGGTAAGATATTCCCTAAACACAATCAGTGTGAATTAGCACAAGACTGGGAGTCAAGACTTATGTGGACCCGAAGAGGTTATTTATTATTAAATCTTTGTAATGTTTTTGCATATGGAAAATTATCTTCCTAGTTACAAAGGTGCTTCTTCCAAAAGTGTTAAACATTTATCTGGAAAATACTTTTTAATCTGTTTTAATTTTAATGATTTCTCTTTCACCTTTACAGAGCCTAAACGCTCTGCACCTTTTCTTTTGGTTCTAACCCTGGTTCTTTTTAGTCTGCAACGCTTTAAAACTATGGACATTATTCTTTTAAGAAGAAGGATTTTCAGAAAGTATTATTAATGAGGTACTTCTATGAATTCATTATTTCTTCAACTATACATGAGTTCCTTGTGTTTCAGAGTGATAAGATGTACTTTCTTTGATATTCCCTTGGTACGACTCTGTTTTTATCCACTGAAAGCGCTGCAAGCCAGAGCTCTCCAGAAAGAGAGCTGAATATGTCAGGTTATTTATATTACGATGGAGGTAACAAGGATCTCTTCTCTACTAAATGTAAGTACGTTATTCCCCTCACTAATAAAAATTACACATACACATCAAGGAGCAGAACACAGATTTCTAACATTAATATGAGCTTATATAAAGAGATTTTACCTTTAAAGAATCCCTAAAGTTTTACACAGTTCCCATATCATTTATTCAATAGACATTACTGATAGACTAGGCAGGAAACCCAGACAATATTTAATTACTCCTAGTAGGATTTGACAGGGATATCAGAGCTCATAGCTTTACCCTTCCTTATGAAGCACTCAGTTCATAGGAAGTATATCTAAAATCATTCCAAGAGGTTATAATCACTGTCCATTTGCTTCTAATTGTAAAGAAACATACTAGCCTGCAGAAGGCTGGCTGCTTTAAAACATAATTTACAAGGTTACCCTTCTGATGGGAGGAAGCAAGAAAATCACAACTTGTGAACATTCATGTTACTTACAGTGACGCTTTCATTCATTTATCCATTTGAATTGTTTCCTTTGAATGTCTGTATAGCTTAATGAGCATGATAATTTGCCTAAAGTCTCTTCTGAATAAGCATAAGTACCCATAAGACAGGGCCACTCTGCAAAGGCAGAGCTCCTCTTGCAGTCGTCTTCTACGCTCTCTCTGGTCAGCACACACTGAGCATTCACACCACACCACAGTCACTCGACTGGAACACAAGTTCTTTTGATCCTGATGTTCCCATCCCTGGAGGTGTTCAAGGCAAGGCTGGATGGCACTTCAAGCAACGTGCTCTAGTAAGAGGTGTCCCTGACCATGGCAGTGGGGTTGGAACTAAATTATCTTTAAGATCCCTTCGAACACAAACCATTTTGTGATTCTATGACTTAGGCATTAAAAGTATCTTGCTTAGTACCATTAAGCAGACTATAGTAAACAGAAGTCTCTGTGAGCTTCACAGAACTCTGGGTTTAAGGGCAACTCAGCTGTCATTCTTAGGAGTTTTGAGACTTAATCTTCTGAAATGAAAACTAGGCAAGACTTACTCACAAAAGTCTTTTTGGCAGATCCAGCCACAGCTGCTCAAAACTAGACTTTAAACTCAAAGACGGACAGGAGAGAGAGGTCATGGGTGTGAAGACAAAGAAATTCTTATCTGATTTAGCTGATCTTACAGGCTAAAGGCAATGCTTTGTACAGCCTTATAGAGGTTCAGGGAGTGGATATTTTTAAAACCAGTACAAATAATTGCATTGCCTTGACTACAGTCTGGAGAGTTCTGCCTCACCAACTGAGGTGAGGCAGACCAACTGAACAACTGAACAACTAATTAACCAGCTGTTAATTCAAAGTTAATTCAGTCAGAGCCCTGGCTGTTTACTGAAAGAGACCTGAAGCATTTGGAGCAGGACTGAGATTATTCTTACAGCTTTGTATCATACATACACACACTACATGTAACAGACACATCACACAAGCTTAGATTCATCTCAGAAGAGATCAGAAACCATCTTTCTATGTGTCTTAAATCATAGAAATGTCATTTCCCACTGGAGCCTTATGTTTAAACATTAATAGAAATGAAATAAAAAAATAAAATAAAATAATATAAAAAGAAATTAAACTAAATTAAATAAGGAAAAAGTTAGAAGAAAATTCAGATTGTAATAATTTTTGTTTACTTGTGGATAGCTTTTCAAATACCGTTTATAATACCACCTGCTATTTACAGTGTTTTCTGAACAAAATAAAATTTTGCTTTAATTGTAATTGCTTTGCAAATTAATAATTAGAGTTGACATCTGCAAATGTATGGCTATTTCTACAGTGACTTACTGACAAAATAGTCCTATTGTTGATGTGACATTTTATGATAGCCTTGATTGTTTAAGAGGGCTTTTGTGCCTTTTGAGGCACAAAAACGATTGTCAGAATTTTGACATATGAGTCAATTTGATAATAAGATCATAGAATTTTGTTGAACAGTCGCAGAGACGTCTGAAGATGATCTAATCCAGCCCAGTGCACAAAGTAGGGGCAGGTAGACCAAGTTGCTCAAGGCTGGATGCAGTTGGTTTTGAATATCTCCAGGAGTGGAAGATTCATAATCTCTCTAGGACGTCTTTTTTCCCCAGTGCTTTCCACTCTCACAGTAAAAAAAAAAAAAAAAAGTCTTTTCTTATGTTTAACAGGAGTTTCCTGTGTTTCACTTTGTGCCCATTAATTCTTGTCCTGTCACTGGGTATCACTGAGAAAACCCTGACTCTGTCTTTGCTTATATACATTTGTTTATATACATTGACAAGAAGTTCCTGAGCCATTTTTCTCTAGGCTGAACATTCCCAACTTTCTCAACATCTTCCTGTATATCAAATGCCACAGTCAGTCCTTTAGTACTCTTTAGGTCCCTGGCTGGCCTTTCTCCAGATATGTCTCACCAGGGCTGAGCAGAGGAGAAGGAGCATCCTCCTTGAACTGCCAGCAACACTCTGTTACAATACTGCCTAACACAGCTCAGAAGTCCATTAACTCTCTTTACCGGATGCAACATGGACAACTTGGTGTCCACCTGGACCCCCAGGTCCTTCTCTACACAAATGTATGTGCTTCAGTACCCAACCATGCTGATTTCTCAGATGTTTGAACCTTTTCCATCATGCTCTCCTCTGTGCATTGTAAAGTTCATTTGTTTGCAACAGGCCCCATTCAGACCCACTTTGCTGATTTATAAGGTTTCATTTATCTGTGTCACTGTTTGCCCTTTACTTTCCAACTAAATCCATCACTTCTTCACTTGCCTGTTCATCGTTTCCTACCCTTGTTCCTAGTTTAACCCAGACTCACCAGCATGACAAGATTGCTGGAGAAGTTGCTATTGACAGAGACACTGTTGCCCTCCTTAGTTATATGTTTCCCTCCTCAGCTTTCCTATGCTCTAAGTGCAGTGCTGGACCTAGAGTTCAGGGAATACTTTCTTAAAAGGCAAATCTGAGCAATGCTAAAGCACCCCACTAGAGGATGGTGTGATAATAGTTATGTATTACTAATAGAGGAATTTTTTAATGAATCTGTAAATTCAAAGGGTAATGTCCTGTCTGAAGAATGACAAACATAATGGGCAACGCAAAAAGGTAATATAAAGGTGATCGCTGCAATTATAGGACTCTAAATTTGACTTAAATGCTTTGCAAAGAGTTATAACAGTTCTTGAAAGACAGAATAATTAAGGACATAGAGACAAAGGAAAGTGAGTAAATTACCCATGTAGTTTGATCAAAGGTGTCAGCCTAATCTAATACCTGCACTTTTTTAAGCACTGATATTTCAGATAACATGGAGCAGTGGATTTAGTACATGTAAGTTTAAAAAAACAACCAAACCAAATCAACAAACCAACAAAAACCACCACAAAAAACTCCACCATAAAACAACCCCAAAGACTAGACGCAATTTCCCCCGGGAAATTACTGCTCAAGGAACAGATGATGAACACTGATGTAAGAATAGTAAGCCAATAAAGACCTGACTTAAGAAGAGACTGCAATAACTTACATTAAAATAAATTAATTTGACTGCAGGAGAACAGCTGCTAGTGTTGTTCTGTCATCAGTCTGAAATTAGTTCCAGCTAATTTACCAATGACCTAGAGATAAGTAGGTAAGTGTTCACCCAAACTTTTGGCTGGAAAAACTGGAAGGCACTGACAGTATTAGGGAGGCCAGAACCATAATTTAAAGAAAATTGTTGGATCCAATTGAAAAGTTTAGATGTGGGTTGACATTTAAGAACGTAGGAAGGAAAGTAAGAAAGTTTGGCATAAACAGGGAAGATGCTGCCTGCAGGCAGAAGATAAACTACCTGCAGGCTGATGCCCTGCGCTGTCCTTGTCTTGCATCTGTCCCCTTGACCTGATGTCCATAGCTGATGTCCAAAGCTTGCCCTCTGGCTTCCCTCCTCCTGACTGGAGTGTGCTAGGACAGGTCCTGGCCACGAGGCTCCACTCTGTCCCCCATCCCAGCCTCCAGGAAGCCATTGGCTTTCATGGCACCCAGTTACTGACTTGCAGTATAATTTCCACATAATTTTGGACCATCATGATCGTTACATCAACTTTATCAGTAAACTGTATATTTTTGCAAGATTTGTTACTTCCTAAGCATGCAAAATTGCAACAAATGTTGTAGGCTTGGTTCCTTGGAACTGATTTAAAAATTAAATACATCCATGAAAGCAATTAAAGAGTGGGGGTTTTATGCAATCCATTGGAATTCCATCCGGGCAACACAGTCATGATGTCTCCTGCACTGCCCATCCTCACCTATGCCCAAAGCTGGGCAAGCTCTTCCCAATCCTGATGCTTTGCAAATCTGGCAGCTGGCTTTCCAGTTGAGATGCTGATTGGATTTTTGTTCTTGGAAACAGTGATCATAAAAGCAGCTTCGGATCATTATCTACAAAGATTTGCTTGTTCACACAGTCAGTGTGAAAATATTGAACTTGATCCTGATGCTGCTGAGCTTTGTCAGCTCTTGCTGGTCAAAGCAAGCACTTGGCACCTCCAGTATCAGTCGCTGAAATGTTCTGCTGAACCACTCTGAGATGGGAGTGGTTATATGGAAGGTAACACATGCTGGAATATGAAACTGAAATATATAGATGTGTTCCAGTGGTGATGTCAGAGGTGCTTATAGTTTTATTCAGAATTAATTATCCTGACAATGACAGAGCCAGAAATTAATCCCATGTGTGGGACTGGACGATCCTTGTGTGTCCCTTCCAACTCAGACTATTCTGTGATTTTGAGGGTCTGTAATGCTGCATTTGTAAGTTAATCTTTAGCTGATCAATATCTAGAGTTCAATTTCTGTGGTTCTGACAAAAAGAAGAGTGAAATATCACAAAACTTAAGATAAGAACCATAAGAATTGGTCACACAACATTTTTCACTTTAATCTGGCACCCAATCCTCAAATTCAATGTCTCAGTCTCACCTAGTGTAGCACTGAAACATATCCATATACCAGGGAATAGCACTCAGTCTATGGGTGATAATATCAGGGTCTTGAAATTTATGATTTTGGATATAAAATCAGGCTCAGCTTCTGAAGAAATGTGAGATTAAATTTTAAATTACTATACAGGTAGACCATGTGAGAAAAGCTACCAATTTACACATCTGAAGGCATCAGAGGGAAAATTTGCACAACTTTCCATTTTTCATTTCTAGACAAAAATTATAAAGGTCAGGTACAGAAGGTCCAAGTCATCTTGAGATTTCAGCAATCTTTCATAAACATCTCAGCCAAATTTTTAATACTCAAGGTATTTAAATAATCTCAGAGATGTTTATCCTGTAGAATCATTTTGAGTTGTATCTTGCTTTTTCCTTAGTTCGAATTTCATTCCTATTTCCACTAGGGATCGGAATGGGTGTTGATAATGAAGCCTGTTTGTTAAAACCACAAGTAGAGATGGGTATCAGTGAAAATTTTTTAAATGTCTTACAGTTTGAATACTCATCCTCTAAGCCTGCTTTGTATATGACAAATTCATTTTTTTCTCTGAAGAATCATTGAATTTTAATCAAGTTTCAATCTTTCATCCTCAGCTGGATTTGAACTATGAAACTTGAGTTGCAACTTTAAGTTGCAAGGCTTTGTATCTTGCATTAAACCCCAACACATATCCGGTCCAAAGCATTCTCTCCTGTCAAAGCATGGAATTTTGCAGTGGGATCAGGAAGTGGCATAACAATCTTTATTCACCAACCAAATTTGACATTCAGTTTATAACACATCTCCATGCTGCACTGGTTTAACCTTTGTGTTACTTTCAGTGTTGATTGTTTTTCGTCTTCTGCATTTACATCTGTCTCTCAAGTTGGAGAAGATGAAGGACTAAGGAAGGTGCACAAATCAACTTACAGAGACCTGAAAAGGTCTGCTTTGCACACTTGCACATTGTCCCCTGCAAAATATACAAGGGATTTAAATAGTGGCACCTAATTCTAGTGAGGATTACAATGCAAAAAGGAAACAAAAAATATAATTAAGTTGTTCTCATGAAAAGGATAATAATTTGGCTGGAAAATAGTACAAATATACTGTAGAGTCATTACAATTTTAAATCTCCAGTCTTATGGTCTGCAGAATTTGTGCTTCTGATGAGCGTGGTATTTTATGACATCAAGTCCATGTAATTTGCTTTAGAATAAAAATCAACAATTCAGGATTTAATTCACATTCTGAAGGAATACTTGACTCCTGATTACAATTTCAATTACCTGCATTTCCTAACTGTTGATTTGCACTTATTGCTATCAAGTTCGTTGCTTTTCTATTCATTACATATAATTGCTACTTACACTTTTTCTCCGATTATGTTTTACCTTGGATTTCTACAGAAAAGAAAGCCTCTGCAATCACTCTGTGATTGTGTTTGTGGAAGGGGTATGTTTCATGCATTTCCCAGGGGAAAAAAAAAAAATAGTTTTAACCTATTGATTAATCTGACAGAAATTTGACATGTAAATAAAGGTTTCAGAGTTACAAAGTTCCCATAAGTTTTATGAAATAGGGATTTTCATAGAGGCTGGGACCTCATTAAGAGAAAAACTGCTTTTCAAATTCATTGATTTATAGATACTAGAAAATTTCCTTCAGAGAAAATTTTTCTGAAAGACCTGGAAGAACAGTTTCTATCAGAGATCACAGAATATTTCATACAATGTTTTTGAAAAGCCAATTTACATCAGGTCAACTGCTTTTAGCTAAGAAAAACATTTTTTGAAGCTGCAGAAACTTACAGACTTTTCATAGTGTATATAAGAGAAAAGCTTTCAGTACATCTTCCACATTTTAGAAAAAATCTTGTCTTGTCTAACTCTATCCTATATCATACCATGACATCGGAAAATTGTGTTTATGAGTGCAAAACCATTTTAAAAATAAATAATAAATGTAAATAGGAAATTAATGAACACATAAAAAAGTTAACAGATTAATTTATAAGAAATGTCAAATCTATTTTATAATATTGATCCTAGTAATACAGAGAGAAGGTAGAGATATGGTGAAAAATAGTCTTTGAAGAGAATTACATTTGAAGTGTTCTTAAACCCCTAACCAAAGCCAATGCAAAAATAAGTTTTAGAATTACCTTAATGAAAATTACTTGTTTTGCCAAGTATAATTACGATCCTATAACTGAACTCAGAAGACAAATGCAAAAGAAAAAGGTGTGGAATATAAAATAAGAGACTTTGTAAACACAAAATATGTTACTTTTTAAACATCTCATTTGAAGGTGATACTTGATCACTCTCAGAAATGCAATTACTTCCTTACTTGGAGGCTGATACTGGTCTTTGCTCAGGAAGCTGTGTCTCAGGAAGAAATAAAAAATATAAATGACTTTGCTCTCATGACTTCAAAACAATAAAATTTGCAGTTTATCTATAGATTGACAACTGCCCTCTGTGAATAAAGTGATTAAATCTTCTTCATGGTATTCCTTTTCTCACAGAAATTCAAGTTCTGTCCCAGAAAGGAGACTGTAGCTCCTAAGGTTGCCTGGATTTCTATTTATTAGCTCAATAGTGTGCTTCAAATATCTTTCATAATCTTTCCTTGATTTGCCTCGTTGTTTTTTGTTTGTTTGTTTGTTTGTTTGTTTTTTGGTTCTGTTTTTTATTTCCATTGTTATTGCTTTGTTATTACTTTAAAGAAAGGCTTTTAGCTTAAAAGAAAATGTCAGTAGTTCTATAGAGCATTATTCTCATATGCATAGACACTGGAATTTTGCAAGTTCCTTATCAACATTCTCATATTCTATGGAAATAAGACTCAGAGGTACAGATCTGATGTTTTAATAACTGTATCTAAAAATCAGTACTCCCAGAGTTGGTACACCACGATGAAGGTAGTCAGGCACTGAGAAATTGCTAATACACCTGTATTAGGATACACAAAGGAAGAAATAAGAAGAAAGAAATAGAAAACAAGGACTGAGGGCCCTCTTTTGAGATGATTATCTTAACTGTTCATTCCATGAGACTGCACTCATTCTTAATTTTTTCTTCTCTGGTCCAACAAATAGGCTCATTTACCCTGTATTTGATTCCAAGCAATCAACAGGCACCAGCCAAGCAGTACAAACTATGTAAGACCCTTTTCTCAAGATGGATACTGTTAGAATGAAATAATAAGCTTTCCAACTCTCTTAAATAAACCACCAGAATAAGAAACGGTTGTTTTGCTACAGAGCCGTGAGCACGGATCCTCCACTCCTTTCTCCAAAGGCAGATACTGAGCAGGGAACAAGTGGGTTTTGCTGCCTGGAGGAACAAAGGAGGTGAAACGAGATCAGTGTAAGCTGATGCTTCAGTCCCTTGTTGCAGCCTTTGAAATCAAATTTATGGGTGCCGGTAGGCTGTTCTAACTGGGGGAACAGAACCATCACACCTTGGAAAGGCACACAAAAGTGTCTTTAAACTACATTCCTCTTATCTGTTATGCTAGTTGTTTTGTTTTTTCCCCAAGCTTGCAATAAACAAAACCAACTCTCCCTACCTCTGACTTTTACCCATTAGAGCCAGGTAAAGTATCTAATTTAAGGTAAGTGAGAGAGAATCAAATACACTATAAGCTCAATATATCCCAGAAGCCCAAACAAAGAACAATTTAGTGCAAAACTAGACCTTTTACAATTGCAGATCAAGTTTTATACATTTAAAGACCCTGATTCCCTACTGCATTACTCAGCACCACTGCTGTCAAACAGTAGGAGCACAGCTGAGAGCCATTCCCTAGCTGTTGTGTTAGCTCCGTAAAACATGCCTTAACAACTCAGGCCCTAATGATTTCAAACACCATGTGCTACAAAAGGAAGGCACTGAGGGCCAGCAGGTCAGCATTAATCATTTCCTCATGGACAACAGTATGGTCACCACTGATACTAGTTTAATAGCTCACAGGAATAACCAGTACAACTGGAGGAGTGTCCCCAGTGTTAGATCAGGTACTTTAATGAAACTGTCAAACATTTTGTCTGACTCTTTGCTATCTACTACCTGGTACATGGATTAGCCATTTATGCACATGCATAGGGACCATAAACAGCCATAAAATCAGGCCTTGCCATTCATATAGAGATAAAACTTTATATCAGTAGCCACAGTGGAAAGAGCTGCAGATTCATATGTTATGAGCTTATACAGTCTTCTCATTTTACCTACAAGATAATTGGAAGAATAGAGCGGAACAATTTGTGCTTAATCATATCAGAGCCATTGCAGCTCTCTAGTGATTTAACTCCTCCCTTCAAAGCAATGGTGTTGAACATATGCTAAAACTGCAACATCTCTGATGCTGTACTTAATTGTCTCCTCTGTTACTAAAAAGTCTCTTTATGAGCGTTGCTGTGCTGTACAAGGATTCAGACTCTCAAGACCCATGCCGGTCTATTCCACTACCTATTTATTACGTGTAATTAGAGAATGTAACGTTGACTCAAAAGTGCTGGAAAGCCTTGAAAAGTACAAATATATTACTTCTCTGTTTCTGAGCACATAGACAGAAAGCCCTATAATTTTTTTAATTGTCTGAGACTTTTTCCCTTGTTGTTTCTTTTTTTTCATCAAATGAACATGAATCTCATACAGAAATAAGAAATGCCAGCTTTATGCTTGAGCTTTCATTTCTTTTCTAGTAGAAAGCTAGCAGGAAAATACCACATTTGTGAGAATAAGTGTACAAAAGCACACATATATCCCTATATTTTATTTTATGCAGAGAAAACACAATGAGGAACAAATACATAAGAGAATGTAATGAGCTATGCAGGCCTGCAGGGTTTGTAAAAATATTTTTCTTTCTAATTTTTAGATCATTTATAGGTATGTTTAAATGTTCACTAGGGTATGGAGCTGCAAGAACTCCTGAAGACTTTTAATATAAGTACCAGGTTTTTACACTTTGGTATGAGAGTGTGGGCCTAAAGGTAGATGGATTTGTAATCCAGATGACTTTACAACCTACTTACATTTTCCTCATGGTGTAAAAGATGCTCAGTATTCATGACAGTAAATCTCTGAATAGGTACCTACATGTGTGAGTGTGAATGTGAAGACAGCACATGAATATTTGCAGTAGAATTCTGTGAGGATATAAGGACACATCTAATGGAAGAATACCCCCGACAGGAGTAGTCAGGAAGAGCAGGACTTCCCCCGACAGGAGTAGTCAGTGAGAGCAGGACTTCTATTATGATGCATCATTTAGACAGTTAAATGCGGAAAAGCAAGGAGAGATGAATGTCACAGGACAAGAACAAGTGGTTACTCGCTCTTAAATGGATGCAATCTTTCAGAGACTTCAGAAAAAGAAAAACAACCATAAAAGCCACCTTGATAAGAATATAAGCAGTATTGCTTTTAGCCAAGGCAAATTTTTTTTCTGAGTGTGAAGAGTTCATGCACATGCATGACTTTCTGACACTATTCCCTACTTTCTAGCACAGGTACATGCCAAATGAAGTCTCTATCTTCTTTGGTCATCAGTATTTGCCCTCTGCTTGGTAGCAATGATCAATTCCTAATGTCCTGAGTCAAATGTCAGAAAAGATTATTTCAGAAACTGACAATGCAATAGCATGAGCAAAGCTGTGCATCAAGCATTGTCAAAAACCTAAGATGGAAGAAATAAATGAGGTCCAAAACAAACTTTACAAGCACATTCAGTTACATTTTTATTACACAGATGACATGTAGGATATTTCTCCAAGGGAAGGAGACTTAAAAATGTTGTGCTTTAGTAAAAATATCGTAGCTCCAGAAAACACGGACAATCATGGCTACAGGAGCCTTGATGTAGATCCAAACTCTCTTTCATCTCAAGATATGTGAATCACAGGTGTCTAATATGGGAGAAGAATTTTGCCTTTCATGTCAGTAAAAAGTGATCTCTTACTGTGTGCAGTTTTGGGTGACACAACATATGATATAAATTTATTACAGAACACTCAAAGAAGGGATAGGAACATAGGGAAGGGCCTTGAGGGGAAGCAGTATGAGGAGCAGCTGAAGTCACTTGTTCTGTACAACCTGGAGAAGAGAAGACTGAGGGGAGACTTCACAGCAGTCCTCACAGCTTCCTCGTGAGGGGAAGCAGAGGGGTAGGCACTGTCAGAGAAAGGTTGGATATTAGGAAAAGATTCTTCACCCATAGGGTGGTTGGGCCCTGGAACAGGCTCCCCAGGGAAGTGGTCATGGTACCAAGACTGCCACAATTCAAGAAGTGTTTGGACAATGCTCTAAGACACATGGTGTGATTTTGGGGGTTGGTCATGTGTAGTGCCGGGAGTTGGACTCCGATGATTCCAGTTCAGAATATTTTATGACAGTTTTTAGCCAAATTTTGATGCCCAGTTCAATGCATTACATGCATAGGATAGAATACCATATAGGGTACAAATTCCATGGTTGGTTTTTTTTTTTTTTTTTTTTGTTGCTGTTCCTTTATATTGTCCATATAGGGATTTCTACCTCACAACTCTTGTGAAGAGTCATCCCATATAACTTCAGCTCATATATCTAAGCTCCTTACAAATCACAACCCTCCATCCAGCTTTGATTCTGTTTGTTGCTCAGCACTACACAATCCAAGGACTGAGTGGGTAAATGATGACATCTGCAGTTTTTCCACATACTATGGCATTACAGCTTTCTCTGTTCTTGTTCCTTGATACTCATAACTCTGAATAACTACTTTAAATGAGAGTCGGGTTTCAGATTAATGAAAGCATCTTCCAAAACTGAGCATTTTTACAGGGTCATGGCTAATGATGAACAGAAAGCAGGAGATAATGGAATGACTTCAATATGCATGAACTCTCCATACCACTGGAATGATATTATTTCCATGCTGGTTTTTTTCCTTATTACATAATTGGTAGCTGAGAAATTTATTAAAAAAAAAAATCAGAAGGACAGAGGAAACAACATAGAACTGTATGAAATACAGGATACATATTACTTTTCTAATTATTTAAATTTTTTTAGGGGGGTGGTATATAAAAAAGTTGATTAAAGAAATGAACTTTTCACAGACACCCTCCTCATCAAAAGAAACATTGTGACTTCTTGCTCTAAAGACTAAAGATCCATACTGACTAACACAGCATCTCTTTTTCCAGTGAGCTCCTAGAAAATATTTTATGAATTAAGATATTTAGTTTAGAGCCTGATTTTTTTTTTTTTTTTTTTTTTTTTTTTTTTTTTTTTTTTTTGCGATTGCAGAGGTATTAAGTGTATTTGATTTTGAAACTAGAAGAAAAAAAAATCATCAAAGCCTGGAAAAGGTTGCCTAGATATGCATCTTATTAGTGTCTAAACATGAGCCAGATTTTCAAATTCAGAGTGAGCCAAGTTTAGGAAGGAAAAGGCCAAATTAAGTTCAAGCTAAAAGGCTAGTTTTGCTAGATTTCAAGAAGAGCAAATTAAAAAAGTGACACTTTCAGATGCATTTTTCTTCAAGTTTGAGCACTTTAAAGTTCATATCACATAGATGACTAACTGGTGGAAGGCTGATTTGCAACCTTTTCAGTTGCCAATTGTTTCCCTCAAGTGGTTTCTTTTCTCTTTCTTTCTTCTTTCTTTTAGTTTTTCTCCTCTTTTTTTTTCTTCTTTTCCTGCCAGATCCTACAAATCAATGCTTATTCCAAACATGAAAAGCACTGTTTTGAAAACCAGTTAAGGTTGCCAAGGAAACTACAGTGTTGTCACTCTCACATCATTTACAAAACCTATGCACTTTCTGGCAAGGAAATGAGTAGTTAAAGGCATTATAAATCTTATACTGACAAAACAGTGAACACATGTATTATTTTCTTTGGGAATACAGAAATAGAAAGACAAAACCTCCCATCCTAGAAATCCAAGAATATGGGTGTTTCCCTTGAAAGTTAACAGTAAATTCCGTTTAGCTATAAACTATGAATAGATGTTTTTTTAGTTTCAACCAGCCAGAAATATGTTCATAAGAACTTATAAACTCAATGTTTTAATAAAATGACCACCCAGCTAGAGGGAGGCCAACTTTGCTTTGTACAGGAATGCTGTGAATATGCTTTGATTATGAAAATTAAGCCCAAGGCATCTCAAGCTGTGCAGCCACACTGGGCTGCCCATGTTTGGCTTAAATTAGAGCCCACACTTGAAAATATTGATAATCATGCCTGATCTTGTTCCCACAGAAAAAGATGGTCAAAGAAAAACTTGTCTGACTTCAAAGAGAGAAATTTTATGTCCACACTTCCTACCAAAATGTGTGACAAGATTAATTCAAGATGCAGCAGCATTTTCCATTGCTGTGGGGCAGTAGTTTAACCAGTTTTATTATCTAAGACAATGTTTTAGGAAAAGAAGAAAATCACATTTTTAAAAATACTGCATTTATGGAAGAGCTAATGCTTTTCCATTGCAGTTCTGAAGAACATGCACAACACTTAAAGTGTTTGTTACACATTTTGATAAGTTTTCCAGATGTTTGCTGAGTTAAAAAAAAAAAAAAAGTATTTGTATGATCTTCTTGACATGTATCTATATTTCATTCTGTCCCCCAATCTTGCTTGAAATATTTAAATTCTTTTCAAGTTCATCTCTTTGCTATATGATGTTTCTACCCAGTCAGAGCTTTAGAACTCTGCTGTTTCTATCCATATTCCTCTAATCTCTTTCCATTGCATTTATTCTTGATGTTTAACCTCAAGTCCGAAGAAACAAGCTTTTACCCCAACCTTTCCCCTCTTCTTCTTTCAGCTTTAACCTCCTTCCAAAACCTTACTAGAAAATAGATTCTGCCCATCTTTTGTGAAGCCAGACATGCTACTTGTTGGACTGTTTCACATGACTGGCACTTGGCAACTACATGGGAGCGTGTACACAGTAAGCTGGTGTGAGGTGTAGTGATACCTGTGCTAACCTAAATATCAGCTGCACTTCAGTTCTGTGGCTCATTCCACCCTTAAATTTCACCTTTGGTTTACATTCATATCTGACTTTCTTAGGAATTTCATGATTTCTTCCAAACAGTACTAATATTTCTACAGAAGCAGAGGCAGGATCATCTGTTTATTACGTTGCTGAAGACTTACCAATATGCATTAGCAGTATGGGTGGGCACACATACACAGTGTCTTCTGGAGCCTTGCATTTCTGTTGTATTGGAAGTCAACAGCAGAGCCCTCCATGGAATTATAGAATCATAAAAACATTAAGGTTGTAAAAGACCTCTAATATGATCAAGTCACAGTGCTGTGTCCTAATTTATATATGACTCGGCTCCTCTCTTCTTTTTCAGAATCCACTGCTGTAATTCCTGTGCTGGGGGGTTCTTTAGGAGTTCCAGCCTGCAGAGAAGGATTTCCTGGAGTCAGAAGTGCTGAGGTCATTGGTCTTTGTAGTGTCTTCATAAATAATGTTCCTCTTTGTTCTTGACCTCCACCCTAAATAACCAAACTGAACTTGAATTTATGCTTACTGTTTATTCAGCATTTCAATAGTTTGTGGAGGGAAATTACACATCTCTACACACCTTCAGGAAGATGCTTTAGCAGTGCTTTCCATTCTGTGCTAATATATGTAACCCTGAGATAGTAAATAGTAAAATAAAATAACCTGTTTATGATGGACTTTTCTATAAAGCAATGAGGATTATAGAACACAGTAATTGATTTCTGGTGAGTTAATAGTATGAACATATAAACCAGGATAAGTAAGAGCAAATGATGTTGAAAAAGTCTTGATGCTTAAAAGGTGAAACAATTAAAATGGTTGGATGCAAAGCATTAAATAAAAATGAAACTAACTAGAAATACAACTTCTCTTCTGAATTTGAAATGCTAAAATAATAAAAAAGTTTGGGTTGGAAGGGTCCTTCAAAGGCCATCTGTTCCAAATGCCCTGCTATGAGCAGGGACATTGTCTACAAATAGAGACAAGTGTTTTGGATTAGCTGTTGGAATTATTCACAAAAGCTTGTAAGTGAACCCAAGTGCATGCATGAACACTGCATTTCACACCAGAAGCCCGTATGTCTTGCTGGATGTTTGTAAGTGTCGTGGGTTAGAAAGGGTCCCCCCTCCCTGGGGGACTGTGAGTGGTTTGTCCAGGTGAATTTCCGTGACAGACCCAATCAGAAGTTTTGGTAACGCCTTTTGCCAATTACATCTTTAAGAAACGGAAGAGAACGCTGGTTGTGCAGTTGAAATCGAGGAGCCATGTGAGGGAGGACGCGGCGGGTTCCAGGTAGGGGCCAAGGCCTCCCTCCTCCCCCGGCCCTGGGCCGGGGGGAGAGGCAACACTGGAAGCCCCCCTGATCCAGACATGGAACGGAGTGGGGAAAAAAAAAGGACTTAAAAGAACTTTGCAAAAGAAACTTAGAAACTGTAGTCAGAGAGATAATGGAGCCTTCAAAGTCAGTGCTAGCAGCAGCTGGAGAGAGAAGCCTCGAAGGGGGGAGAGAGACGATTCCTTCTTCCCCCGCCCCTCCCCCTTCAGCAGGGAAAAGATGGAAATTTACATCCCTGCCACCTGTAGAAGATTGTTGGGGAGCAGAGGTAATCCCATCTGCATCATGAAGAGCTGAGCTCACACTGAAGCAGAGCTGGAACAGATAAATGCATGTAGAAGACGGACTCCGTGGAAGGAGTTTTTGCTGGCCTGTTGGCCCACGCGGAGAAGTCTTACACCAGAGCATGGAGGCCTGGGTAAGAGTTTGGGATCCCAGGGAGGGATTCCATACCGATGCAGCAATTTAGCAATTTATGGACCTATGTCCGAGACTAGTGCTGGTGCAGCTGCATTTGTAACCTGAAGGACAGCAGAGAATGGAAGAACTGTTGTTCGAGGGACAGTCCCACGTTGGAGAAGTCCATTAAGGACCATATTCGTGGGAAGGGACCCCACAAAAAACAGGGGTGGACTCAAAAGCCATTATCCCCTGTGACTACGTGGAGCAGACCATGGAAAAAAGAAGTGTCCCCTTGGGTAGTCCATGGCAGACCTTACAGGACTTTGGGTAAACCCCAGCCCTGTTGGTCGACACAGAGGAGAAAAAGGGCCAGAAAGACACTGTTCCAGCTGCAACGAGTCGGAATTGTTGTGCCAGAGACAACAGAGAGAGAAGAAACAAGTGCTGCAGAGTGCCTTAGAAGAATCTGCTTACTTCTCCTCCTGGACTGATCCAAAGAGGGGGGGGAGGAGTGTGTTTGTGGACTCAAGCTGTAGATGCATAGTGCTTTTACTTATTTAGTATTGTAGTAAATATAGTTGTTTAGTTTTTATTGTGTAGTAATAAATTCTAGTATTATTTTTCCCCAATCGGATTTGGTTTTGTCTGCATAAACCTTCTCTCAACTTAGAGCAGTTTGGTTGGGGGGTGTGGTAAAAAATTGTCACCTAGACAAACCCACGACAGTAAGATTTCCATGGAAAGAGGGTAAAAGTTTTGGCTGTTATCTGTGAAATGGACAATATTACCTTTCTTAACATTTGATGAGTGACCTAAAGTAAATTATAGTCTTGGTCTCCTATAGAGTTTTTATAGAAAGATGATTCTTGGAGAAACTGCTTAATCTCAGCATAAGTCTTTGACTGAAGGAATATGCTGTGTTATTTCTTCCCATTGAGGAATGAGCTGGACAGCTGCCTTACAAGAGATATATAAAGATATATGGGCAGGCTCCTGTCACAGAAAAGTTTATAATGATAGAACTTCAATATATTTAATTTATTGCTAATGAAAGGAAAATGCAATTATCTCAGTGTCTATAAATTATTTAATTATCTCAAAGGTAAAGGAGAGCTGTTGAAAATTATGAAAGGGAGGTAGGGGAAATGCATGAACTTCATATTATACAGGATTTATAACACAATATTACTCCTGGTGGCAGGAGTTCTGTATTTCCATCCAAAATAAACATCACAGTTTTCAGCAATTCATACCACTTTTCATTCATATCTTATTCATATCATATTTTTTCTTTGAAAAGTAAGTTTAAGGAAATTAAAATGCAAAAAAAATTACAAATTTCTCAAGAGAAGATGAAAAGAATGCAAGAGAAAATATCATGGGGCGAGACAAATGTGTGAACCAACATTTTGTCATAAAAGCAGCTTTGTGAATACAAACAAGTTTTGCAACTGCTATATATGTTGTAGCAACAGATGGATTTTGCTGAAATAATTTAGAGTGATTAATCTTTTAGATTCTCCCATTTTCTCTGGTGTTATTCACTTCCATACTGTGAGATGCAACAGCTGCATGCTACTGCCACAGTAGATTCATTTGGATAGGTAAAACAGCACCCACCCTTAAAATAAACTCAGTATAGTGATAGGATAAGGGGTAATGGTTTTAAATTGAAAGAGGATAGTTTTAGATTGGATATTAAGAAGAAATTCTTTACTGTGAGGGTGGTGAGACACTGGCACAGGTTGCCCAGAGAAGTTGTGGATGCCCCATCTCTGGAAGTGTTCAAGGCCTGGTTGGATGGAGGTCTGAGTTACCTGGTCTAATGGAAGGTATTCATTCCCATGGCAGGGAACTAGGTGATCTTTAAGGTCACTTCCAATCCAAATCATCCCATGATTTTATGATTTTGTGTGGTAGAAAGCATACTGAAGCTGGTGGAAGCTCACTGGGAGTGTAAACATTTATCTACTAAGCTTTGACAATTCATTCATCTTCCATGAAGAATTAAAGAAATGCACCTACTATGTACAATATTAGAGAATTTCATCTTATGTCAGATTTAGCAAAATGCCAAATATTCTAGCTGTTTTCCAGCTCCTCAGTGCAAACTAGTTAAATATACATTTGACATGGTATCCATTAATCTTACAAAGTACAGTCTTGAGTTACTCAATCTTGTGACATAATGGATTCTTTTCCTGCACCTTGCATGAGCGATCAAACAGAGATTGACTTTCTTCATTTAGTCAAATAGATTTATCTAAGCCATGTTTCAAATGACTAGATTAAGTAGGGCAATATGAGCTTTTTATGTCTGAAGAAAAATCCATTTAATAGAACTGTTCCTTTGATTTTAGACAGAGAATTACTATCAAAACACTGGACTCTTTCCTCTGTAGTTTTTTGTTATAATGATCTAGACAGTCTTATCTGCCTGTACAGCAATTGAGGGTATTAATACTCCTGTGACATGTCTGCAATAAGGTATGTTCTTGGACAGAAGAGACAAAGAGACTCCCCACACGAAGCCATTTATGTACTATAGTGTGTGTGGTGATGAGGACAGTGAACAAATGTCCTTTTGTTATTATGTCACAGAAATGATTTTTGTGAAGGATTAATTCATTAAAAGCAACAAAAGGGCTTTTTTTTTTTCCTTACTCATAATTAATTATGGGAAGACAAAGGTTCTGTGCAATAGAGAAGTGTAATTAGCTTGCAGCAGGGAATTTAACCACTCCACTGCACCGTGGAGGTGATGAAGACAGAAATTCCCCAGCCTGTGTATGTTCTGGAGCCCTCTGCTGAAATGAAGGAAAACCTCTCAACTCCTTGTCAAGACCCTATTAAGGTAACAGACAACTCAATGACATTTTACCAGGACAAAAAGTCTCAAGGGCAAGAGAAAGAAAATTCCTGGAAATTTCCCCTGAGCCTTTCACAGAAGTGTGGAGAAATTTATATTTATTAATTCAGTATGAGTATAATATGCTTCATTTCAGTTAATAGGTGAATTTTGATTTGAAATATGATCACTGGAGATACTCTGTATTGTATAAAAGAATCTATTGCAAACTTACCTAATGCAATTTGAACACCAACAGTGGTCACTTTTTCTAATATTACAACTTTTCCTTGAATTCAGCATTCCAAGCAGACAATACTAAAATATTTTACATTGTCTTTTGTTCATAATATTAAAACAGAGGAAAAACAATCTGTTTCTTATGAAACACTACAGAATGACCTTAGAGCAGTAAACAGAGTACTCAGCTGAGAGTTAAGTGCTTCCTGAACTCTGATTCCTCCTGTTGGTTAAACCTTGGTTAGTGTGGATAGTGGAATCCCACACTAACTCCTCACCTTTGTGAGGATTTCTAGTCCATCTTCTAGTTCAGAGAAGGACATTGCCTGACATGATAGGAATGAGAACACTTAAAGGACTGTTCAGTCATAAAACTGTGGCTTTAGTAACACGTGAGAACACAGGTAGTGCTGAACATTCTTGCATCCTGGTCCTTATGATTTTATCTCACCTTTCTAGAGCTTCGAGCTCTAAAGAAGACTTTCTGTGGGATCTCTGTGAGATCTCTGTGAGGATGGTAGTTGGCAGATTGTTGTATCCACACAGGCGGGGAAAATACAGGAGGAAGCAGCCAATCCATAACAATCTATAAGAATGGATTCTGAATCTGAATGGATCCTGAATCAAGAGACCTATTCAGACACAAAATGTGACTCTAACTAAATTCATAAAATGTGTTAGTATCACTATCCCCCCAAATAAAAGTGTTTAGTGTAGTCCCTGTTCTACCTGAATGAGCAGAGCCCACATTTCTGTAACTTCCAGGATGTTCCATACATCTGTGACAAAGACAAATTCTGAATCAGGGATGATAATATTGGTGTGTCTTCATTTCAGAAGTTCCAAAAGTGAAATTGGATATCACAACTTACTAAGTAATCAAATAATACTTTATTTTTATGTTCACAGACAACTCTTTCAGCTGATTTTTTTTTTTTTTGTGAAGTCTGATTTCTCATAAAGCATTCAATTATAAAATATAGAACAAAATATTGTTGATCACTGGTCTGATACAATTTTCTGCTACAATGTAGAAAGATAATTTTGAGATTTGGTCATGCTTTCCTCAAATTAGACGCTTAACTTAAAGTCTTTTTTCTTATTGTTAGTTTTGTTCTTTTTTAATAGTTAGAAGTCCACTTCTATATGGCGTTTGAGGAAGATTTATCACCCTAGGAAGTTTCTCTTTTACCATTGATTACACAAAACCTCAGTTCTGGGAGGTGCTCAGCACTTGACTGGCCAAGGCTCCAATAACACAGTCTATTTTCAAACTGACATCCAACTTTGAAAGAGTCATAGACTCAAAATCATAGAACCCACATCATACAATGATGGTTGGAAGGGACCTTAAAGATCATCTAGTTTCAACCCCCGTGCCATGGGCAGGGACACCTTTCACTAGACCAGATTGTTAAGAGTCTTATCCAACCTGACTTTGAACACCTACAGGTGTTCGAGAGGGCCTGTTCTTACTGGTTTTGGAGGGAGGTTGATGAGATGATTTACAGAGGTTTTTTCCAGTTTAAATTATGATTCTATCTTCCTTTCCTTGGTGCTTGCATCACCATCCAAGGATATGTAGCCTAGACCTGCGACTGTGAGTGAACATATAGCCCAGATACCTAAACCTGCAGGAGAAGGAGGAATGTAATTTTTTTTTCCTAAATAAGCAATACTTTGTTACTGTCACATAACTGTAGTTAGGGGGAAAATCTTTCATTCATACAATAAAGTGCTCTTAGCATCACAATAGGATATGTGGTCAGAATGATCATATACTGCCTTTCCTTTGCAATGAGCACTCTTTCCTTTGCAGTGAGCACTCTTTTTCAGAGAGCTCCATTGTCCATATAAATTATTCACAAGCAGAATAGGCTGTATATAGATTTTTAAAAGGAATATTTCATTAATATGACAAATTACTTCTTTAGCCATGAAATGCTTAGTTACCTCCATTAATTTAGTTGGGAAAGACACACAGTCTTATACTTCACACTGTGGAAGTTTATTCAGCAGAATTATTTAAAACCCCTCGGATCCAAGCATCTTGGGGTTCAAGCATGTACAGTCCAAGGATTAATTAATTTCAAGTTTATTAATTTTACTCTCATATATTAAATACATATAAATGCAATGTGGCTCCACTTCATTTCCTTTCACTTTTTTAATCTAAATGGACTTTGATGCTTAAAACAGAATCACAGAATTAAAGAATGTTTTGGGTTGAAAGTGACCTTGAAGAGAATCTAATTTCAACTCCCCTGCCATGGGCAGAAACATCTTCCATTAGATCAGGTTCTCAGGGCCCCATCCAACCTGACCTTGAACACTTCCAGGGATGGGGCATCTACAGCTTTGGACAACTTGTTTCAGCTCCTCACTACCCTCAAAGTAAGGAATTTCTTCCTAATATCCAATCTAAACCTACTCTCTTTTACTTAAAACCAGTACCAGGTCAGGGAATGATCCAGGTAGGGGTCATTGGTTATATTTATCACTATGATAATACTTAATCTGAAAAAGGACAGTTAGATGAGACACCATGTCAAATCACTGCCCTATATGTCACTATTATTTCCCAGTTCTCTTTAAACAGGAGGATTTGTGGCAATGCCCTGGTTTTCTTGGTAACCTACATGTAGTGCCAGCTGTGGATGGAACAGTAGCTTTCTTAGAACCTTGTTGACATTAATTCTTCAGAAATCAAATATTCTTTTTTTTTCTTCTGGATTAGAATATTTTAAACCATATGTAGTTTAAGTATCCGCAAACTAGGATAGTTGTGGCACTTTACCATGCTTGTATTTCCAGTTCCTCCAACTGTGAAGGAAACCCCCATTAACTGAAACTTTTTTTTTGAGGCTTCAGCCAATGCATATGGGGGAAGGGTCTTGTATTATACATCAGCATATAATTAAAAAAACGATAGCTGTATATATACATATATATACACACACACACACACACACACACACTATATTCAGCCTGCATGTAGCCCTGTGTTCATCACCTCAGTTTATATCAGAACAGCAGTACATTGACAATTTCCTAAAGTTTAATCAACCGATACTTCCTAGGCATCTGCAGTTGTTAGATGAAACATGGAACATTAATGGAAAGAGCTTTTACTATGACTACTAAATTAAGTTTCCTTTAAAGGCGTTTTGAGCGTATTATGCATATTTTGGTTTAAGGAGCACTCATGGCTCAAGCATTTTTATCATGCCTTTACTTGTGAAAGCTTTTGCAGTCTTTTTGAAAAGGTTTGTTGCTTCTAATTTACTGCAACATTGTTCACTTCCATCTGACATGCTGCTGATTTAAATATTTTAACCATGAGATGCAGGTCAAGGTGGACTGTTAATTATAAAAATTCTATTGTTTTTTCCTTTGAAAAAGCTCTGTAATAGAAAGCAGATGAAAGGCAACACAGCTGGCAGCCAACTAGCATGAAAACACAACTCTCCATCTTCAAAGGCCTTGTTTACAAAATGTAAGGTCACTTTGTTTGGAATTGAAAATACAAGCACAATAAGGTAGCTCCAAGGAATCACTCTGAAGGCAAACTAAACTTCAATTAAATGCCTTTTTTTCTTCGTTTTCCTTTTCCCCGGAATGAGAGCAATTGGAAAACGAATGGAACAAAACTAAATTTCACATCCACTTTCAAGGTGTTTTATGTAGATACATACACAATGAATTACAGTTATCGTCTAGGAAAAAACACAGTGACAGACTTTTTACCATAACTTTCATCTCACATATTTGCTTCAAATCTGACAGCACAACAATTTGAAAGCCTTCAGAATTATTTGCTTCTATCTGGTAATCTCTAAAAGTATATCAGTATTCTGATTGTACAAGCATTTCAAATTACCTGTTCAAGCTAAACACTAACCAAATAATCAACCTACTTTTTGTTTTGATTGGCCATACCAGCAGATTAAGATGCTAATATAAAAAAAGACAGATGTCAATCACAGCAGCATTTTAGCAATCTGCTAATGACTAAGCTTATGTACTTTAATAATCCTGCTTATTTTAATGGTAAGGGGTAGAAAATCTGAAAGAAAAACTGATTAGAGCAATGAATTGCTTATTTTAAATGATGTGATTTTAGCATAAATCTATTTTTTAAACCATCTTGTGCTTGATTGCATGTAATTTTTTTTTTTTTTTTTTTACCAGCTTGGTATTAGTAGTAATTTTACTTGGAAGAAAAGATGAGGCACTGAGGGACATGGTTTAGTAGTCTTAAAGGTCTTTTCTAATTCTGGGATTTTATAGACTTTTCCTGCAGTACCACAGAAGTTCAAATATTTATACATTACTTACAATACTCATCAGTATTTAAACATATGTGTATTGGTATTTTGCAGGGCTCTGCAGCCAGTTAGAAGGAAATATCACCTGACAGAGGGAGGTGTGAACCTTACTGAAGCACAGGGCTCTGATTAGGGCTGAGCATGGGCTATCAGTCTCAGCACTTGGTCCAGAGAGCCAAGTCATCCTCTGAGGGTATGTGCTGAAATGAGCTAGCCTTGTTGGTTTGGCTGGAGTTTGTTCATGTACTCTGCAAAGTGCAGAAAGCCTTTAAAATCTCTGATCTAATGATTTATGCTGTGAAATGACCTCCAAACAAAATCCATAAATTATCTTAACCAGATGGATCAGAACACTGGGCTCCTACTCACAGCTGAGTGGCTTAATAATTTCAAAATGTGGTCTCCTTCTGCTTGAACAGATATTCAGAGGAGACTCACTGATGTATTCTTTTGATTAGTAGGTCTGAATTGCACTTCATCTTCCTTTTAGGTAGTAGAATCAGTCTACATAAGTAATCTGTATGGATTATCTATCTCTCTATATAGGTAGTCTTAAATAGTTATACAGCTCCAAGTAATTGTACACAGAAAGAGAAAGGTAATAAACCAAACCAGAGTGAATTACTTACATACTTGTACACATGAACTTTTCCATGCTCAGGGGATCTAAAGGCCTAGAAAAGTGCCTAAATTGTCTCTAAAAATGTGAATCATATGACTCATCTCCCTGAGGTTATACAAGAGTGTACAAGAAAGTGGGGAATTGCTCACAATGGAGCCATGCAAGACCCATATAAGTGTTCTTAATGTTACTTTTTCCCTTATCTCCAGACTTTCACAATTAAGAAAAGTAAAACCACAGATATGTCACTTAGCTTTATTAGCGGTGCATTAAACCCAGTGTTTTCCCTTTTCTCCTTAGTGAAGCAGACAGTAGCACATTTGATGTCTAGAATCAAGTGTTAAGGAGAGTCTCATCATTCAAGAATAGAGTAATTTTGGATTTTCACACAGGTTATAAACACTGTCTGATCACCTCATATACTCAGGTGTTATGAAACATATTCTTTGAGGCAAAATTTGACCAGACATACAATTAACCAATTATGTATACTCAGTCTATACAAATACGTATGTCAGTGGGCATATACTTTCTACAGAGAAATAAAAAACTTAATATGTTTACAAAATTTACCATAACTCATAAAAACTGTTCTGGAAGGAGGAACAAAATAAGTGGGGTTTTCTCTGTCCTGGACCAATACAGAAGCAAAAAATCTTGCTTTCTTTTTCTTCCGGGAACAGAAGGAGGACTGTATACCTCACGGAGAATGAGCCAATTGCCTTTCAGATTACTGTAAATAACAGACTGTGGAAGAGAATTTAGGATGAAGACATGAATTTGTCTAGAAACACTTTTTACACAGAAAGGCAGGGTTGTAGGAAAGTCAAAATAACAACAGTGTATTATCAGAAGGTGAGAAGAGTCACATTTGAATGGAAAGAGCAGACAAACAGAAGATTATACTGGCAACAGATTTCCCAAGATAATAGAATCATCATCATGATGGCAAGGCAATTTCAAATCATCAGAGAAGGTTTTTCTGTTGCTGTTTTTTTTTTCACCTGAGGTGAGGTGTAGCAGCACAGAGGAGGTTGGAAGAAATGATACCATTAACCCTAACTTTCTTTAAGGCAGAAATAGAAAATAATTAGTCCCCTCATTCTGTACAACTTATCTTATAGTACCAGAGACACTCAGATTTTCATATATCACCAAGTTCCTCATGAGTGTTTAGATGGATGTTCATTGCTATTGGATCTCTTAGACATTACCTGCAGCCTCAGTTGCCACCAGGTCACTCCACAGCTTGAGAAGACTTGAGTCTGCCTATTTGCTTGCTTCCCTCCCAGGCTTGCTGGCAATTGAATTGCCATAGGAGGAATATCTCTGACAAAAAACAGCATGAAAGAAAGATGTCTTAATGAGCTAAATTGTTCTAAATGTCAGAGAGTACCTCCAATTTATCTCTTTTTTTTTTTTTTCTACTAAGAGAATTTCCTTTTGAAAAGCAATAAACTCAGCATCAGTGACCACATCTTAAAAACCTGATGAAAGGGAGCTATGAGTTATTGCCAACTGCACAGCCTGGCTCCCACCTATGCTGTGTTCTTGCCATATCATGAGTCAATGATGTTTTCAGCTATAAAAAACAAAGGAAAGTGAGAAACAGAAAGCCCTCTGACTTTTTAGATTGTGCTGTACAATTCTGTCTCTTAATTACTAGTTAAGTGGAAGCTGATTAGTGTTATGAAATCTGAAGCTTAATAGAGATAAAACAAGTGATATGCATAAGATGGAAAAATAGTGAAAGCTCAAAAATGCATTAAATCTTCTTTGCTATCAATAAGTAACTCCAAACCCTGTGTGATCATTAAGTGTCCCCAAGGATTCCAGGACTAATTTGTTTGACTTTTAGTTAAAATTAGGCAATCAATTTCTTCCCCTAGGTAGTTGCTTAAGGCCACTTTCATTGTACATCTAATTTGCTCAACTTCTCTGAAGAGAACTTTAGCATATTGCCATGAGTTAGATGTTGGGCATGTTAGATTTGGAAATTACAGTTCTGGTTCTTTCCTTCTTTACTCTGAATTTAACTCTTTCAGGTGGACATACTGGTGTTTCATGTCTGTATATATATATTTCCTCCTTTACAACATCAAATATCATTTATTTGGCTTAAAACAAGATTGTGTGGGTTGTATCATCTGGCTCAACTATACAGAAAATTGAATTACATGATGGAAAATTTTATCTTTACAAGCTATGAATATTTGGAATATCTTCCCTCAAAAAAAAAAAAAAATCAGGAACTATTACCAAATGTCTGCAAACATAATTCCTTCCATTTGAGCAATGATATATGCAAACCAAATTCAGATTCCTCATGCCTTTTTAAACATTCTTACCTGGAAAGATGAAATTCTTCAATTAACCCAAAATATTTCCACCTAGCTGTGTGTTCTCTCAAACACAAAACTCAGAAATAAGTAAGTAGTTAGGGTAGGAAACCTTCATTTCTTTAATATGCAAACTCATATTAATTTCCAGGAATTATCTCACTGAAAACAGCTAATATATTGATTGACTGTGTGAAGAATTCGGGTCAAACTCTAATGCTGTTTAGCTGACATTAATTTCTCTTATTTCTAAGTTCAAATTAAGTAATTAACTGCTTAAATAATTGCTTGATTTAAATACTTACATTTTAATATTAATCAATTCAGTCATTTTTAAGAAATATAGTACTAAAATGAGATTCAAACATGACACCAAAGCAATTTATTAAGTAATTAAAATTACTACTAGATGTGACAAATCGCACACTTAAAATTATTCAATTAAAATATAATTATCTCCTCAGTCTAAAATTTTAAACTACTCTAGACAGTCTGCCATTAAGAAATAAATAAACAAACAACCCCCTCACCAAGATGACCATAAATATTTGGTTTCTTTCTTCCTTTTGCTATTGCTGCTAAGAATTTGAGGATTTACTTTACAACCATGGGTTTCAGTTCTTTGAGACAGCAAGTTTTTCTGCTGATTAACAACAGGCAAACCAAGGAGCGTTTCAAATGGGAGATAGTGAGATGCTCCAATGGCTTCATTGCTCCAGCCTGTTGCTCCCTTAATGGGACATGTTGTGCTGTGGATTCCAAAATAGACTGGTATCCAAACCACCTATTCCAGTGGGTCGGACCCTCTAAAAAAAAGGAAAACTAGCAGACCACAGGGAATAAGAATAAAATTTCCTATATCTTTATTTATCACTCTTGAAATAAGCCATATTTTGTTTATGTGAATTACAGAGATGAGCAATAGTGGTGTGGCTACTTGCAGCAGAAAGGTAAATTTGGCAGTAAGCACTTTCTGCAGCATCTCTGCTGCTGGATGTACTGCTGGGAGGTTAATGGCCTGGAGTCTGAACTTCTTCCTCAGCTGCTAGCTGAACTGATTACAGCTGAGCTGCACAAACAGGTAGATTTGACTGGAGAAAACTTTTCATAACAGCTGCTATGCGTGTGAATACACTGGGTGGGATTGAGCTCACTGAACTTTTGCCATTGCAAATGGCTTTCTTTAAAACTATTGTATGGGTTTTCTCTATATTCAAAAGAGCTCAACAAGGACACCCAAGGCACCATTTGTCGCATTTTGCAATAGCATATAGATACAGGTACAGACATGATGGGAAGCAAAACAGATCCCTAGTTTGTTCCCTGATCATACACTGTGTTTTATGCTGTATTCACAGAATAATTTTTTTTAATTAATTCTATCGAAGAAGAAGCCTGGATATGGTTCTACAGAGGGTTTTCCTTAAGTCTCTCTCCCTACAAATAGTTAAGCCAGGCTTGCCTTGTGTGCTCAAATGGTTCCTCAACACTGGTCCATTAACCCATGGAAATCTATGCCAATTCAGGACAGTTCCAAGGCATATAACATAAACCTGAGCATGAGACTTTAAAAACATCAATCTGGCAGGCTAAAAAATATCCCTCCTTGTATTCCAGGCACATGTATGTTTTGTGATGGAGGGTTTAGGTCTGCAGGGGAGACCCAGGTCACTGGGAAGTTGCCAGTCTGTTAGTGAGCCCTACACAGTGTAAACACCGGCTTTGGAAACACTTGGCCTTGGAGTTAGGAATTGCTCCCTCGGGGTTACAGGCATAGACTCAGAGAGAATAGAGGTTTTTGAAAAGAGTTTAGAAAACTAAGTTAGGTTTGATGCCTAACCTCTAAATAGTCCAGTAAAAAGCAGTGCTTCCCTCCTTAGCATGCAAAGAAAACTCAGATTTTTTTCCTTCCTCTAAATGAGCTCACAAAGGACAAGAAAAAAACCTCCCCAAAAATGTTGTTATCTGGGTCACATAGCGTGGAGGCAAGGAATCATTTAGCACTAAAGTGACCAAAAATGTTCTGCTGCATTTGTTGTCTGACCAGTAACTGCTTAGAACTGTATGAAATGAAGCACTACAAAAATCTAAGTGCAGCTCAATTTGCATTTTAATCTCTGGCTTTAAAAGCAAACCAGTTCTTTAGATTTTGAGATGGACAATAAAAATTTTATGCATGTATATGAATGTGTATATAAATACATATGTAGTTTAAATTCTACATATATATTTACCTGTGTGCATATGCATAAGCATATATGCATATATCTATGACTAAATATAATTTTAAGTAAATATATTTGATTTTTTGTTTGTTTGGTTTGTTTTTCGTTTTGGTTTTTATCAGGAAAAAAATCCGTAAACTCCACAAATTCTTGGTGTCTACTTTCTCTCTATCTTGAATAAGAGTGAGGAAACAGATGTTCCTTTTATTCTACAAGAAATACTGTGGGAAATTACAAGACATTACAGGAAATGATCAAATTCTATGGAATATATAGATTTCAGCTGGATTTCTAAGGTAGCCTAATTTTACCTCAAGTACCACCTTTAGCTGGGATTTCACCATTACAAATGATCTCAGAATTGGTTGCATTGTCTTCCATCTGCCTCCATTTTCAAGTGGTTTTAATGATACATTTACCTTCAGGTAAATGAAGGAATCTCACAGTGAGGAAAAAAAACTATGAATAAGAGAGTGGGTTATTGTTTCACAAAAGTCTTGTGTTCCTGTAATCACTGTTTATATAGAGATCAAGCTTGTGGTTGTGCTTTTGCTTTACAGCCTTCCCTTTGAATGTAATACTGTGTGTCAGCACCTTTAGGAATTTCTAAATAGCTGTATTTTCACCTAATAACAACAGCCATTTCTTTCTCTTAAGCTCTGCTTCTCTTCTCACATGCATCATCTTTCCTCCATTGAATTGTTGAGGCTGGTCCTATGCTGAATGATATGAGTAAAGGAAAAATTAGCATTCATATATCCTGATTGCAACACAATTAAATAAACTCCCATATTTAAATTCCTACCTACTGCAGCATAAGTGATATCAGAGTAAATCCACCCTACACTGAGCTGTTGTTAGATATACTTGCACAGGGCAGTAGAGCACTTTGGTAAAGGCCTCTGAGATAATTCTGAGCATGGTAAAATATTTCTATGAGTCTGTAGTTCAAGCTCAGACCTCAAAAATAAAACACCAAGACAGTGTGGCGCAGAACTAACTAATTTAAAAATCTCTACCTTTCAGCAGAGATAATGAGCTCAGGTGTAACTACATCAACACACCCATAAAAAAGCATTCCAAGCCTAGATCTCCTTAAGGTAAATCCCACATATTACAGAGATCCCTTGGTAATGTCAAGGTGTTGGTGTAGCTTATTTCCACTGAATCTACAGTAAAAAATAGAATAAAACTCAAAGCATTTCTATAATTTGAAGAAGGTTATTCTCAGCAAATTTCCTGCTGTACTCACTATTTTTAAGGGTGAAGATCCCATTGGAACCATGCTAAAACTTTCACTTGAATTGGATAAGTCTGACTTTCACCTGGAGTTTTCTCTAGGTACTCCCAAAACTTCTGTTAAGTTTGGAAATGTATTAATAAAATAACATTTCTAGAGTATATATTAAGAACATAATTCTAGTAAACTATTTATGTACAAGTAATTACTTTGAATTCAGCCCAACCCTAGATTCAATTTATTTCTGAAAGAAGAATGATGTGGTATCCAAACTATGATGTTGGAATACTTACAGCAACATAATTGTGCCATCAGTGAAGCATGAATGTTGTCTAACTATCATAATTGAAGCTCTTGCAATTGTTCTGTCTTTTCATTTATATTTACACTTTTGATCAAGGTATCAGGGTATCCAGTTTCTATAGGTTAAATTAAGATTTAATTTTCTGCATTCAGTTCAATAAACCATATCTGAGACTGAATTTTGATTAGTGAGTATCTTGCACTGGCAGAAGACATTCTGCAGGAACTGTAACAAGGGCATTTCTAAATTTAACTGGATCCTCAGTCTCTGAAATATGTCATAACAATAATTCTGGATGATGTCTTGGGTTTATTTAGATTATGAATATGTCCTTTTGTCTACACATTGTAGAAATACAAAAACATATAAAGCTCGTTTAGCAATTAAAACTCATTGTTATGTCAGTACTGATTGCTACAGAATGAGTGTGTTATTCACAATTCTAATTAAGTGCTGTCCCACAAAATAACACCACCAAAGAAATTATTAACTTGGTATGTATTTGATCACTTGTAAACAGGTGGTTTTGCTTTTAATAATGTAACAGTAGTTATTGTGCTCAGGTCACAGATTGAAACTGAAAAGCTAATTTTTAGATTTGTTTCTAGAATTTTATACTGACATATTGGAGCTGTGACCTTTTCCAGAGTGACTATAGAAGGAAGTTATGCTAGTGAGATCATCTCACTGATTTCTTATTCTCTAGTCATCCCTTTTCTCTGTCTTTTTGGTTTCCAGTTGCCTTTTTCTGTTGGCTCTGAAATGGATAATAGCTTTTCATTATAGGTTTTATTCAAAGCTGAGCACATAAGATATCTGATCTCTGACTGCAGCTCCTAGGTAGTATCACACAAAACACTTTGGTAGATGAAAGCATTCATATATTCAATATATCCTGTTTTATCTTCAAAATAAGCCTGTGTACCTTTGGAAAGCTGCTCCTGATAGGGTCACAATGCTTGTTGTTCACCACAGCTACCTGAGTCAAAGTTTAATGCAGTCCATAAGTGTTACGGGGATCAAGAGGTGCCTACTAATTGGATTAACAATGGTAAATTGACTGTATTCTTGAGCTCTAACTTCAGGCAAGCTGTGATTGTCTCTATTATTACACCATTTTCCAGGATGCTGAAGTTTGTTTTCTGATGTTGTAAGAGCTATAAATTGTTGCTGAAAATACAGAGCAAGAGTTTATGTAGACATAAGAATTGTGAAATCAAAGAGGGGAGCAAGGCAAGGCAAGGTCAGAAAATAAGAGGTTCTTGCAAGTAAAGGCATCTCAAAGTCTTTTAAGTCGGAAAAGATCTCTAAGATCATTGAGTCCAAAGACGTTCTTTTATTAAATAAAGGTTAATTTCTGCTAAGGTACAAATTATAGGCTGCCTGGATTAGTAACTAACCAAACCCCTGAACTGTAAGAAAGAAAAATAGTCAGAAGTGCCAGAGGTTTTAAGTTTTAAGTGAGGTAGTTCTGAAGGAGGATGGAAACGGGCATATAAGGTCTAAAAAAGAAGAAAAGAAGAAGAAGCAAAAAAAAATAAAAAAAAAATTTTGGCTGACTTAACCAAACAGTGTTTCAATGCAGAATAGTGTAAGTTACCATCCCTTGTGTCAGATGGCAGAAAGCAAAGGAATTTTAAAGCTTAGGTAAGGAAATAAAAGTGTATTTGTTAAACTAGGATATTCCTCTAACAAAGGCAAGGGAAGATGCAGGAATGGCCCGGTTTGGGTCTTCGGGGTAGAAAGAATCTGCAGGGAAAAACCCCCTGGTGCTCTTCAGGGAGCAGGCCCTGCCCCGAGCGGGGGACAGGGGCTGCAGTCCGGGTAACAGAATAAAGAGAACACCCAGGGTTGGTGAAATATGGCGAGCTCCTTTATTTTAGGAAGGGTACAAGGTTTTATAGGGTTATGTGTGGAAAGCACCAGAACAAGGGTTGGCTATGTAAAACTTACTTAGGGGATAGGATAACATGCAATACTAGAGGAAGCTCTGCTGATAACTAAAGGGAAAACTATTGAGTTAAAAGGCGTGATAAATCTTTCAAGTTGTCCTGTCTTCCTGGCTGCAATCAGCACAGCAGGCTCCAAGGAAGCACAGGGGCTTATATATTTATTTGTTCAGGAGAGTTGTTCTTCCACTGATCAAACCCAGTTTCAGGTTTTAATCTAACCCCAACACAGGAACTCACTCTTTCTTAAAAGCACTAATCCCAATAAATTCAATGATGGCTAAAGGATTAGAAACAAGCACATTTTCCATTACTATGGTTTGCAAGTGTTAAAAACCAAACTGGGTCTGTGAGTAGTACCAGTCAGAACAAGATTTATGTATTAGCCCTAACCACAGTCTGCAAGCTATTTCTGGGATTTTCTTGGGGATAGTGGACAGGGAGGAAATTTTTCAAGTTTCTTCACTTCTTGTGTTTTCAGAGATCTCTTAGCTGTTGAATTTATTGTGTTAAATTATCACAAGGACTAAATCCTAAACTTGATTATGCCTGAAAAGTAAAAAATGAAAATTTTAAGTAAAGACACTTCAGATTTCAATTCATGAATATGACATTCAACAACTAATGAAAGTTTGTTAGTCCAATCAGGGAACAAAGCTTACATCTAATAATCTGACTTGAGGAAAGCAGAAAATTTATTTTGAATTGTAGCTATGTGCAAATACTCACTTACCAATAACTGTATGTTCCAGAAAACTGCAAGCAAGTGTTGCAAAAAAAGACATATAAACGTTTGAAACAAATATTCTTGAAGAAATTCAGGAACAGAATAATAAGACTCTATAAAATATGAAGCTTATTGAGAACTATAATACCACTAAGCATTTTTCATTGTTGGCAAAATAGCTTTTCTTTCTCTCTCTTTTTTTTTTTTTAAAAGGAAAATTCTGGCATGTTCCCATACAAAAAAACCCAAACAAACAAACAAACAAAAAAACCCCACAAAAAACCACCACCAAAACAAAACACAAACAAACAAACAACACCCAAAACTGAACCAAAACCAAACCAACACAAAAACCACAATCAAAAAAACCCAATAAAACAGAAGAAAAATTCTTGTTCTCAAAAAAATCTGAATCTTCTATATGCTCTATAAACCTCTAATTGGGTCTGTGTGATCCAGAGTCAAAGATATATTTCCACCAGAACACCCATGAGTGGCTAAAATGCAACACAACACATCTGGCTCATAGGTATGACAATAATGTGAGTTAACCAAAGTTGGCTGTGATTCTCATTGATTTATCTGCTTCATGTGAAACATGTAATTCCTGACTTGCTCAGTTACTTGTTACTGCAGCAGATGAGGTACCAAAGTAGTAACTAGTTATGCACAAGCATAATTAGTCTTGAATGCACGAGAGAAGGCTGTCCCAGTCTGCCAAAAGGCAAGCTGGCGGGGAGGATGACTGGTCTGACTGAACAGGGAGATTTTTATATGAAATTAGGGTTAAAAAGAGAGCCTACCTATTACAGTTTTCCAGTTGTTGAGAGATTTTTGGATATTGCCAAGCCATTATTTCATTTATGAAGCTGGGAATGCATTTGAAAGAAAAGCACTGGTATAGTTTTGAAGTTCACAAGATCTCACACCAATTTGGGGAAACTCAGTAGTCAGAAGGCTTTACCACCATGCTGTATGAGCTTCTGATAGCAGAATCAAGGTATATAATGCTGGGTAATGGATAGCCTTAATTTTCACTTTACAGATAAAAAGGGCAAATCTTTTCCTCACACTGATAGCATGGTATAGAAATCCTCTGCTTTTTGTTCTCTTCATTTAAAGGTATATCTGAAACTGCTCTATGTTTATTATGGTTTTAACTGTCTTAAGTAGAAGTTGATCTTTCACGAACTATTGCTGCCTAGCAACAGAGATACTTCCTCTGTAATTTAGAGAGTATGCAGGTTCTGTCTTAATTATGCACAAATTATTTTTGAAATCTTGTGGGTTTATTTTTTTTTTCATTGTATCTTCATTAGTAACTGGCCTAAATTGAGAGGTAAGCCAAATTTCCTCTCTCTTTTTCAGTGTACGAATAAGTAGAGTTAGAAGACAGACATCTGCCACAAGAACACAGCTAGTTTGGTAAAATTCTACTTGATCTTGGCCAGTCAGAACTCAATTTTCCATGAGGGATCCACAGCGTCATCAAAGTTGTCTCTTTTCCCAGAGACTGTGACATAGTTCTTGCTGGACCTGTGGTGTCTTAAGTTTTCCACTCATTCAGAAAGAGTTTGTCTTCTGCCACTGAAAAGTCAGCATATCAGGACAATAATATCTAGAACTCAAGGTATGCAGGTATAGGAAGAAGATAAAACCATGTTTATCTTGCTTCCCTTGGAACCTGAAGAATCATTATCTTAAGGGGTAGTCACAGTATGTGTTATGTGTGTACAGTACAACCAGCTTTAAATGTCAAAAGAGACTTAAACAGCCTGTCTTCCACAGCAACAATGTATGAAATGTTTTGAAAACTGCTCTTTCTTGACTGGCTATAGAAGAGGAGAAGACACAGTAGCATCCTTGAACATTCAGGATCTTTCCAATTTATGGAGCTCACCAACGTACAGGTTTTCTGGGTAAGATAAGAGTACTTAATGTAAGCACTATCCTGACGTGCATCACATATACTGTACCCATCTTGGTTTAAACTCACTAGGCTTAGTCTCTGACAGCCACTTGCTCCCCAGCTTGTGGAGAGAGAATCATAAGGGTAAAAGTGAGAAAACTAATGGATTGAGGTAAAGACAGCTTCACAGGTAAGGCTAAAGCTGTGGACATAATCAAAGCAAAGCAAAGAATTAATTCGCCACTTCCCATGCACAGCCACCTCCAGGACAGCTGGGCTCCATCACATGTAATGGTGACTTCCAAAAAACAAGAAAAGGAAAAAAAAAAGGAACCCTTAACCTTTCAATTCTGCTCCTCTGAAAGCTTAACAGGATAATAATCATCCTCTGAATTTAGTGAACTACTCAGAATTCTGCAATAAGTGTATGCAATAGTCCAGAAATGTTCCAAATTCATAAATTATTATTATTATACCATTATATAAATTAATGGCATGTCCCCCCGTGAATCTCATGCTCAATTCTGCTCATACCATCTCAAAGAAAGAGATAACAGAAATAGAAAAATCTGTAGTAGGGCAATGAAAATTATTAAAGGCATGAAAACACTGCCATGGGAGGAGAGATGAAACAAATCAGGGCTGTTTAATTTCAGAGTTAAGTAAGAGTTGATGACACAGGGGTTTATTAATCAGAGATGTTAACTCACGTCAACTGAGTGTTTCTATTTACTCCTTCATGTAATACCAAAGGAAAATACAAGGGGGAAAAAATCTATTATATGAAAGGAAATATAATTTTTATACAAAAGATTTCAGAAATAAACCAAGGAGCTTACTGTAACAAACTGCCAAATGACTCAGAAACAGCCTCCAGCACTCTGAAAAATTAATATAAAATCTTTAACTACATTAGACGGAATATAAAACTGTAAAGAATAAGAAAGAAGAGAGAAAATACAGGACTAAGTGAATTGTGGCCCTTCTTGAGGTTCATCTATGCTTCAGGGGATGTACTGCACCTGCTCTTACCCACACACATGATCTCTGTGAGTTGTTCCTTGGTGTTTATACTTTTCAGACATTTGCACACAATTAGAGGGTGAATCTAGTGAAGGTAAACCTCAGATGTTTAGTTCTATTATTTTTACTTCTCAAGTCATTGGCATCATACTAATAAATCTGTTGTGACTCTTTACATATTCTCTAACCAGTGTGGTTTAGAAGGGGATTATCATGTCCATATCATTTTCTGTGTTATATTAACAGGCTGAGACAATTGAGGCTGTCCAGCAGAAGAGAACACTTCAGGTACACCATATAACAGCCTTGCTATACATACAGAGGGCTTACAGGCAGGCTGCAGAGGGATTTTTTACAAGAACAGGCACAGATATGACAAGGTGGAATGACCTTAAGCAGAAGTAAGGCAGGTTTAGATTAAATATTATTAGATTTTATTAGATAAAGTTATTGTGCCTTAAGTTTATTCATACCGTTCTATTAGAATAAAGTAAGAGCTCCCTATACCAAAATAGATCTGCCACTGATTAATTCAATAATTTGCTTCAAATGAGTGAAATAAAATGATTGAGAGAAGAGAGAATGGTGGCTTAACATTAACATGTTACCTATAACTATATAAAGGAGGTGAATGTCAGGTATACATTTTCCCACTATCTACCCATTTCTTTAAAATGAACTCAAGTATCATCTTTCATACGCATTGCAGCTATTTTAATTTCCAAAATCTTGAGGAATCACAGCACTGGATTTTATAAAGAGACAGACAAACAGGCAAAGCCCTAACATGAACAAGTCCAGAAACATTCATGTTATTCCCAGATGTGACAGCATGACTGAACAGTGCAAATTCTATGTTTCAACTTGTTTTTTTGTCATATTTTTCTCTGAATAACTAATCCACTTATCTTAATTTTTGTACATTTGGAAATATGGTATATAAACATTAGTTGTTGTGCTTTGTATAAACTATTTAATATAATGTTTTTGTTGCCAGTTGAGAGCAGGCTGTAAATGACAAGTCATAAAGCATGAGGTTAGATTAGTCAGAAGTCGACCGCACTATATTAAAGAGTGTCCTCTATTGTGGAACACTAAATAAAATAACTTAGAATAGAAAAGAACAATGAAAAAATAAATTTGTTTTGTTTTTCAGTACTAGAAAAATGTTAACTTTAAGGGCAAGACCACCCCCAGCATACCATGAGAGAATTAATGATTACAAACGAGTTTTGATAATGAAAGTATTCTGGCCATTAGCTCAGGTGTAACACAGCATAAATGTTGTATCTACTCTGAGATGTGGACATTCCTCTATGGCACAGTTACACAGTGACTAGCAGATTATTAGGATCTGGAGTAATGAAGCCACATTGAAAGAGGGAAAGCATGAGAAAGCAGCCTTCCTGCAAATGCAGAGAACCTCTGAAACACCACTTGGATCCATGGGTTCAATTTAATAATATTTGGAATTGTTCGTTAGCGCCTATATATAAACTATTAATGTTTTTAACAAACCTGGGCCAAAAATATTTCACGTAGCCATTGGGCTTTTTGTGGAATACTGAAGAAGGGCCCTCAGGTGATTTTAGGAATAAATTACTAAGACTTAGAATTTGCAACCATGCTCAGAAATGCAATTTCTGTTAATAGCTTTCTACAGAAAAGCATATAAAGTGAATTGCAGCTGATGTAACCATTTGTAGCCAAGCTTCCTACAGAAGAGTTCCTAAAAACAGGGATTCTGCCTATTCAAAAGTTCATTTAGTTTTGATCCATCCAAAGCCTCTCTACCACTATCGGACAAAGCTTAGGTCAATGGGCAAGAAGTTGAAGATAAACAGGAGCTAGGGGAAATATAAGACTTGTAAAGAGCCAATCTGAGGCTGAGACAGCAGCCCCAGATTACTGGGCTCCAGTGCATCCAAAGCAGTACACACTCTTACAAATATGACAGCTTTATACGCCTTGGACTTTACTATTTACTGAAAAAAATATTTTAAAAATAAATCATCAAGCTCATCAGATTTCCTTCATGAATTTAAGTAACCATTCTACTACCTGTTTTTTACTCTTTTTTTTTCTGTTTTGCTGCATTTCATTCTATTTTTTTCCTTATTCCCAATATCGAATATTTATTGACAATCTATCTCCACTGTCTAGTTATGTTTATGCACCATGAAATCCTGCCTACAAATATCCATTTATGAGACATTAATAATGAGACATTGATAGTTTTTCATGTATGGCTTCTGAAACATCTCAATAATGAGAGAATTATTAGAAAGGAAAACAAATCAAAGATCAACTTTGACAAAAGATTTACTGGAGGAGGTTCTTCAGGAGGGAAAATGGATCATGCATGTAAAGCATTTTATGAACTTCTAAGTTATCTTAAGAAAAAAAGAACAAAGAAGTGGCTGCTGTAGTACAGCACAAATCAGACCATACAGGCTGTTTAGTGCACGGTAGAATTTCTGAGATGTAATAAATTAGGAGGCTTTAGGTATCTGTTTATCTTCACTGATTTTACAATAATGTGTAAGAATTAACCCCCAGATTTAACTTTTAAAATACATGTTAGCTCAGGGAAATGCTTTTTTGAGAAACTGGAGGAGACAGAGTTACAACTGTCATTGCCTGCCCTCTTGAATAAGTTCTGTGTTTATATTAAAGGCACAGAAATCTACTAACTACAAGGAAGATTTTGCTTTGCTTTTATTTTTACTTGCCTTTGTTTTTTTGTGAGTTTTGTGGGTTTTGCTTGTTCGTTTGTTTGGGGGGATGTGTTGTTTTTGTTTTTGTTTTGTTTTGGGTTTATTTTTTTTTCCCGCTAAAGCTATGTGAAGTTTCTCAAATGGATTTAGTGTGTTACAAGATGTTTCCATTTTATGCATCACCTTACATTTTGGCACCCTTTATGTTCACTAAAGTGAGAACCTAATGTCTTACATTATGGAAGAAAGACAGTCAGTGTACAGCTGCTTCCAGGAGGAATCGGCACTTCCTTCTGTGCTGAATTAACAGATGATTTTATGAAGGTATTCCATGTAAGCTAAGTAATGGGGGACTTGGAAGATGAATAAAGTTTAGAGAATCACTTGAGTATGGTTATATATATATTACTTTCTCACACACATGACTAGTATTTCCATAGGAAAAAAAGGTTAAAAAAAACATTCATCAAGTTCCGTTCTGTGGTTAATAAACTTCATGGCCCAGTGTCTTTCCTTATAGTCTTGGCTTTCTCTGGCAGAATTGACTTTGGCTGAAAGCTTTACTGAGAGGATGGTGAGGCACTGGGACAGGTTGCTCAGAGAACTTGTGACTGCTCCATCCCTGGAAATGTTCAAGGCCAGACTGGATGGAGCTTGCAGCAACATGGTCTAAGGGAAGCTGTCCCTGCCCATGGCAGGGTGGTTGGAACTAGATGGTCTTTAAGATCCCTTCCAACAGAAATCATTCTATGATTATATGTTTCTATAATAAGCACTTGGCCTTATCTGACTGTAGCATGTCAAACACTGCAACTTATGTGAGTGCATGTGTGGATTTGTGAGTCACTGTGTGTATGAACTGCCACAAGATAAAGAGAAGTACTGGAATAAAAGTTGTGTAGTGAAAAAATATAATGAGGAAGTGTCATGCTAGATTCAAAGCATCAATAATTTATTACTGTTGGAGCTGTAATTACTATCAGTTTCTTCAAGTACCATGATCTGCCTTCTGACTTTTTTTTTTTTTTAACAAAGGTCCAAGTAGTATTTAATTAGTTAAAAACCCTTAAAGGAGACCATCATGAACTCAATGAATCTTCATATTCTTGCACTCTTGGGAAGTGTCTCTTTCCTACTAATACTCCTACATATCAAACTCCTGCAGTTTCTGATTCACTGTTTGTTTTCTTTGCATGGGATTTAAACCTCTGCAAAAACCCATTTAGCTACTAAGACTCATTTAACCTCAACATTGTAAATCTTACCCTTGAGGCATGAGATATAAATAAAACTATATTTTCCATATTCAGATTTCACTTAGATCCATAGGAGTTATAGTACTAGGCTCTGTCTTTCCAAATACTAAACAGCTTTGGGTACAGAGTCCAGAAAATTCAACAAAAGGCATGGAATAATCTTTTCTTCAAATTTAGGAAGTTTTCACACCATCTACCTCTAAGTTGTAATGTACAAAGCTGTAGAAGCTCCAAGTGTTCAAGAAATGCTGAGCATCATCAGGGAAGGTGTTGCAAGCAGAAGAGAAAGCATCATTTAGTGCAGTATAAAAGCCTTATGCACCCACTCCTTAAAGTGCATTGTGCTAATCTGTTCTCCTCGTCTCAAGAAGGAAATTGTGGAGTTAAAAAAAGTTCAGAGTTGCTTAACCATAATGATCAAGTGAATGGAGCAACTGTCATCAGAGAGGGAGTAGCTCTGAACGTGGTTAACAAAGTCAAAAGGGAGAATATAAGAGGAATGCAGAACTGTTCACGTTTTCCTTTGTTTTTTTTTTCACCCAAAACTCACACTACAAGGAAGATAGGACACTGTTTTAAGCTTGCAGGAGATAGGTTTAAAACAAATATCTGCAACTCCTCTTTATATGAAAAGTGAACCTCCAAAAGCTGATGTCAAGAGAAACTGATATGAAAAGAGTCAAAAAAAATCATAGACATCACACTCGTTAAAAGAAACTTGAAATGGCAGGTATGTAAACTCTAATATCTCAAAAAACCCTCGTTCTGGATGTTGTGGAAATGCAAGAGAAGTGGACTGCAGACCACTGCAGTGTCAGTATTTGATGCTTTATATAGGCAGCTTCCCTTACTCTTACTCCTTGAGACCAAATACAGGGCTAGATGGTCTCTCCCAGTAGGGCACTTATGTTCCTTTAAATACTGAAATTGAAATAATTTCATAAATAAAAGTAAAGTATTCTTATTAATGATGTGACAACTGAGTAAAATAAAGTTCCTTTACAGCAGTTGTACCTCTTTCTTTAAAGAGTCCTAAAAGAGAGTGTGAGAGAAATGAATTATTAGATTTAAATTTCTAATTGGATTCCAGTGATTTCACAGCAAGGGTCAAAAGGCCATGTGAAAATCATGTAACAGTAAGTATCCTGCAAGGGCATTTGTATGGATTTATTTCACAGTGTTGGCAGTTAATGCTGTTTTATGACATAATGTGTTCTAGAGATCTACCTTAAGATAGACTGAATCACAGTCTGAAAGTGCCTATTTGTCTCCATTGAGAACAAGTAAGATGTGGATTACTAGCTCTGACGTAGACATTCAAACTGGAGATTTCTGTGTGAAATGAGATGAATCATGACAATTCAGCTTAAGCAGATGTTGATTTAACTGGATAGACTGTCACTCCTTGCTCTGGAAAATATGTTTATTTATTTTGTTAAAAGAAAATACACAAGCACAGGGGAAAAAATCATATTGTTTCAAGCCAAATTTCCATCAAAACCAGAATTCATCTCCAAAAAAAACCTTATTAGTAGAAAATAAGAGTACAACAATCTCTGTTTCCAATAACATGTGTCTTGAATGTCTTGGGAATCTCATGAATCACAGGCATTATGCTTGTGCTCTTAGTTTATTCTTATGCTATTAGCCCTCGACAGTTTTCATCTATGCATTAGACAACAGAAACATCCACCCTTTGCCATCCCTGTACAGTTAATTACACATGTAATATAAGAAAGCAGTCTGCACTGTATCTCAGTGTAGTGTTTGCTACTGCTACAGTTTTCTGGGTCACCTTGAAATGTCTGCCCTGGTCAAAACAGTAGTTATGGTCTTTAAAGCAAAAAAAGAATTTATCAGGCTTTAATATAATTTCATCAGTGGTTTCTATTTTTATATTTTCTGTTCTAAGAGGCTTAGTGATGAAGTTGATAGCATAGAAAATCCAGCTTTCTCAGTTTCTTCATGTCATCGTTTTACCCCAACCAACAACTAACCTCTACCCAGCTGCTCACTCACTCCCTCAGTGGGTTGGGAAGAGAATCAAAAGGGTGAAAGTGATAAAATTCAAAAGCTGAGATAATAGCTGTTTATTAGGTAAAGCAAAGGAAAACAAAGAATCATTCCCCACTTCCCATGGGTGGGCAAATATTCAGCTATTCCCAGGTCATCAGGGTTTATCATGCAGAACAGTGACCTGGGAAGGCAAACACCATTACTCTAAATGTCCGTCCTTTTACTTCTTCTTCCCCAGCTCCATATGGTGAGCACAACACCGCATGGTCTGGGATATCCCTTGGGTTAGTTGGGGTCAGCTGTCCCAACTGTGTCCCTCCACCTTCTCGTGCATGCCCCCAGCCCCCTTGCTGGAGGGATGAGCTGAGGAGCAGAAAAGGCCTTGGCTCTGTGTAAGCCCTGCTGAACAATAGCCAAACCATCCCTGCCTTATCAACACTGCTTTCAATACAAATCAAAAACAGCCCCATACCCACTACTATGAAGAACATTAACTCTGCTCCAGCCAAAATCAGCACAATCAAACATGTTTATTTTTTGTAATCGGCATTGATAAGGGAAACAAAATTTAAGCATTGAAAAACCTGTGAGCAAGTTAAAAGTTTACACATTTGAGCTGTCTACACTAAATCTTTTTCTTGGCGAAGAGGAAAATATCACTCTAATTTACAAAATTATTGTGAACTTGTTTTTGTTAGTTTTTTATACATGTTCTCATGTCAAAAGTAGGTAATATTAATCTAGCAATTACCTTAGATGAATTATCTGCTTTTACTAATAAAAAAATTGAAATAAATGAAGCTCTTTTCAAATCCCATGGCTTCACAAATTGATGTGTATATGAATTTGTTCTTTACAAGAGAAATGTGGTTTTTTGCCTTTCTTTGGCTGGAGGCCACTCACTCATACAATAGAATTAGTGTTTGAGTGATGCTTTTTATGGAAACAGCATCTCACCAGCATAAGTAAGGATTTCACAGAAGGTCAGTAGTATTATATTTTAAAAGAATGCAACACAAAATATTATGAATAGAAACACCTATTATACTATGTCTAAACATGGTCCTTCTGTTTCTGTTCTGCTTCTATTACTTTGAAGCTACTTGGTTAGATCATTATGCCCTGCTGGCCTGAAAAAGGCTGAATTGAGTAAGTCAACTTTGTCAAGTGCTATGTTCTCTAAAAAGAATTACTCAAGCACGAAGAGGTACTAATTGACCCCAACGTACATATTTGTTAATCCACATTTAAATGATCATCATATGTCCATAGTCATACTGGAGAAGAAATAAGCGGGGTCCTCAAGACTCTCACTCTGGCTCAGCAAAATTGCCTCTGATTATAGAAAAGGAGAAAAAAACTGCAGGAAAAGGCAGATAACCAGAACCACAGTATACCTGAAAATACACAGAACAACAAACTCTTGCATTTATAGAAGAAGATGGATGAACTAAGCTGATGGGGGAATGTGGAAGGAACTATGACCTCTGGATGGCAATTAATTTGTCTCGATCTTGTGATGGTGCAAGAGGCATTCTGGCATTGTAACATAGACATTGATGTTGACTGAAAGACGAAAACATAGATGTACATCATATTGGGTGTTTTCATCCATTACTGTGGAAAGTCTGCTGGAGCATGTTTGAAGAACAATGGAGCTGGAGAAGAATCTGAAACACAAATCTGATGAGGAGTGGCTGAGGGAGGTGGGGTTTTTAGCCTGGAGGAAAGGAGTCTCAGGAGGATTTTCTCACTCTCTACACCAGCCTGAAAGGAGGTTATAGCAGGTGGAAGTTGATGTCTTCTCACAAGCAAGCACAAGAGAAAACAGCCTCAAGTTGCACAAGTGGAGGTTTAGATTGGCGATTAGGAACAATCTCTTCACTCAAAGGGTTGCCAAGCACTGGAAAAGACTGCTCAGGGGACTGGTGAAGTCACTCTCCATGGAGGCATTTGAAAGTCGATGTAGATGTAGATGTGGCATTTAGGGCCGTGATGTAGTGATGGACTTGACAGTACTGGATTGACAGTTAGACTTGATGATCTTAAGAGTCTTTTTCCAACATAAATAATTCTATAATTCTGTGATTCTATTTTAGAGACATTCTTTTTTTCTCTAGCCCTTTTTTAATTATAGCTCAATATTTTGTCTTCTGACTATATCAAAGACTGATGTTAGTCTTTCAAACAAATACCTATAGAAATTCCAAGATCTCTTTTCTGCTTATTAAAGGCAAATTTAGAGGTCTCAATTATATAGAAATTGTTATAGGGCTCTTTTTTTATCCTGTGTGTTGAGAATTTTACATTTTTCAACAAAAGGTCAAAAAAACATGAGTGAAAATTTAGAATTTACAAAAGAGCACAATATGCTTCACATATTTTCACTCCATAAAACCTTAAGAGTGAAGAAGCAGCCAATTATTCATGAGGTATAGAATTTGTTAGTACAAGCTAAAGGTAAAAACTAAATGTTTAGAATATAGTGTTCAGCATCTATTGAGGAAAAAGAAAAAACAAATCTATGTCTACTAAACATTTAACATTATTAATAAGGTAGTTAGGTTGGAATTATTTGAAAAATACTTTTTTTTCTGTTTGAAAATAGAAAATAAGGATAAAATGCTACAGCACAATATAATGATTTCCACTCTGCTAGTAACAAAGGAGGATGTTAAATTTCTATGAGCAATATATATTTGTCATCAGCAAGCTTTGATAATAATTTAAATCTTAATCTCACACAAAGGAACATTTTTAATTATTGCCCTGAGAGAGAAATAAGCTCCTAATGACATTTTGAACATACTTAGGAGCTAAAGTCCTCATTTTATTGGAGATAGGTGCTTATGTACTTAAAAAGAAACCACTTGAAGAGCATCTACCTGCTTTTATCACAACTAAATACTTTATAATTCTAATTAGAAATCTTTTACAACTAATAATTACAGCATTAACTCATCCCTTCTGGTGGCTAAATTGAACACCTGCCTTTAATTATGATGACTTGGAAAAGAGAAGCAGCCTGAAGATTACAGGATTGTAGAAACAGAAATGCAGTGTTAAATGAGTACATTTGGTTTAAATAAAACCATCTTATCAGACAAGTGCCCAATTATCATTTGTATCAGAAAATATTTAATTTTACTTTTATTTGCTTTCAGCAAACATTAATTTCAGTGCATATAATGGGGAAAAGCAATGATCCTGAAAGCAGAGATTTCAGTTATGGATGACTTAGAAGCTTTCAGAGAATCAAAATTGCTTATCTTCTGATTGAAATGACTTTTGTTTTCACAAATGCTCAACATCAGCCTGTATTAATATGTGAGCAAAGTATGTTAGTAAAAAGTGGACTATAGAATAGAATCTGATTATAACACAACAAAGCAATTGACCAATCCTAGGCATTGTTGTGTAAATTTGAGTAAAAAGTATGTTCAGCATTTGGACAATGGAGCTGTCATTATAATCTGTCCTACAAAATTTAAATTATACCTGAATTTTTCTAGAATGTGGCTGAAGAGAGTTATCAAATTGAAACCACTTGCTCCTTCTACATCTACCGTCAGCTGGATAGAAGCATAAAAGCAGCCTAAATATGTGTGTTATACTATGCCTATTGTTACTTTTTAATAATAATATGTAAGAATTGACTTTTAAAATATTGTATCTCATATTATGTGTCTTAATAATGATTATCATAGGCTGGTAGAATTATAGGCCACATCTATAATATCTGTAAGAAGGAATCAAGCCTCAAAT
>JAWWES010000001.1:30785690-30809720 GCA_035583135.1 Lophotriccus pileatus
AAATCATGTACATGATAATGTTATTAATACAGACCCTTTCCCATGCACATAAAACAACAGATTGGAAGGGACTTTGGGAGATTGTCCACTCCACCTTCTCATTTGAAGAAGTGCTAGTGTATATGTTTAATCACTTTGCTTGAGTCCTCATCTGGTTGAGTTTTGAAAGCAAGGCTAAAGATTGATGACATCCTCTGGATTCCTGTTTCCATGTCAGACACTCTGGGTTTTTTCCCTTTCTCCTTATATTTAACCAGAATTATCTTTTATTCGGCTTTTTTTCCCAGCATTTTGTCCTTTACTGTGCCTTGCTTTTTCATCTCCACAGCTCTTTGCTAAGTATCTGAAGACAAAAGTCTTCACCTCCTTATTCTCCTCTTCCAGCTGAATAATCAAGTGGTCTCAGCCTCTCCCTGTATTTCTTAATTCTTTCTGTTTTCTTGGCCTATTGGGGTGCATTTACTGATGTAAACTGTTGCTTGCTGAGATAGGTTCTCTAGCCATAGTGTTTTCAGCTGTGACTAACATCCAAACACCCCTCACTTTGGAAATGTTACAATTTAGATACAAGACAACCTTTTATTATCATGAAATTGTAGTAGAACATCTGTATAAAAACAAACAAACAAAAAATTTGCAATCAAACTTCTAGGCTAAAATCATCTGAATTTAACTCCAGACTGGATATTTTAGCTTTGGAATAATGTGCAGTAACAAACTGTAGAAATGCATTTTGCAGTATTCAGCTTTGCTTCTGTGTCAGCTGTGTCCTAATACTGTTACAACTTTGCTCTCTGTTCAGACATGGAGTTCTCGCTTTATTGTTCAGTGCTTTGATTCTACTACTATGAATCCCCTATTCTCTCAAATTTTGTTTTTTTCTTCTAGATAGTTTGGAATACTGGATCAAAGGTTATAAACTCAATATAAAACATATCTTGCAAGATTTTTATATGCTTCAATAATTTGCTACTATCATGAAAATGAGGAATTAACTACAAAAATAACATTAAAAACAGAAGCAAAGACAAAAGAATATTGGAAACAAGGATGGAACCATCACAATACACAAGTTGATGCTATTTCATGCTATTGATGCTATAAGTCAGCTGATCTGCACAATAAATATAGAGTATAAAAGAGATGTTTTATCCATCACTTCAGATCTCTAGCTCTAGCTGATCAAAACCTGAATTCAGATTTGAATTTTGCTATTTTCTATCTTAAGTACTGACAACAAATCACTGAATGTCAATATCTTTAAGTACAGAATATCGAAAATGAGGACAATGAGCACATCTCAGAGACATTTCTAAAAAATAAGTTGGATTTTAATTAGTTTCTTTTTGCTTTAGCTTACTGTTACTGTGCTAAACGTAGCATACCTGGCCCTGTGCAGATGTCCCTCAGCACTAGAGAATCCTTGGATGATGAGGAACAACTGAAAAATCACTTTTGATTAGTCATTCCCCATGAGAGGGAGGATGATTGTCCTCAAACCCAGGAAATTCCAGCTGTCAGCATGAAGGGATTATTTGCAAAAAGCACATATTAGACAGCTCTTAGAATCCAATTTCACTTCTGAGTTGCATATTTAATATAGTTACAAAATAATTAATGATTTAGCCCGTTCTCTTTATGCAATTGCATATTTAAATAATGACCAGGAGAGCTGCCACCTGAGCCCAAAGAAATAGACAACAAAAAGCACTCAAAAACAGGTTTGGAAGGAAGTTACAGGAGGACTATTTGTGATATGAGGCTCACTCCTATGGAAAGTCAAATTTGCTGGAGCAAATTTCCATGGCTTTGGTTTGTGCTGTACCTCCTTGAGACACATCACTGCCTCTGACAAATGCACTTTTGAGCCATCAGGAAATTCCAGTTAGAAAATGGAAGGAAATTAAGAAATTAATGCAAAAGTCCTTGACCTGCACAAAGTGATGGCAGCTGTAATGGCAGCAGAGTGGTCATAATGGGAAGTTTCAGTGGAGAGATCCATGAGGAAATGTTAGAAAATTGATAAATATTTTAAAAAACTAGATCTACAATATTGCTCTTCCTTCAAAGCAAAGCCATGACTCACTATGAAAGAAATTCCAATTATTACATCTAATTAAAAAGAAGTGTAAATCACCATGGGGTTTTATTTCTAAATCCAAACTCTAATAAAAAGAATAATTAACATCTACACAGGATATTCTGGTTCAGCCTACCTGCAATATTACATTGACTTCCTGGGTGTTATAGAGCCTGAAAGAATTTAATGCTTAAAAAGAAGGTTAAAGAGAAGGAACTGAAGATAGAAAGGTTAACAATATTTATTTGTGAAATGTCCCTATTATGTATAGCTTCAACTAAAACTTTTCCTCTAATATTTCTTCCCAATAATATTAAGGCCTTCAATCAGCAATGCACTTGGAAGCAATTTTAAAATTTCCATGCATCTTAGGGATGGATTTTAACTTACATTTCTGCATTTTGTTGAATTAAAAAAAAAATGTAGGAGTATTTAAAAATGTATAAAGTTGTGAAGTGGTCATAGTGCTATGAGGTACCAGGGAGAAAGTATTAGGATATAAGTCAAATAAAATTTATAGAAGGAAAACAGGCTGAATATAGAAAAAGAATGTGGAAAAGACAAAAGAAAAGATATGTTAAAGTCTTGGAAAATATTTTATGCTGTCTTGAGAAGTAATGGTTTATTACTAAGTATTTTCTTTCCTTCAGTTGCTAATGATATATAATTAAATATAATGTATAACTAAATGTGATATACATCTGATAGACAACATCTAATTCATACATGTTAAGTTTAATTAAATAGAAACTGCTAAACTCTGGAATTTACTCTGAAAACTGAGTACGAATGGAAGATTGAATAGACATAGATCTGTGAGATTGCAATGAAACCCCTCGTAAAACTACAGAAGGGTAAAATTTTGGACACCGAAACACTGGGTATTGAGTCTATCTAACCTAAATCTTCCTAATCTGATGTAGCTCCATCTCAGAAATTAATGATTATAGCTGCTAGCTACTGGTTTTTGTTCACTTATTACTCTGAGAAGAATGTTCACCACTTCACTGCTAAAATTATTGTTATTCTCCTAATTTCTGTACACTATTAGGGTCAGAATTTCTAACAGCTAAGCACTACTCAGAGATGCCTTGGGGCTTCCTGAAAGGCACCAGAAGTTAAACCATATCTAGCTTACTCAAAAAGTGTTTTTCCATAATTGTTTATTCCTCTCTGTCTAGGATATCATAGATACTCCTTATTTGAATGCACAGTGAGCAAGCGGATTTTGAGGTAAGATTTTTAGAAGGAGGTTGCAGTGGGCTTTGCGAGCCAAAGTAAAAAGGACTGGTGTAGTGTGAAATTAGGATTTTAAGTGATTAACACAATGGAAAAGTTCGGCCCTATTACTCTTCAATGACTTTCAGCGCTGATATGTAAATGTACGGCAAAGCAGATCAAGGGAGAATTTGTACAGCAAAGATGGAAATTCTCTTTCACACTGAACATATAAATTATTCAAGCATTGCTTATATCTGTATTTACCATGCAGTTGTCTCAGCCTTTTTTCCCCAGAGGTTTTGTTTTCTAGTTCTTTGGAAGTCATTACTCTTCCCTTCTGAGGCAGCAAAGAGAAGCTGTACCCCTGTGTCCAAAACGTCATGTTGATTTCATGCTCTGAACTCTCTGTAAATTGTCACTGAAGTTTAATGATGGTTTTACTGCATTAAACCCCTCCGATTTTAAAGATTTAAAGAAAAAAAACCCATTCTTTCTTCTCTTTCCATTTGTAGAAGATCCTTGTTCAGTCAGGAGCATAAATATATATATAATTTTACACACCTGAGTGCTCATGTTAACATAATTTACCATACTTTAAAGATGGTGCAGAAAATAGTAGGACTCTCCTTGACTTCTTTTCCAAAGAAGTTGTGGTGTTCCATCCCTAAAAATGTTCAAGGCCAGGTTGGATGGGATTTTGGTCTACATGGTCTAGTAGAATGTGTCCCTGCCCATGGCAGGGAGGTTGAAACTAGATGATCTTTAAGGATCTTTAAGGACCATTTTAGGATTCTATGGCATGATTCTATGATTTGATTTCTTCTAGCAGATGAGTCAGGCATAAATCCCCAAAGCAGCTCAACAAACTTAGCATCCTCTTATGGCTCCCTACTACTGAGGAGCCCTGCAACATCTGCATGTGCATTAGATCATGCAAACACTGACTTGAAGGTGGTATGAAAAAGCAATCTCAGGCAAAGTTGTGACATGGAGCCATTTGAATGAATCTATGGACACTCCCACTGTATTGAAGCCATGTAGCTTCTATTCAAAACCATGTGTCTCTATAACAGAATGTTAAATAAATAGGTGCAAGAAGATAAACTACTAGATTAAAATGGATACAAACAGTGGCATTTGTATGTAGAAGCAAATCCCAATTTCATTAAAGTGACCAGAAAAATATTGTCTCTTTCACAATTAGGATGTTGTCTGGGCTGAATATAGACAGAGAAATTCTTCCTAACTAGGCTGTGCAGAGCAACAGTTATTTAAGAGAATTGTAATATTAAAAATACCTTCACTTCTATGGTGATTTAAATCTTACATACATATGTGTTCAGTAAAAAACATGAGTGCAGTTAAACAGTTACTTCATCTCCTTTACTTTCATCACCAATGATAGAAAACTAATAATCAGGAAGCAGATAAAAAAAAAAAAAAAATCAAGCTGTTAAGATGCCAAACCACACAAAATGACAGTGGTTTTGTGGCCATATTTTTCTTCATATTTTCAACTAAAAAAATTTTATTATCCATAACAAAACAGCAGTTCTGAAGAAAAAAATAAATATTGTGAAGATGTTTCCATAAACACTCATTCACCACACGAAATGAATTCATTCTATTACTTCTTGCCCTGGTGGGTGTGTTTTCATAAACAACTGTGTATTGGTATAATGCTGAAGGAAAGAGGATTTTAAGCTCCCTCAATTTCCCTGAGAGGGGAAAAAACCCAAAATAAATAACATAGCTTTCTCACAAGCTGTTGTGGTTTAGGGATGGTATTCACTAATTTAATGTTCCCAGTGAAACACTCCAATCCATGTGCTGCTTACTCACTCTCCCCTCCTCCCCTCTTTCCACCGTGTGGTAGGATAGAGAGGAGAATATGAGGCACAAAAGGTAATCAACAGTAACAGCAACAGTACTAATAACAGAAGGTACAAGAAGGAGGTGAAAAATTCACACGGGAAGCCCTTGACAATACCTGACTGCTCCCTCTGCCATGCTACACAACCTGGAAGAACTCCCTCCCCCATCCCCTGGAAAATGATGGGACGTGGTATAGAATAACCTCTGGGTCTTAGCCATGTCCCATCTAGGTTACTGCAAAAATTAACTCTGCCACCAGGAGGTGATTTATGTAATAACTCATAAGTATGCATAAACACACACAGTGAAATGCACACACAAAAAAAACCAACCCTAAATGCATAGGGATAAATGAAGGAAAATAAAAACCTGACTAGTGACATCCCAACCACAAGCACAGGGTGGGCAGGCAAAGGATTGAGAGCAGTGTGAATCAAACAATCTTTTCCTAAACCCGCTGAGCAGACCTGGGCATAACACCAGTTTGTGTTTTTTCACAAAATGATGTACTAAGTACTACATCCTTTCCTGATGTAAGCTAATTGAAGCTAATAGTAATACTAAAGCAAGCAAGAATTTTCTTCACAGTGTCTTGGCTTTTTACAGTATTATTTTTCTACATAATTTTGTAATTAATTCTATAAATCCATGAAAGACTTACTAATTGGAAAGGAGCACATTATCATGAGTATTCCTGTACCCTAAAACCTTTAAAATAAAACAGGTAGGAGGAAAAAACAAAACTAGCTGATGACTGTTGCAAATAATTTTTGAAGATGGACTATAATATCTGCTGAGAATTCTTGCATTGCTATTAATTCCATCACTTTAATTCTACTGATATGATCAGTTATTTGTGCTTTCACTGGGAGATTTAACAAGAAGGAGGTCATTCCTCAAATATTTCCATTCTTATTAGAGACTGTGGAGACAATCCAGGATTTATGGAGTCTTTAGGGCTTTGAGGCAGTAGTTACTGGTAGATGAAATGGTTTGTGTATTGGAAAGGGAAGGGAAACAGAAAAAACAGAGCAATGCATTTCTGCACAGTCTCTTGAGTGGAAAGCATAAATGTCTGGTTATTATTTCTGATTTGCTTCCAACTCTTCAACTCAAGATTAAAGATGCTACAGAAAGATTAAGCCTCACAATTGTCTGTCTCAAATGGTTATAGATGTAAATGTATTTCATTAAAGGAGAAATGTGTTTAAATAGGAAAAGTAATCAAGTGAAGTTTCAGCTCATAGACATCAATGGAAGCTTTTTAACTGCTTTCAGTGGACCCAGCTTTTCACTGAGAGATTTCATTTAAAAATCAAGTCAAAACCACTTCCTTTTTCCCCACATCTCTATATTTCAGATTAATAAAAAAAAAAAAAAAGAGAGAGAGAAGAAAAAAGGATTCACTGAAGCTCACTGAACAAAGAAATGTTAAAATTCCAAATGAATCTTACTGAACTCTTTAGCAATGCATGTGAAACAGAAAAATGTCTTTGAAAATTTACCTTCGTGTGAGCACTGCTGTTAGATGCAGCCCCTAGATGGCACTGCTACAAATGATCTTGAGAACCAAACAAACACACACAGTTCAACCTAGAAAAAAATACTATTTATCAGTTGTGGTGAAGTTTACACCAACATATACCTTGATCTTTACATAAAAGTCTGTCCCTGATGTGGTGGGCTTCTTTTAATAGTGTGTAACTAGTCTGTGAAAGTCATGTGCATAAAAATAAATTATGTTAAATGATGTCAAACTCCACACCCCAAATGTCAAAATATCTGCACCATCTTATGAAACTTATTTAGCATTACAGGATGTTTGTGAGGCATAATTGGCTAAAAGCTCCCATTGGATATAATCCAAGGATAGGATTGATCTCATATAAATTGCAGCGAGGGATTCAGGTCTGTACCTCAGAGTTTATATCTGTAAACTGTGTGTACTTGTTTTTCAGCTACTGCTCCAATTGTATACAAATTTCCTGTATTACGTCTGAAACCTCCATGAAGATGTCTGAGATATGGCAGGATATCCCAAACAGTCATTTAAAATGAGCAACAAGGAGAATAACCAAAATTATTCTAGAGAGATTGGAAATTAATTGCATAAGATAGCAAAAAATGTGCTCATGCCTAGCCTAAAAACAAAATACTTCTTATTTTGTAGAAACACATTGTACAGCAATACAAAGGCATCAGCTTTGATTGTCTCTCTACTTCTTTCCCACCTCCTGATCTATAAAGACCAAGCTTGAGAGACAAGCTGACTTTAAAACCTAGCCATTAAATTTGCTTGCAACTAAATGGAGGGGAAACTAGAAATACGTTCCTTGTAGAGAAATTTAGGGTAGGACATTGTCACGGCAATTTAAAGGAGAAACCTGCACTGCAGAAAGTAACGCCTTTTCCATGGCTGGCTATTAGAATAGATGGATTAGGTAACAAAAAAAAGTGTAAAGAAAGGGATGTGTTAGTGTTTACCAGCAATAATTGTCCCCTGCTGGAAGTGCAATTTGGAAAGAGTGCTCAGTTGAATTCCTCAATGGGAGATGATATATTGCCTTGTGACTAGCACAGAAAATAGCTAATGTTGTCTTTGGACACCATGAATTTGTGTCAGATAAAAGCCATTCAAGGGAAGCCCAATTGATAAATTATTCACCTACATACAGTGAATGCAAACCAATAGAAAATATTCTCCATTCTCGGTTGCAGCAGTTTTATAGTAATTTTGCCTGGGTATACTTACACAATGTTTGGGGGAAAAAAGGTCCACTGAATTTATGGCAACATAAAAACCATCCAAGATCCACAAGATCTTTATTTTATATCATTGTGTCAGAACACCAAAGGCTGTAAGTCGTAGTTGTCATCAGTATCTTAGAGTCCCTGACGGGTTTCTCTGTTCTTTCTCTGCTGACATTTTGACATTTTGGAATCTCTGTTGTGATCTGTGAGAGTGTAGGTGAATGAGTATCTCATGTGTAAGTCATAAGACAAGACTGAACAGCAAGAGCAAAGGCCAGCACTGATACCAGAGATGAGCTCCCTACCTCTAATCTATAAATGCATAAAGCAGTCCAAGGATGAGTAGGTAACACACCTATTAAATAAAATACAGAAATGTATCAATGGCTTCTGCATATCTACCTAGATAAACCCATATCTTATATAACTGAGAAATAAAAAAGAAACCAAACCAAACCAGTTAAAATTAAAAAAAAAAAAAAAAAAAACCACACAGATTTTTAAATGGTAATCATATTAAAAGAAAGAGGAACAATCAAGAGAAAAACTGGTTTGGGAAGTAGATCATGCCTAACAATAAATACAGGTTGCATTAAGTACCAATGGAAAGAAAAATTCTAAATGCACACAAACGTTGTATTTTTACAGTCTGAGCTAAAAGAAAGCTAATAGACATAATATCCGTGTCTAGCAAACCCATCCTTTTAAATAAGAATCCATTACAGAAAAATAAATTAAAAAAAATATTTAAACTTTCTGTAAAGTTCCATTACTTTCTTGTACATTCTCTTGTAATTTCCATGATTTTCACATTTTTATCTTTGCTTGTTCTTTAATTTGCCACAAAAAACCTGCTGCCCCACACAGAATGCAAAAGAAAGACAGGGGGCTATAAGTAAAAGTGACTGGGACATGCCAAAGCTCAAAAGAGATTTCATACAGCACCCAGATAAGGGTTTCTAAAGCATTTTCTAAAGGCTACTCTGTCTCTACTCCCTTCTCCCAGAGTGACTATAATGTGATCTAAAGGAAGGTCATTGTAGTTGAGCAAAGAGCTGCACACCACAAATATTTCTTTGCAGCACGATGGTTAACACAGATCAGAAATGTTTTCCATGTATCATAGAATCATAGAAAGGTTTAGCCTGGAAGGGACCCTAAAGATTATCAAGTTCCAAATCTCTTGTCACAGGACACTTTCCAGTGGATCAGATTGCTCAGAGCCCCATCCAGCCTGACCTTGAACACTTCCAAGGATGGAGCAGCCACAACACGTATCACAGGATTCTGACTTCAGTAGAGCTGTTTCTGACGACAGCTGCTCAGCTGCTGGCCAGCAGTTTCCCGTTGCTTGATTTTATGGTAATTTCTGAATCAGAGACATACACACATAGTCCCAGACTATTCCTTTAATTTCCCTTTAATTCTAGTAGATCTTTTAGTAAATCTAAATAGGGTTTGTGGAAAAACATGTATTCAGTACTGAATGTTGCTATCCTGCAGATTTCCATAGGAATGCAATGCAGTTATCTCCCTAGGTAGTCATTTGATAAAGTTACGAAGCAATACACCCTAGAAATATCTTTTTTTCTGTCATATTTATAGCAATTATGTCAAATAGTGAATTTAAATAATTTAAGCTGATTACTTCTGGTTTGTGAAAACACACAGTTTGACGTATTCACAAGTTTCAATTACTGTATGTGGAATGTAATTATGTGGAGTACAAAGCTCCAGGGGAAGCTCTGTTTGCTAAATACACCTTGTCTGAAAAGCAATGATCTTTACTCCTTTTTCCCCCCCTCAGAATTTAAAAATATCATAAATCTTGTCAGTTGATCATTTGTCAGATCCCACTTTTAAAAGCTGAGTAGACTGAGCACAAAGAATAAAAATCATCACAGACTCAGCAACCTATGTGCTATGTAATCATATAGATGGAATAACTCTTTAATTTTCTTTTACATTTTTCTGGCCACTGTTTAAGACCCTCGAGTACTGTTTTTACTGAGTAAAAGCTTAGAGTACAGTGCCACTTGTTTCAAAAAAGTCTTTGTAACAAGAAACTTGATAATGGTAATTTATAATCTGATTCATTATAGGGTTTTTAGGAGTCATTTTTTTAAAGTTATTATGCCACTTCCAGTGGCCAACAGTTCCTTATGACAAAAATGAATGATCGTCTGATCAGCAAGTCTTATCACCTGTGATTGTAGGAAACATACGGAAAATATATGACATATATCCTTCCTATTCCCACATAGCTCAGACCTTCCAAAAGAATCCTGGTTACAACGTGCTCCAGAAAAGGGGCAGGAGGGATGAGGGGTATGAAAGGTGTTAGTGGCTGAAAGTCAGGATTTTTGCACAATACTGATCCCAATGTTTATAACAGCTTTCTCTTTTGTCCTTGTGAAACATTTCTTGTTGGCCCCAGCACCACAAACACTGGCATCAGTGGCTGTATTTCTGCAGCTTCATCCACAGAACTTCCCATATGGAAATACCGATTAAAATTTATATCATGCTTTTAAATACATAAAGTTTCAGAGCTGTTAAATTTGATCATCTCTAAAGCATCTGTGTGTTTCATTTGCATCTCACAAAACCAGATCGACATTAAAATCCATTTTATTTGGATTGCTGTGATAACCCCAAATAACCCTAAATTCCTTCTGTTCATATTTACTCACATTCATGGCTTTGAAAGCTCCTCATCCTTCTGATGCCTTTATGTTGCTTTTCAGTGAAGCTGTTTTTATATTTAGCATGGGATGCAGATCCGTTTATTTTATAATTTTTGACAAACTCTGCACCAGACATGAAGGAAGACAATTGTGATTATTCTTTCTCCTAAACAACTACATGTCCTTTCTATTGTGTCATTTAGCAAAATAATTCTAATTATTATCATTAAAATTTCAAATTTCTTTCTTCCTAAAGGCTGAAAAGTATCCTTTTGACAGGTTTGACAGTGGTTTGTTGTGAACTTCTGCTTTAATGGACCAGTAAAAGCCTTTTTTTAGTATTTGGGTAAATATGATTTTCAATCCCACAACAGCACAATTTATTTTCAAATAACTGGAACTGTGTAGGATAAGCAGTGAGAAAAAGATTCGTTTTTGAAATTAATTATGTAACCCTGGTGTGTAGTCAATCACAATTTTGTTTTGACACAAGTCAGCACCTTCCTATTGACCTCGAGGACTAAACATTTTATTGCTGTATCCTTAGCTAATATACTTTCTTAAAAAGTGTTCAGGGTGACATGTCATTTCCTAATGTGACCAGAGTATCCCAGTATAATTCTGAAATAGGATTGATCTCATGTTCTGCTCACATTGGTGTAACATTTTGGAAAAGATCACCAATGAAAGATTTTCATTGAAAATGAAAAATAAAATCTATAGTAATATCATCTAGTTTCCAGAGCCTTTGAATTAAATGAAAAATATGACTAGAAATAATGTCTTCCTTATTGACCATTTTTTACGTAATGACTTAGATTATTGCAATTTATTTTAATCTATTTGTATGAAATTCTAGAAAGGTGGAGTTTACATAAATGAGAATGTATTTCTTTTCCTGAAGATGTGAGCAAGTTTTACCTAAAAGAATAAGTGCATTTACTTGTCCAGAAATCTAAAATTATATATATGAATAGATGAGGAACTGGTGCCATTTTCATTTATGCAGTGTATTAGCCCAAATAATATAATTAGTGCAAATAATGACCTGTCTACATGATCTGCACACTCATTTTCTCACATGGTAGTATTTTCCACTGATTTCAATTTCTGACCAATTAGTTAAAAGTTCAGCAATTAATATAAAAGATGGGTGCTTCTGTGTTTCTAAAAAAAACCCAAATAAAATCAAACAGATATATGAGAATTAATAACAGAGAAAATAATTTGTGATTGTCATACTGGCCACAAACATGTGTACGGCCCAAACACAATATGTGTGTTGATACTGGTAATAGCCAAAAAATAATTAACAAAACCAAACACAGATATATAAGAAATAAGTGGTACAGGAAGAACAAAGCAGGTGTTCTGCCATGAGGATCTTTGGTGAGACTGGAATAATTCAGGACAAGAGCAAACAAAAATGTCAGTGCATTAGAGAATGCTAGGGCATGATTGCCTGTGAAAGGATGAGAGATGTCAGTAATTTCCTACATTTGTTGGAGCCTTCTTGAAGTCTTCTGGACCAAAGACTATATCTTAACTAATTTTTTCCTCCAAATATTGTTAGGTCTGTATTGCAGAATTGGTTTTATCATATTCTCCAAACAGCACAAGTACCAGAACTGTCAAAAAAAACCCCCAAGATTCTTTGCCTTGGGAATATCTCAGATTCTATGCCAAATAGAGAAGGCTTCAGATCACTACACTGTCAAGGACTTTCAATAATCCCAGTAGCAAGACTTTTCAGACTACGAAGTACAGATGTAGAAGCATTTTCGTCACTGACTTCCAATAGTTATAGACCTATATACCGTATGTTTCTAAATTAAAAACAACCCAGATCAGGGTATTTCAGTCTACCTCTTATTCTTCACTCTTGTTAGAAAAAAATCCATTTTTTTTTTTTTTTAGGACAGTGTTTCTGACTGCCCTGAAATACTGATTCATTTGGCTGTATGGTTAAGTAAAAAATTCTTACATGTATAGTCTCTGCTGTCAGGAATCTCCTTTTCCTTTTAGACAAGCTCTTTGTCTTCTGAGTGTGGACTCAGATCTTAATTCTAATAATCTGCCCTCCTCTCCTGTCTTGAGACCCTTACTAGCAGCTAGATAGCCTGAATCTTCTGTAATAATTATTATGTCTTGCGGTAGTTGGTGTAGAACAACAACATCAGGTATAACACTATAGGAAGGTAATTTCTTGGCTTTCACTAAAGGTTCTAATGAATTAATTTAGCAACAATATCAAATACTAAGCCAACTGAGCCTTTTAATTAACAACAAGTGCAAGTTATAATTAATAAATTACCTTAAAGGCATGAATCATTTAATGACTTGAAGGTTAGAGATCAGTATACACAAAAATTGATGTAGGCATGAAAAACATGTGAAAGGTTTAATAAGAGGTAAAATTTTTTCACATATGTGGAATAAATTAAATTTCTCTCTCCCTGAAAAACAAAAGCAATTCTGCCATAGGATAAGTGAGCTTTTTACGTATAATGAATTGATAAACTCTGTCTGCCTTATTGGATCCTTGGATTAGAGAGTGGCTTTCAAAAGGCTTCTGTTCCCCAAAGGAAAGGTCTGAAGGTACTGGACATCTAGAACATCTTTCATGAATACAACTGTTATTAAACTTTCTATTAAAATTATATTACTATATTAAAATTATTAATTAAAATATTAATTATTAAAATGATAAAATTAAGGTTAGGTATCGCACCAGTCAGTAGATGTATTACACTTCAAGAATAACAGTTCTTTCATTTTAGAATTCTGCTCTGCTTGAATTCAAACCAAAACCTGCTGAAGCCACTAGAAGTTTTGAATTTGCACCATGAACTTTGTAACATGCCCATGAATCATCCTCTTAGGTCTGAAATAATTTAATCTAATTTAAGGCAGCTGAGGTGCCTATGCTTGGAACCAAGTTACAAACTGCTACAGAGAATGATTTCTTAAAATTATTTTTTATGGTAAACACATTATATTTCTAAATAATCCTAATAACAGATCTGAATCCCCACATAGATATTAATATATATATATATGATATCTTAAACTACCTAGATGTTTTTTCACTATTTTCACATGTCAGCTCAAAGGGAGATATTATTCAATTAATAGAGAATAATACAGTGTAATTACAGTCTATCAAAGAAAGAAAAAGTTAAGCATTTAAAAGAAGAAGAGGATAATTTTTGGTTATTTACTTAAAGTAGAAATATTTAACGTGATACAACACCAACCATCACCAAAACACGAGAACATTTCAAAAGAAGAATTGAAAGGGGAGAAAGGGGTTGTCACTACTTTTTCAATATCTGGTTACCTCAGATCAAAGGCCAAATTTTTCTGCTAAGTCTAGGGTAGAAAAGCTGAAGTTCTTCACATCAGGACAACCTAAAATGTTTACAACAAGAGCATAAGTTTCCTACTTGATCAACAAGGAAATTGTCTCACCTAGTGTTTTCCTGTACTCACCTTTATTGGTCTCCGTAACAAGTTGGGATCATACATCAAATGTAGTAAAATCACCCCATTTTTTAGCTATTGAAACTCTAAAGGTAGAAACAAAACCAAAAAAGCAGCTTGAATCTAGACCAGAACTCAAAGTTAGACACTTGAGGCCATGCACACACTGAAGGTGCAGCAGAACAGGAACAGATGATTTTTCAACAACACAGGAATTAGAGACAACTGAGAGGTTCCCTTTAAGTGTTCATCCTGATATGAAATAAAATTGGGATTTTAAATACTGTAGGTCAATCAGAAACTCTATATTCACTCTGCATACACTTTGAAACATTAGCAAAAGTCTCTCCAAGTGAAGCTGAATAGTTTTCAAGGTCAGGTAAGGATTTTTTTTTAATTATTATTTTTATAATTAAGTAACATTTGAATTTGTAAGTTTTTAGTTTGTCATCAAAACGTGATTATGTTTGATAACCAAAGTCCAAATCCAATGCTGAAATGCAAATTAATGAACAGGGAGAAAATGAGTTTGGAAGCTTTTCTATTCCATTTTTGATGATTTCAGAATTGTGTTCAGTATATTATTTCTAGGGCTAGGATTTAAAGAACTGCTCTTGCTAATTCTGATTTTGGATGCTTGCTGGTATATACCATGGCAAATGACCTCTTCCTTCATCCTTTTGGGCAGAACTTTAACATGGGTTTCAACATCACAAATTGGCACCAGACCAAGAGCTTTTCCCCTTGTCCTGTGGCTAATCTCCCACCTAGTCCCAGAGCCCAGTAAGGGATTTTATTTAATCTGAGTGAAAGTACCAACCCCTACAAGGCAGTGTGCAACAATTCTGGTTATGTTATCTCAAACACACTCTTTTAGGGCAAAAGGAAACACCATAAAGTTGCACCTGGAAAGGTTTAGATTGGATACTAGTGAAAATTTCATCACAGAAAGAGTGTTCAAGCACTGTATCAGCCTGTCCAGGGCAGTGGTAGAATCACTATCCCTGAAAGTGTTAAAAAACATGTAGGTATGGCTCTTTGGAGGCATGGTTTAGTGGTGGATTTGGCAAAGATGGGTTAATGGTTGGACTCAATTATCATGAAGGCTTTTTTCAACCTTAATGATTCGAGGATTCTACAGTATCTTGTTTAAAGACTATGGTTGCAGAGGGTCAGCATGTCTCAGTAGCCTCAGAGCAGAGGGGCCTGTCCTCATTTGGACTGTTCTATGAAAAATGTTTTTTCAACAAGGGATAAGTTAGAACCCAAACCTTGAATAAAGGGTTTATATTTAGGAATATATAGGAAAGCTTGGCTGAACCATCCTTCTTCTAGGTATTAGAACATTTTCCAAACTGCGTTAACTTATGCCAGCCTAGATATAGATTATCTGCCTATCTATATGTTTACTCTTTTAATGGGGAATAGTTTTTGATTTGAAATCTTCAGTGAAGTTCAGATCTCATCCTATGCTTTAAAATAAATAATTTCTAAATTTTTCAACATAGAAATGAGCATTCACACTTTGGCACTGGGATGGTGATCAAATATGTTTCTCTTCAGGATGATCTCTGGCCTGAGATTTTTCAAACATTTTACATCTGGTTCCCAAATGAGCTCAGCTAATAATCAGTGACTTACAAGAACAAATCAAGAAACATGTCTTTTCAGTCTGCTTACAAGGTCAAAAAATTCCAGCAGGATTTAATATATGTACACAAGCTTGATGTATTGAAGTGCTGGAGGTTTTTTTGCCTTTTTTTTTTTCCCCCACAATGCTAACAGTTTGATGAGAATATCTATTAAACATGACTGTATAGTTAAAATTTTCATCTCTAAATGCAGCTGCAGCAAGTAACCAGACTGCTAATCAAAGCAGTGCTATAATTTAGCAGTGATGAGGGAAGCAGTAGCCGTCAGAAGGGAATGACAGAAAGGAGGCAGCTGCTTTCATATCATTTTAATGTCCATTTCTTTAATGAGCCTGAGGAGACAATTCCCTGCTGACTATTCATTAATTAATGGAATTTATGAGAGGAGAACAGCTATCAGCATGCAAACAAGTGGAGAACAGGTGACGATGGTCTATTTGCAGGGAATGAGTGTATTGAGGGAAGAAAGCTTTTGAATAAAACAAATGATCTGAAAGAGATGTGTAACAAAATGCTAAGTTCCCTGTTCTTCAGTTGGGCAGCAATGAAGTGTGCCTTACAACTTAATGGGGATATATTATTAAGCTAAACTTTTGAAATATCCATGGTCAGATCAGGGAGAAAGGAGGGAGCAGCCCAGAGGACTCAGCAACTCACTCTTGTTTTGAGTGAGTGCCACCGTTATACCCTGACTTGACTGCATTAATAAACAGTTGGATAGATCCTGCTAGGAAACTGTCTCCATTCATTTTGGTGTTTCAGTGTTATCCCAGTGTGTTGCCCTGTATTTGGGAAGGATGTCTTGAATGAGTTTTGTAAGGCAAATGAGACTCTTTCCCAATCATGAAGATCTCCAGGTGCAGAGCAGATTGTGCCAAAATCAACCTAAGGGGATTTATAAAGAGAAGAAAATATCACAGTGCTGGGCATCAGCCACCCTTCTGGCAGGCTGGAGACCCTTTACATCACAGAGCAGCTGAGACTGCACAATTGGTTGTAGCCTCATGGTTACCAGTTTACAAAGGTATTCTTTGAACTTCCTTGTACAACTTGAATTCTTGTATATATTAAACACCCTCAAGCATGATTCCAATACATTCTCTTTGATCAGAAAGTGAAAAGTAGTTCAGTTTAGACATATTTGTACTAGAGAAGTCTCCTGATAATGCTGTTTCTGTCCATTTTCTGCCAGGGGGATTTTGTGTAGGATGTGTGAGGAACATAGTGGAGCTCAGTTCTGCAAGTATTAGCCCCTTGAAGATTTGATGTTAGCAGCATATGTCAAAGCAGTCACGAGCCTGCTGTAAACAGGACAGGCTGAGGCAACAGATACTGGACATGCGAAATAGACTCCAGCCTCAGAAGCTCCAAACAGTATCATATAATGTTTTGGGGATTTACTTTATAAAGGTCATAATGACAATCACACTCACACCATACAATACTCTCAGAAGTCTGTTCTACAGTAACTTGAATCTCCTGAATATGCAGTAGTAACACACAAGGATTTAATTTTTGACACTATATACTACACACAAACTGTTTCACATATGTTCACTGAGTGGGTAGCTGTAGCACATGTTTTTTCTACTAAGGTTTCTAAATGTCAGGGATGTTACACATTTTTCTCAATGGCTCTTCTATCGGGTGGATGATGAAGAAGTAAACAAACAACAAAAAGAGTTGAGCAATTTTATCCAAGGTCATAAGTGATAACTTAATTCAAAACATATCTGGAATACCTCTTAAAACAAAAAAAGCAAAGCATGGCAATTAATATGAGAAAATATGGAATACAGGAAGACCCCCTCCATTTATCCTATATTAATTTATCAAATTTGCAATATCATAGGGCTGGGAGGAGGAAGGGGATTTCAATAGCATTGTGAAGACTTACGTAAATGGGGTAAGGCATAAATAATAAATAAAACCTTTGATTCCTTCATAAGTATATTTAGGGATAGTGTTAAAATTTGTCGATTAAATATTCTTAGTTTTACTGTTTAGCTTGTATCTCTCTGCATTTTTTTCTAAAATCTGTAACTTTAGGAGTTATATGAAAACCTTATTTTTATTATAACATAGGTAATAATAATAGTAATAATAAAAAACCTCAGCTAAACTAAACCAACCCAAACCAACCAACCAACAAACAAACAAAAAAACCCCAAAAAACCCAAACAAAACAAAAAACTATCACCAAACAAAACCAGAAAGATGAAAGTTAAAATATGTGTTTTAATGGATTTCGTTATTTTTTTAAACAAGACCTCAGTTTCTGTTTGATTTCTTTTGTATTGTAAGGGTAATCTGCTCAATCCATCTTTCTGACTTGTTGAAATGACAGTACCAGCTTTCATCAGAAAAGGACTGTAGTTACACATCATCTTTCTGCCTGTATGAAATTATTCATTGGCTCGAATTGAGTTCAAGAGTTCAAAATAATTTCGGTAAAACGTGAAATAACAGAAAATAATAATAGGAGTAATTAACAACTAAAGAAATTATAGTAACCCTCTCAGTTAACTTGTGCAGAACTTTGTGAAAGAGAGTGGAAGCCTATCTTGTTTCACTGCAAAATATTTCATCCACTCACAATACACAGCTTTCTTGACCCTACTATTTCATTCATGGGGATGAACTGTAAATCTCCTTGAGATAAAACCATGTACTGTTAATTACAAACAGTTATTCAGATTTTAACTTGGATTTTTGCACTTTGATGAGAAAGGTCTAAAACAACCATTTATCTTCTGTCATGGTTAGAAATACATGTCTAATGCCATTTTTAATCCAGCCACTAGTGAAAATATCACACATGGTAATAAATATATCTTTTAAATTTGTTGACATGAGTATTATAACAAGGGTGTTTGTCAGAAAAGACAGGTGCATTGCCCAAGGCAGCATACATCATATCTTGGGGCCAGACTGCCAAACCATTACAAAGAATTCCCTATACCTGAGAGGTAAAAACTAGCAGAAGTTTAAAATTATGATTTCCAAAAGAAGCTGTGACAAATCCGTATACAAGTCAAATGGGTTCTGGCACTCCAGTTATAACCAAAACTTTATAATGGCTAATACATAAGAGGGGATAGGTGTTGTTTTTAAGAAGAGAGGGAAAAAGAAAATTATGATTTTCTACTTTTTGCTCTTTTTCTTAGCACTGAAATCAGCAGCTGAGCAGCTCTTTCACACATGGACGGTCTGACTGTGCTGACTACCAAAAAACTGACTCTCAGATTAGCTCAGTTGGTTAGAGCATGGTGCTAAAAACATCCAGGTTGCAGGTTTGATTCACATATGGGCCAGTCACTAAAGAGTTGGACTTGATGATCCCTGTGGGTCCCTTCCAGCTCAGAATATTCTGTGATAAGAATCTGGTCATGACAGTAGGAACAGAACAGCTACTGAAATATAAATAGGTAGTGGATATCAAAACCCTGTCCTTCACTCTCTTATATTTGATAAGTGCACAGGGCACAGACACCCTGATGCTTATGCACATAATGGTGACTTAAACCTGCAAAACCAGATCTCCCAGTTGCACCATATTAAAGCATAAAATTAATATCTTTACCCACTCTTTTTATTTGACAACACTTTTTCCTCTGACACAACCTACCTCTCATGAATTCTTAATTGATTTTACACTTGGTTGTACATCAACGTATATGACAGATGGTTTTAAATTATATATAGTCCATATCTTGTATTCCTACCTTAATAAAGCCAGTAGAATGTCTGAAAAAATCCTCAGAAAATACAGTCAATTTCCTAAGGGGAAAAAAAAAAGAACATATATATATATATGTACATATAAACAAATAAACACTGTGTTCAAAATTATGATTGTGCAATATATGAAGATAAGCAGTCTGCAGAGAACTTCATATGCCAACAACAAACCAGGATACACATCCTCAGCATTTGCTTACTGCCAACTGTAGATGAACATTTAAACTTTTATTAAATAAATAAATAAGTATATATGTGTTATATTATTTGCTGCTAAAATTAAATTTTTGTCCCAAGTCTGATCAGCATATGAAACTTGCCTACATAGTGCATAAAAAATTATAGAGGAAACTAATAATGATTGAAATGCTTTCTGATCTTATCTTTTACGATATTACTAATAGAACAACTAGTTTCAAAACAATAGCTGAAGCTTCTCTCCAGATTGCTGGAAGATATTATTTTAGTTCCACAGGGTTTTTTCATCATTCCTGATGTTTATCATTATTTGCTTTTCACATTTATTTGAGACCTGAGACTAATGAAATTAAAAATTAGAGATTTTAATATAAGTTAAAAGTATTAGTAAAATTATATTATCTTACTGTTCTTCATGCAATTTTAAGACAATCAATAAAAAATAAAAGCATATTTGTGATATTACTACTCAAAAAAAAAGTGATATTACTACTCAAGTTTTAGTCATAATATAAGAGCAAGGGGAAATTGAATAGATTTGGAGGAAATAAAACGTAAAGCATGTTAAGAAACACTTATTGCTACAAGATATTTCTTGAAAGCATAAGTGGACATGAAAGCAGTTAAGAAAGAGGCTTCATGTCTGAATTCACAGAAAAGGAAAATCAGTGTGCTTTGAGCTGTGAACCCTGAAAAGTTCCTTTAGGGTTCCTTCACCTTTCCCTTTGTGGTTCTGTGATGAAATGACCAAATGAAGTAGTGTAAGGACAGGTTCAACCATGTGTTTTCAATGGCTCAGATATGCATCACTAATTCTTCTAGGAGGGATGAAAAAGCCTAAAAGTAAGAAGATGAATTATCACTGATTTACTTTGTTTCCTTATGCAGGTGTGTTCTAAAAGACTGAGACCATGAGTGTGGTCTGTATTTCAACACAACTGTTCTTCCTACACTAGTTATTGCAGAATAAGCACCTAAGTTACAGCACCCATTTTAAGACCCTTTTAGAATATATTCTTTTCCTAGTAATTAACAGCAAATATAGAGGTCAGTCTTGAACTTCTCCTCAAGCTGACTGCGGAGATGAATCTCTTTGTTTAAAATCCAAGTTCCTACTTCCCCTTTTGCACCTAATTTTGCTTTACTTTTATTCCATAATTCAGAAATACCCACCCCACCAGTGTCGAAGACCCCCAGTGAAAAGGTTTCATAGAATCGTAGAATATGGTGAGTTGGAAGGGACCCATCAGGAACATTGCATCCAACTCCCAGAGCTACAGAGAATCACACCTACTCCAAGAATCACACCATGTGCCTGAGAGTGTTGACCAAATGCTTCTGGACTCTGTCAGGCTTGGTGTTGTGAGTACTTCCCTGGGGAGCCTGTCCCAGTGCTCAACTACCCTCTGGGTGAAAATTTTTCCCTGATATCAAACATAAACCTTCCACAACTCAGCTTCATGCCTTTTAGTTGAGTCCTGTCACTGTTCACGAGAGTGAAAAAGATTGGTACTTGTCCCTCTACGTCCCCCCCATAAAGACTACAATGAGGTCTCCTCTCAGTCTCCTCTTCTCTTTCATGACATCCTATGCCTTCCTACTCAAGCTTGTAATGCCTGCTGCTCCCATACACGTTGTTTCCAAGTGTACCAAGCACTTACAGGGAACCTGAGTAAGGAGGATACAAGTGCTACAACTGGACCCCATTAAATATCTTGAGGAAGAAAGTTGTGGGGAAAGTACAGGTATTAGTTTTCTGAAAGATGCAAAGTAGTGTGCCATTCACCAGGAAAGTTTCTCCAGTTATGTTAAATACAGGAGGAGGCCAGATCAGAACTGAGGTATTTGAAACAGATGTGGATGGGAATGAAGCTCTAATTCATTTCTCTAGGGAGTAAAGATGGGATTGACCACATTTTGTCTATTTCATCTAAGCTGGTTGCAATTTTGTTTTGTTTTCCAGTTTCTGTATTTTTCCATTTCCATATTCTAAAAAAAAAACAAACAAACAAACAAACCAGGCTGTCAAACAAAGAAGAAAAAAAATACACTTTTTCTACATTCCTTTTCAAATTCCTGTTATTAGAACTGTAAATCCTGGAAGTCCACTCACTCAGAAGGAGGGATCAGCAGGTGTTTTATGTATCAAATCTGCAAAGCTTTTGTTTGATTTTCAACAGAAAAAGAAAAGTAATTTAGTGTAGAGCACAAAGTTAACCAGTAAGAGATGAAAAATAGCCCAATCAATCCTCCAACACTGCAATTTTGTATTCAGTGGCTGAATAATCAAATCCTTCAAACTTTACTCTAGAATTCACTCTATAATTTATACTAGTCTGCAAACTCCAGGTCACTGTCCTCTCCCATTTCCTTAAGCTTATGTTAACATGGTTATAACATTATGACTATGTCAAAATAAAATCTGAAGTCACGTGGATCATGTGAATACAATTTATGAATCATATTTGTGGGGTAGCATACTTAGACCAGCTTTCTTTTTGATTGTATGAAACAGGCCAATCCCATATAGAAAACTTGATACCTGTAATTTCCACTTCTTCACACAGGTCTATACATGTTTCTATGTGTTTTAACCAATATATATTCATATCCAGTAGTCTCAATGTTCCTGTTCACTGTACCTTTAAATTCATGTGCATTTATTGAGTTCAGTTCCATTTACTGCCAGTTCACCTTGGTGTTACTGGGAAGAGAATCATGCTCCCAATTTTTATGACTTGGTATCTTTTCAACTGGTTGTGAAACTAAATACTGCTGTGAGCAATTTGACATAATTTATGCCAGATATTATATTTTTTCTTTATTTTCCATCTATTACAAACGTACATGACTTACTGGAGATGTTGGTTGTTGTGGAGAAGAAAAAACCCTCATAAATTCCAATGAGTAACAAACTATTTTAAGTGTCTGTATATTTGAGTACCTCATAAATATGCCTGATTTCAGCCCTAGATTTACTATATTTTTAATTTTCCAACAGATTGGCCACAGTTTTAAGAGTTTCATCTGAAGCTGTCTGGTCTATTTAAAGGGCACAATATATTTAACTATTCAGAAGGTTCTCGATTCCATGAATGCACTTTGCTAGTAATGGGATAGTCATTTTCCAGGCCAGTAAAAAGCTATTACTCACTGGAACACAAACAGACTGTGAGAGGGAACGCTCATGCTGATGGCTGGCAGCCTGACAAAGGGAAGTGGGAAATATGGCCCTTTCCTGAATTGAGTTGCATTGACTCTATCTGTTCCAAACATTTGACTCCTTTCTTCTCATGATACTTATGACAATAATAGGATAACAGATTTATGCCATAAAGGCACTGACCTTTGTCAGAGGGAACATTTTGACAGGAAAAGATGTGATATGCTGCTGCGCTCTATAATTTTGACAATGACTGACAGTATGGCTCTATATTGACATGGCAAAGCTTAGGCTTATATTTTTACATTGTTATCCTTGGATTAACTCCTGGGTTTTTTTATCATCTTTGGTCACATAAAACTTTTTTTATTGAAATTCCCAGATAGAGGCAGTTCACACTTTTGGGAAGCCTTGATTCACCCCTTACCCTTAGAAATGACTTGTGTTTTAGGGAAGCGGGTGAAGTAACAGGTAAACCTATTCAACACTGATGTTGCTTCTGTTTTTCACTTCATGGTAAGATTACCTTAAGAAAGTCTAGTTTATATTTCCTGCTTTGTTGTTGAAAGTTCTATGTTAATGATGGACATTTGATTCTGATCATTTTTCCATGGAAGGATTAGATTTGATGAAATGTGAGTAATTTTTAACTTTGAGAAAAGAGGTGTTATGGTATGGAATTTGAATATTTGGGATATAATCAACGCAATGGGTGCAATTATTTTCCTTGCCTCAAGGGTTGGTGGATAGAGACACTTCATGACCACAACAACAAAGAAAAAGACATATATGGAGACAGTTAAAAGAGATGAAAAGGAAAGAGGCACAGAAAAAGCCATTTGTTCAAAGATAGGGTGTAAATGTTCAGTACATTTTTTTGAATTAGAAATTATAACTTCCAAGGTCCACTTCAGTAGCCAAACTGACCTGTTCGTACTGCCTGTTTTTCTGGTGTGAGTAATCACCTCTTATTTGGGGAGGATTGCAGTACAGTACTGTTGTATGGCATGAATGTTCAACTCCTGTATTTTTTTAGTGTAGCATGAAGAGTGTTGTAGTTAGGGTATCTGCTGAGGTTTAGAGGGGTTTCTCCGGAGGGGGTCCTGTAGGCAGCTCTGTGCAGGTTCTCAGGGCCGAGACCACCCCCCCCCCTGCCGCCCGTCCCTCGGGACAGACGGC
>JAWWES010000001.1:30809820-30838427 GCA_035583135.1 Lophotriccus pileatus
GCAATGAGACAATATAATAACCATAGCAACACAGAAACCAATGATAGACGAGTTTACAAACTTCCAAACCCCGACAGAAGAGTGTCTCCAGTGTTGTGCAGTGCAACAAAACTGAGTCTCTGCCCTTGAGGATCACATCTTGCAAACTCTTACAAATGAGTAATTTTATTCATTTGCAGTTCATTTCTGTACCCAGTGAAGACACTGGTGATATTCTCAGTGCCTCTGGCAGAGCATAATCAAGACCAGGAATATTAACATTGACTTTTTGTGGGAGCTCTCAGAGAACAAATCAAACTCTCATACAATCAAAGCAATGAAAACCTGTTTCCCATCTTTCACCTTCCATGATTTAGGTATAAAATTGCCTAGATGTGACATCACTTTTCATTCAGCTCTATGAGTGACATATAACAAGGTGTCATTGTTCACTATTACTCTTTGACAAATGTTGTGTTACTGTTGATCTTAAGAGTGACTATGCAAAACGTCCCCACTCTGGAAGCATAGCACAAGTATAGTGAGAATCCAAATGAATTATACATGAAACATGAGAAAAGAACCAAATGTTAACTAATCTCAAAAGAGGTCAAATTCATGACAATTTAGTTAGTGACAAATTAAGTCATTTTTCTACAATATTAACCAACTGTGTCCCTTTTGATTTGTGTCCCTACTGATTTGCAAAGCAGAAAAGGTCATTTTCCAGGCAGATGGGGAATTTCCCATGCAGAGGGGAATTCAGCTTCTTCATGCCAGACATAATGAGAACCAATAAATTAGGCAAAGCTGCTGTTTACCTAACATGAAATATTGATGGCCAAGCCTACGAGACTGTTAATGTCTACATTCATCATTTTTTTTAAGTCTTGAAATTTATAGCACAGTAGCACAAGTTGTGATAGATCTATATATCACAGATAAAGTAACATTAGGAAAGGTACCAATCGCAGAATGCAAATATAATGCATTTGAATAATTTCAGTTTCTTCCACTCAAATTTCATTTTAACGGCTAAAATGAGCTTGAATGTGAATCAGAACCAAACACAAACTGTACTCCTTGAAACACTGATTAGCAGATCTTTCATGTTACCAGTGACTAGAAGCTGGTATGCAAGATACATGACATGATCTGGTGGTCTTTATCCATTTCCCAGATTGTGACACCATGTGTCTCCTTCTTATGGCAGTGCAATTCAGGCACCAGGATTGAAAAAAACATTTCAAGACAGAAAGGTACCATACAACTAGAAAAAAACAAGTTTAATAGCTAAATTAGGAGAACTAAAGTGATCTATGTAACTAAATACCCTTAACTTCAAATTTTGAAGACTGTATAATGAAGAGGAGAATATTTAAAGGAACAGAAACAAGTGGATAATAAGTTGAAATACAATACTTGTTTACTACCAGAACATTAAATGCTGATAATTCGGACAAATTAGGTGGCCTGTAAGAAGATGTAAACCCCTCTCAAGGGCCTGTCAACACATGCAGGAGAAATCAGAGAAAAGGTTTTTCTGAAGGTTTGTGCAGAACTACAGAACTATGGAGTTACTGTCAGGACAGTCTGTAAAAACAGTGTGTTGATGGAGTCTGGTAACGGATGCACATGTGTGTCCTGGTTTTAGCTGGAGTAGAGTTAATTTCTTCTCAGTAGTTGTTACAATGCTGTGTTTTGGATTTGGAATGAGAATGGTGTTGAAAACACACTGATGTTCTGGTTTCTGTTAAGTCATGTTCATCCTAAGTCAAGGACTTTTTTTTATTTTTCTTTTCTTTCCTTGTCTTATGCCCTGCAAGTTGGAGAGAGGATAGCTGGGACAGGTAATCTGAGCTGACCAAAGGGATATTCCACACCATGGAATGTCATGCCCAGTATATAAACTGAGGGGTTTGGAAAGGAGGGTCAGTCAGTGGATAGTGAGCAATTGCATTGTGTAACACTCGTTTTTTTCCTCTTTATTATCATTATTTACTATTATTATTTTATTTTACTTTATTTTCAATTATTAAATTTTTCTTATCTCAATATGCAAATTTTACTTTAATTCTCCTCCCCATTCCACTGGGTAGGGGGGAGAGTGAGGGGTTTGAGCAACGGCTGCATGGTGCTTAATTTCCATCTGGACTTAAACCACGACAGTGTATAACAAATGGATGGACAGCATGTGCATTGATAATACATATGGAATTCAACAAAGGAACAAACCTTATGAGTCAGGATTAGAGGTGAGTTCACAGGAAAAGAGAAGTTGCGTCATGTATCTGCCAGTCAGGCTTATAAAAAAGAGACAATTAGTGAAGCCTCCTTGAAATCTTCTGATCGCTGGTCTTGGTCCTCATGGAAGTCCTCATCTGCTAGAAGTGTCACACAACAATTCAGAAATTTCCATTTTGTTTTGACACAACTGCTGGTGGTTGAATGGAGTAGCTTTTATTGTACAAAACTACATGTGGCTGCTACGGGGAAATAAATGGGATCTGGATCTGCTACTCACGAACATAATACCAGATTAGGGATGCAATGTAATAAATGTAATACTGTTCAGGGATGTGATAATTGGGTGCAGTGACCTTGAGATCACAGGACTTAAAATCCTAAGAGAATTAAAGGTGAGTAGCAAAATAAAGACATTCAGGACTTCAGGAGATCAAACTATGGTTTTTCAGAGAACTGTTAGGCATAATCCCATGGGATAGTGTCTCAAAGCACTGATCTCATCAGGTTCAACAAGACCAATTGTAACATCCTGCACTTGGTTCAGGGTAAATGAACTGAGAAGAGCCCTGCCAAGAAGGACGTGGGGGTGCTGGAGGAATAAAAACTTTCTTCATCTGAGGAAAATAGTGATTCTCCTCAGCTCAGCTATCATGAGACCAAATCCAGGGTGCTGTGTATAGTTTAGCGTTCCCAAGTATGAGAACAAGAAACTGAGGAAAGCCCAGTGGAAGCCACCAGGAAGATTAATGGTCGGAGCACATGGTGTACAAGGAGCGACTGGGAGAGCTGAGAGTGTTTAGCTGGGGAAAAGAAAAGCTGTCTTCAACTACAAAGAAAATAATGATAGAGGGCATAGACAGGCTCACCCCTGAAGTCCACAGTAAGAATACAAGAGGCAAAAAAGGAAATTCAGTTTGGATATTAGTATAATAGCTTTTGTGATGATTGTAATTAAGCACTGGAAAAGATCGCTCAGAGGGGCTATAGAGTCTCCATCTTTGGTGAGGATTTCCGTGCATCCCTGAGAAAGGTGGTCTAACTTTGAAGCTGGTCCTATAGACAATCTGGAGAAAGTTGGACTAGAGATCTCAGAGAGTCTTTCCAACTGTAATTCTGATTCTTTGACTTTATCTATATAGCAAAGAACAGATGAGTGGAGAGCGAAGCATAACATCCTGGCAGAAAATCTGTCCCAGTAGAAGGCAGTGGTCAGCACAATTTTCTTAAAAATTTCCAATGGAAGTTTTGGTAGAATAGTACCTGGAAGCTCAACTACAGTGATTAATTTCTTTCCAACATGTAAAAAAGCTGTTTTAAATAGAAACTTATTTTGAAACAACACCGTAAAAGCTACAGTCACTATTAAAAGAGAAAAAATAATCATGTTTACTCACTTAAAAAAAAAAAAGACAAAAAACTCTTGAGAAGATAATTTGCAAGTAAGATTGAATCCAGTGTATTGTGACAGAAAATAAACTATATTGATCTAAACCTTTGGTTCCTGATATAGATGCTTTGCACTGATCTGTTCCCTTAATGCTGAGCTGGTAAAACTCCTGTGAGTTCTTCTTCTATGAGGAAAATCCTAGCTGGCAGAGAAAGCAAGTATATCTGGCTTTGCTCCAGGGTACTGAGGAGAAGATCATTTCCAGGGCAGGGGTGGGAAGCTAAAATAGCTCATTATAATGGATACTCATTTTGACAGTAATGAAGAAGTCTGTCACCTCTCCATACAAGTACCTAAATATGTTGAGTAATAAGATCTACCAAAAATAGATGTGCATTTCATGGGGTTTAGGGCAAAAGTTTCACTTAAAAAAAATTATAACAACAAAAAAATCTCAAAATAATTACTGATTTTTGGACATATTTAAATTTATCAAAATAAATTAATACCATAAAATAATGTTAGAGGAAAAATATATACTTATATATGAATTATTGTCTCTGAGATTTTCATCATTTTACATAGCAGTAATTGAAAAGTGATGTTGAATTCTGATTTTTTTTATAACTATATAAATTCAAAGCAGCATAATTATTTAAGTATTTGTTCTGAACATTTACATGGTTTTCTGAAAGCAGAATTTAGTTCATACATTCCCAAACTTCAAACACTTTTTTGAAGGTTGAAGGATAACTGACTGCAGCACAGAAAGTAATAATATAATCTACATTTTAAAACACATTCTTTTTGAAACTACATCCTACTAACAATTGGGATCACAGTTCATAAAACATACAAAAAGAGTTATTTGCTGAGACTAATAGAAAAAAGTCAAAACTCTATTAGTTATATATTTGTATTTTCTTAGGATACACTGATAAATTCTAGACAAACTTGTCCTGCTAATAAATTTTATTTATGAATAATGTTAGGTTATAAAACACTGCATGATTTTCAGTACAGCCTGAAAATATATAGAGAGATTGAAAAGTCTTCCTCTGCCATTCACATGTGTCTAGTTCTGTACTTCACATGAAATTCCAGACAGCAAGATTTATGCAATGTGTACAGAGTGCATTAATCCACTGCACTACAAGTCCATTAATTTTGAATACTGTTATCAATTGCACTACATGACATGGTGATAACTACATTATTACCTTTATAAAAATGCTTTTACTGATATTGAGGTCCTCATTTTTACCTTAGGATAGGTTGTGCAATTTTGTACATGCACATGGATGGGCAAAAATCTCAAACACATATGTGTATGTTAAATATTTGCATTTATATTTGTTACATTTTTAGTATCATAATATAAGGACGCTTATGTAATTAAATTAGATACCTATCATACTTCTATTTATTTATTTTCATTGTTAGTCTTTGGAAATTACATTAGCCATGAATAGAGAATAATGAAATTAAAGACCAACAGTAGAATGTAAACCAATCTCTTTCTTCTCATTTTGGTACATTTGAAATGATCAGACCAAGGATCCAATGAGAAATTTTTGTTTGGGTGATCCATGCGACTCTATGAGTCAATAACTACTTTTCAGTTTTAGAAAAGAGACTCACCTTGTTTAGATTCAGATACTTATAGCATTTACTTTAAATGAGGATGGAAGAAGTAGATGATTCTTAATAAAGGTGAGGCAATTCAGCATGTAAATCAATTAACTGAACACTCTCAGACAGATTTCAAAAGGCTGATGAGATGGACTGGCTGAAACCCCATGAAGTTCAACAGTAAAAAATACAATACAATTCTGATAAATAAAAGGATTTTTTTCTGCCTTTTTTTTTGTTTTTTTTTTCCCCTAATTAGACCTGCTTTGATCAGGTGGTTGGACTAAAGGCCTTCTGGAAGTCCCTTCCAAACTAAATTATTCTCTGATTCTGTGAACTTAAAAGAGATTTTATTGTTATCTTCAGCTAAAAAACGGGTGTTTATAAGAACTCTTTCGGATGTGCAGAGTGATAGGATAAGACACAAGATAGAACGCAGGGAATTCCAGATAAATATAAACAAAAAATCTCTTCATCATTACATCAAATATTTGAAAAATGGGACAAGAGGAATTATGAAATTTCCAGACTTGAAGATATTCAGAACACGGCTGGAAAAAATGTAAGCAATCTGAGACAATTTTGAGGTTAGCCTTGTTATTTGTGGTAGCCTGGATTCTAACAACTCTAAGTTCATTTGAAGCTGAAATAGTTTAATTATTCTGAACATATAAAATTCCTTAAATTTTCTTTCAATTTTAAAGTCTTGCATGAAAAGTTCCCTCCAGGAATTCTGCAATTATTTTTTTTTTTTTTTTAGAGAGAGAAATAACCCTATCTGGTTGCAAACACACCCCAGAGCAAAATTTCTCCTTTCCACACACATTCCCACACATATTCAGTGCATTATTTTACAGCAATTTCTGGCTCAAGTTTGCATTTGCAAAGATATAAGTCCTTCTGGAAGAGTGGCTGTATATATGATCAGATCCACACAATGCATGAGCAGTAATTAGCCATAGATTTCTGTTTCACTTATAAATGGGAAAGAATTGATAGAGCTGGAAATAATCAGTGATTATATAAACTTGTCTAATTTTTGCTTTATTTTTGATTATCTCCAAGAGCTGTTTATGACACATTAACTAAAAAAAAAAAATCCCTCACCCTTCTCTTCTTTCCAGGCTCAACTTCTTCCCCCCATGGTTGCACAGTGGGAAGGGGAGTGGGGGCTGCAATCAGTTCACCACACATTGTCTCTGCCACTTCTTCCTGCTCAGGGGGAGGGCTCCTCACACTCTTTCCTCACTCCAGCGTGGGGTCCCTCCCATAGGAGGCATTCCTCCATGAACTTCTCCAATATGAGTCTTTCTTACAGGTTGCAGTTCTTCCAGATCCAGAGTGTGTCCCTGTACTTCAGGTGGGTCCATCTTGGAACAGGTTGGCATTGATCTCTTGGGTATGGGGGAAGATTTTAGCTGCTTCTCACAGAAGCTACCCCTGTATCCCCCCACTACCAAAACCTTGCCACAAAAATCCAATGCATGTGCAATGACATTGTTGACCAGGCTTACAGATTATACCACCGGAAATGGTGAATTGTGCCAGAGATTAAATAGATTTTTGCCTTTTCACAATAAGGGTTTAACCTTTTCCTCATGAAGCCTCAAAATTGTCTCTCAAAAAGAGAAACACTGGCAGTGATAATATATATAAAAGGACATTATTAAAGAAATAAGGTTGAAGAACTCTATTCGGTTTGGTTTTCATCAGCCACTGTTTGCTGGTCACACTCTGTTATTAAATTGACACAAACCTCACTGAATTGATTCACTATAAAGTGTGTCATTTATGGCTTACATTATTCCCCTCAAAGAATATTACTTTTATATCACTATCCCTCATCCTCCATCTTTGGTTCTCAGTAGACTGCATACCATCATGAATGTTTTTACGCAAGTGAAATTATAACAGGAGGACACATCTCTTTTATAGTAGTTTCAAGATATTTGTATAAAATTGTATTTGGAACATCAGAAAAGCTAAGGATAGAATAAAGCAGATATTTGTCCTCACTACAGGACTTTTCCTAGTTCTATCTTGTTTTTTTTTTTCCTTGAGACCTTCTCAACTGTATTTTAAGTAATATTCCTTCAAAAGTCTATTGTACAGTTCTTTGCATTCATTAGGTCCTCCACCACAAAGAATACTAGAACGTGGTGGAAGGAGATGTAAAATTTGACCCCCAACAACAACAGTCATTTCAGTTTCTCTTCTTTTATCAACGTTGAGGTTTTAACTGCACTATCCTTCCCACATTTCCTTTTAGACATTTGCATTCTTTTTGCAAAAATGAAACCTGCAGGTTTGGTTTTTTTTTTCTCCCTTCTGTACTTTGCTTTGACCTCTTTGGTACATTTAAAGTGAATAAAGCAGTGAAAATAAAAAAAGCTACTTATTTGGATTATGTGGATCATGACTGAAGGGGCTTCTTTCATATTACTTCTACTAATAATGCAATTTTTCATAACAAGTTTAATTTGTAGAAGTAGGAACTTGAAACAATGCCAATGACTTCAGCGAATTTACCTTGGACTTTCACTGAGTAGAGGTACTGACACTTGGAGATCATTGAGGTTGGTCTGGATTTACCTGAGTAAAATATCAAAGAATGAATCTGAGATATGTTTAGAGGAGTATGAAATGGGAAGTTTGCAGAGGACAATACAAGGGCCAATTTAATTAACATCAGCGTCATCCCTGAGCAACTGATGGCTTAGCTTTTATTTGCTGAGAATATTTTCTGTACAAGGTGGATGGTTCCTTGGAAGAGCGAAGTGCAAAATCCCATTTGCAAAGAGTAACAGTCTATTATCTCTGTCACATTTCTACTAAAGTATTAAATACAGCTCAGCTTTTAATGACTCTTTTAACAAAGAACTGCCAGTTCAAATGTCCATTTTTAGGATCTTGGGGGTCTTTTTTGTAGTTTTTCTTTTTTTTTTTTTTTCCTGAGCTGTCTCCTGTGGCATAAAGTATTACTTCTCATGTAGTAACCTGAATAACCATTACAACCCCATGTGAAACAAAATATGAAATGAGGCAACTACACCTGTTTATTATGTACATTTACATGTGGCACCGACTTTCAAAACCACCCAGTCTTGGGGGCAGAAATAAGTCTTGTTCATTTAATGACTGAACAATAAAAAAAATGTCCTGCTCATTTATATTAGTGTAACATCTAATAAAACACCCTCCAAGCCAGAACTTGGAGGGAGATATTCATATCATATTATTCACAGTGAATTGCTCTTAATATTAATTACACAAGAGCAATGATATTGAATCCCTTGCTCTTTAGAGCCTGATGTACCCTGTAGTTTAACTCATCTTGCTTTTGCTTTCACAATGTATCAGGAAAAATATGATAGCTGTAACACAGAACAGGACATGTACAAGCTCAAATGACCCAAAGTAGCCCCTAGAAACATGAGTTGAGTCACAACTAACAATGCTGTGTTCAAGGCTAGGAGACTGACAATGGATGAAAAAAGTCACTACATTATGGAAACAAATCTAAATGTTGATGAAGCAAGGGAAATTAAGGAACTGACTCAGAAAAACCCTTGATAGCTACATTCTGCCTTAATCAGCTTGCTGTTTAATCTTTCTAGCTGGTCTCATTTATGGTTCCTTCAAAGTCAGGGAGACAGTTCCATTGTCATGGGATCATTGCTATTTCCTATCAATGGAAGTTTGGTACTGCTCTTGACTTATAGTAGATGCATAAATCAAGCAAAGTTAAAAACAAACAAAAAAAACCCCCACCCAATACAATGTTCAGTCTTTACTCAGTCAAGAAGTTGTATTTTTGACAGGTCTTGAATAATAAGAAATTGGGAAAAAGAGAATGAAACATTTAGAAGAAGTTAACTTGGAATATGGAGAATTTAAAAAGTTTTTAAATCAAGCAGAGAAAAACTTTGAAGGTGGAAATAAAGAAATGAGGGATAAGAAATTTCAGAAAACACTTAAATTAAAGAAGCAATTTGCCTACTTATATATAGACTTTTACAACACAGATGAGAAAGGAGGTTTCTATTACTTTTTTAAAACTTTGTCAAAAAAGTTCTGTCCCCATGAGGAATCCTTTCAATGAAAGAAAAATGAAGCCCAATTAAAATGGGTGAAACAGCACCATCTAGAAAAAGCCAGTCTAAATTATACACACTGATGATCAATTCTCATATATAACCAAGATATGGAAATTTCCAGGAAAAATATTCCCTGCATTGTGAAACTGAAATAGTTGTTTAGTTGTGATTTTTTTTTTTAATATATATCTGAGAAATAGAAAGACTAACTTTTTTCTCTATAAGTGTCAAAAGATAATATCATATCTGTAGAACACCAGCCATGGATGCCAAATGATAAAACTTGTTTTGTAAAAAGTCTTAGAGGCATTTGTGGTGAGTTAATTGCTCCTTTTTTTGGAATGACCCTATAAAATGTTGCAAAATAAAGATAACTGTGAAAGTTTCCCCTGTGGAGTTCAATATGAGAGGACAAAGATTCAAGGACTGTGCAAAGACCATGATCTTTTCCTGTTTCCATGGTGATAGAGTTTCAGAAAAATACACCTATTCAAACTAGTGGATCCTGCTGCATTATATTTTTAAGCAGATTTAACCCTGCTGATTATGCACTGGACTGAAGATGAATTTCCTGAGCCCTCAAACTCTTTCCATTCCTCCCCATTTAGGTAGCATGAGCTAAGAGGAATCACAATGTAGAAAGGCTGCAGAGAGCACGAAGATTCATAAAGTCTTACATTTTGAGGAAGATATACAATCAGATATACAATCTCCAAAATTGTCCCACATTCCTTACATATTGATCATAAAACTGGTTTTCTGGATAAAAAAGACTCAGAGTTGTTACTATCTGTTGATTAGACATCATCCTCTACCTATGTTCCTGCATTAAATAATACATTTTAATGAGGACTTGAATTGCCATGATTTGGCTTTGAGTTTTCTGTCTTATGTATGCACTTAAAGTAGTAAGGAAGATGAACCTTTTAAATGGAGATAACACCTGTCATCCTACTAAGCATACATGTGAAAAAATTAGACAAGCTACTGGACATCTATTTCCCTCCTTCAAATATCAAACTTCAAAGCTAAGGTTAAAAATGCTCAGTGTACTTATGTTAGGCCATCCTTTAAATCTGAGAGTATGCTAGCATGTTCATAAGATAATTATTTCTCATGAGAAACAGGAAGACAGATAGTCATTGTCTGTGGTCACTGCAGGGGAAGGAGAAAATAATGTGTGAAAAGATCAATCTCTACTCGTTGCTTCTAGTCCTGAACAGAATTATGAATTTTCCAGGCTCTTCATTTCAGAGTGGTTTTTAAGTCTTCACTGAGAATCAGGAGAGAGGGAGTGACTGTTCTGAAAGAAATGTTCCCTTATTGTCACTGGGGTGCTTCTGCTCCTAGTTGATTACATGAGTTCATCCTGCTGTGTAGTTGTTGCTAGGCTTATCCCATGTTGATACCATGAGGACATGCTACCCAGGATGAAATGTGTTACATTCTTCAACTTGCAGATGAGAGATCCATGAATGTTGATGCTTCTATTTTGGTGTTATTTACTGTGGCAGGGGTGGAGATCTGTTGGTGTTAAGCTCTATGTTACACAAGATATATACCAGTTGTTTCCTCATTTTTGCTAGTAATCAACTACTTTATCAACTTTCCTTAGTTGATCCTCCACTGGCCTACTTTTGCTTCAAGGTAGTCCAACTGACACACATGTAATTAAATCATTACTCGTGGTCCCTAGCTTGACTTTAGGTTTGAAGTTTCTTGTTTCCATTTCAAAGGGAAGGGCTCGTGAGCCTGACAACTGTGCTAATGTTTCCCTTCTATTAACTGGTCTAGTAAAAAATAAGACCTCTATCTGCTCTACCTATAAACCTCTCTTATGAATATGCTTGAACTTGCATCCAGAGGAGGGCAACAAAGCTGGTAAAAGGGCTGGAAGGAATGTCCTGTGAGGAGTAGATGAGTAACTTTGGTTTTGGCTAGTTTGGAGAAAAGGCAGATGAAGGATGAGCTCATTGCTCCCTACAGCTTCCTGAGGAAGGGAAGTGAAGAGAAAGGTGCTGATCTCCCTGGTATCAGCAATAGGACGTGTGGCAACAATTCAAAGCCACACCAAGGAGGGTTTAGTCTGGACATTCGGAAGTATTTCTTTCAGTAAGAGGTGCTCAAACACAGGAACAGGCTTTCTAGAGAGGTGGTCAATGTCCCAGTTCTGGCAATACTAATTTCTATAAACTATATGTGCTTCACTAGTAGAGAAAATTCTTTGCCTTTTCTGATGTTTCTGATATTTTATCTTTCATCATTCAGAAACTCTGCAGCAAATTCTTAACTGTTATTTTAAAACAGATCCTATGTCAGTGTGCTTAAATCCTGCTTTTCCTATGCAATCCATGTAATGCAGCAGCACATTCATTTCCAGCTTCTCAACTATGCTTAAAAAATTAGGTTCTTGCAGAAATATGCTTTAAGTTATTTTGAATCTTTAAAATATATTAGGGATTTTCAGATTATTTTTTTCTCTTGGCTGTCAGAGCTGCTTTCAGACCAACTTTTGTAAGTAAAATTTGATCTGATATAACCACTTCCTAATATAATTTCACTTAATAATATATGTTGCTTGGGAGCTGGATTAAGACACTTGTAATTCTTTCTTCCAGACTAATATAAGCTGAGTAACATTCCAGAGATTTTAGGGCCCAAAGATAACATAAAATTTTAGTGACATATTTTTAAATACTGTTTAAAAAATTGAACTTTTTAACTGTAGATTGAGAAAAAATACTAAGGTAGCAGAAAGGCAGTCTGGTTTACAGGTATCAAGTTATACCATTGAGAAAAACAGATAATTGAGCCACTGATGTGAATATTATTAAATTTACCCTACTATGTGTTAGCTATTTAAAGCATAAGTGTTTATGATCTTTAATAGGATAGGTATTTTATTTTTCACATTAAAAATCCACCATACAATTTCAAAAGAATAGAAAGACATTGAGAAATGCTACATGTTACTACTATAGAATCTGATACAAAATTTAAAAAAAAACACAGATTTTTGCTAACCTATATTGTTTGCTTTAGGCAGCAGAGTTCAAAAAACCTTTTAAAACTCCATAATCAGAGCAATAAGTGTGTTATTCTGCTGCACTGATTTCACAAGTTTATATGCCAGTTCCAGAATGAGGATGCCTTTCCTGGGAATCCAGTTGTGACTTCTCCAAAATTATAGTTGGGACAATGTCTCCTTTCTAGGAATCTCAGTCTGACACATGAAATAGGTCAGGTAGATTTTTATCCTGACAGTGCTGCTTTCCCTTCAAAACATCCAGAGAAGCCCAGACTGATCATCTGGAATAGGACATATAGAACCCTTGACATGTAGATTAATGAACTGGAAATAAACTACTTGCTAATGACAGGTTAGGATCCTGTGTCTGCTTTTCAGAAGAGACAGTTAATTGTTGATACCTTGTCTTCTTGGTACTTAATTTTAAAAATCAACCTGATTTTACTCCCTGAGGTAATCATTCCACTCACTGGGTATACTGGGTGACACAAAACTGCTGTTACTTTGAGCAATGCTTTATAGAGGCATGGTATCAGATGCTGGTGACACCTTCTTCATGCAGAACAGATGAGAACTTTTTCAGGATCTTCAATATTTGGAAAGTGCAAACATCTAAGGAAAAAAGCACATTTGTCAGAATGTCACAAATGACTGACATTCATTCAGCTAGAATAAGCTGATTGGAGATCTAGGGTTGATTCTCTATTATGTGTCACATAAATTTTTCAACTTGCAGTTTATTGTGCCCAAGAATACCTTAAAAAGTGAAATTTTAGCAAATAAGAAAAGTTTTATTTTAAAAAGACCTGTTAAGCTTTGAAAAGTAACAACAATTATACTAATTTTAACATTGCAGCCTTTGCAAAAAAAATCAGTATTGCTTTAGCAAATAAAGAGTCAGGTTCTGTATGCTAGTGACTGACTTTGAACCTATCCAAAAGGCTTTAAAATACCATTATTACAGTGTAATGTCATTAAAAATTTGTGCATAAAGAAATTGGTTTAGGTTAAGTTTGTCATTTGTATTCAGTGTAAAAGACAGCTACAGTATAGTCAATGATACTTTCATTTTGACAGATGTCTTTCCTAATTTCTCATAGGATATTGTTGAAAACCCTACAGACATTTTAATCCAAATCAGTGACATATTTTAGTACCTGAATAGTAAGATCAAAAACTATCTGAAAGAGAAATTTTAGCTGAGTGAAACCTGCTTATACGTAAAACAAGACAGTGGAATTGAGTTTGCTACCCTAGCTAAGCAAGGTACAGGCAACTCACTCCCTCCTCACTCCCTCTCTCTGGAATGGACAGGCAACCCACTGAGATCCAAGTCCTTCTGAAAGCAGCTAAGAAGATGCTGAATTAAAATCCCTGTCTCTCCTTTGTTTAATTGTTGATCATTAATAGAGTTGCTTTTCCCAGGGAGAAGTAGTGTTGTGGCATTTCTATACCCAACTCTAAATCTTGTAGCATTGTTCCTTTCAGTAGTATGTTGAAGATGTGGATAGTACAGCCAGCAGTCCTTTCTCATGTAAAAACAATTGAATCTTTTAACAGTAATTCAATCAGAAATACTTTTCTCTTCTTTTGAACTGGTTTAGTTAGATAATTATGCTTTAGTTTTATAATTAATAGATGTGTAAGAGTTTGTGTTTGCAGTTATGGATCATAAGAAGTAATGCTGTTTTTCATATACATGATAAGTCCAACTGATTCAACTGTGCATATGCATGATGATGAAAAGTATTTTTTAAATGAGTCTAGATGAATTTTAGGTTTCTTCAGAGATGGAGATGCTAATTTTTGCATTGGTCATGGATTGGATGTACTAGGTGCGCCATACACTACTACTTATGTGTGCTGCTACATAGTTTTTGGTGTTATCTGAACAGTTTGCAGAGAGGAAGGAGAAGGAAGGCTCCTGGTAGCTATCTCTGGACAAGCACTGAAAAATTGATGAAAACTAGTAGCAGGCAAAATGGTTTTGAACTTTACTTAGTCTGTAGTACTCCAGCATAATTGGCGTGATTGGGAATGATACAGTTCTTAGAAAAAGCCAAAAAAATAATAAAAGTTTTGAGGGACAGTGAAGAGTAAATGAAAGACAGAATGGTCAAGCAGACCTGAGTACCTGTCAGTTCCAAGGGACTGTAGGAATTTAGCAGGTGAATACATTTGTCCACTCTTTTGAAATATGTTTCTGTTTTGCTACTGTAATTTAATTACTGAATACAAAGAAGAAAAGAAGTTATTAGCAAGGGGTAAACAAATAAAGAGAGTAGTTTCTGTATGTGGATTACCAATGCTTAATGATAATGTCTCCAAGCAGACATTACCAAAAAAACGTGTTGTAACTCTAACACTCAAATGTTTTATTCTCTTACCGAACTTTCATTCTCTCTAACTTATTACGTTGTTTTATTTTTAGTGTATGGAGAATTTAGAATGTAAAAGTGATCTTCACCTTTGCTTTCACATGACTTTATATAATAAATAATAACTGCTAAACTACAGATCTAGTATACATGGGAATCAATTCTTATATCCTCATAGTACTGACTATAAAATATAGAACATAAAATCACACAGCCAGATACCCAATAATTACAAATAATTCATCTTTATCTCCAGCCTTCAAAACAAAAGTATTAGTTTGGGCTTAAGAAGCTGAAGTAGGGCAGTAGCTGAGAGATATTTGATCCCCTGTATTTTTTGGTCATACTTTTATCAACGCAAACCAGTGAGTCATTTCTGATGGCATAAATAACACACACTTCCATTGTTAATAGTCCAAGTACATTTCTAACAAATGAAATATAGAGACAATATTTTAAACTATTTATCAATAGCTGGCTGAATTTATTAACTTTGTCTGTTTGTTTTGAGTTGTTTTGAGTACTACCCAGCAAGCATAAATATAAAGATATATCCTCAAATAGAAACCAAGGACAGACTGAAATATCCTGCTAATATACCTCAGGCAAAAGCCTGTCTGAACAGATGTTTTTTTCTCTATGCCTTCAGGTTTTGCTGTATTACTGGTGGAAATTAGTTCCAGAGTGGAAAGTCTTCTCCTGAGAATTTGTCAACACTGGCCCTCCCAGCAGCACTGAAGGAACGAAGCATTTCCACAGAAAACTGGGACCTAAAGCATCTTAGAGAGTAGCATGAGTTTATTGGTTTGCAGTTTGCAGGGAACTCCCTGAAGCTGTAAGAACAGCTTGTGCTGTCCATAGCTAATTCCTCCTTTGCAAGCACTGTGGGAAAAGCTGTTCTGAGCAATGCACTCCCAGTTCTTCTTTATTCCCAGAGTCTTACTCCAGACTAACCAGAGCTACCAAAACAAACTGCTAGGAAACTTTCAGTACTCAACAGCTGAGGAATCTGAAGACTGGAAATGAGGTTCAAACAAGCTGCATACTGACACAAAGCAAGAGAGTGACTAATTTCTGTAAAACAAAAAATATTTTTAGTGTTATGACTGTGTGTAAATTTTAATAATTGGTGTTGTAAATAGCACCCCCTTGACATAGTCCTTGATCCTATGAAGACCCCAGGGTTGGGTTATCTTCTTAAAGACAAATATAAGTAGATGTCATCTTTTATGTGCATCTGCCTGACACATTTATGTTTAAGCAGAATTCTTTATTTCCCCCTTTGATTTTTTAATCAAAGTTTTCATTATAAAAGTATGGTCCTACTGTTCATTTTATATACAAGTTATTCTGAGAGTGATGTCATTTTAATTAATGGTTTTCACAAAAGGGACCACCATAATCAATTAGGGCTATATAAAAAAGCATTTTCAAGCAAATGCAATCAACAAAGCTTTTCAGAAAATCAACTCCTTTTTAGTGAATGGTGTATTTATTTCACAGCTTCACATGCATATTGTGTCATTTAGAGAAAATGCCTATTCCAAGTGCCTGCCTACTTTTTGTGAATGCACATCTGAAAACCTAAATAGTTTGCCAAGATCTAGTCTAATTTATATACATCACAGATTGTCAACAGCAGTAGGTAGCAATCACCATGGGACCAAAATAAAGCATTTTGAGAACAAATATGAAATACAGAGTGAAGATGGTGCTTGCGTACAAGATTAAAATGGGTTGTGAATAAACTGGACTGAAAACCCAATGCAATCAATACTTGGGATTTATTCTGACTTTTACCCTGTCATTATGAGGGTGAAACAGTATTTTCAATCATAGTAGAGTTCACTAGGCATCATATTAAGGAAGACTGTGGAATTTTAAGAGACAATGGTACTTTTTTAAGATAATCTGTTTGTCTAATGAAGGGTTTGATATTCTAAGTGATGGTCACAGAACATTCTACATCGGCATGTATCAGGGAATGTAAGGCTGTCAAGGTGTAGGTGCAATCCTGTACTGTGACATCAAGGACCATCTGGATGATGGTCGTTGTCATGTGCTGTAGTCCTGTGAGGAGCAGGGAGTTGCTGTTTTTTATGGGTCTCTTCCAAGTTGAGATATTCAGTGTGTCTGTGCTTAGGCCAACTGAGCCAGACAGACATCAAGGATGACAGGGCGTGACCAGTGGTGCTGTTGTACTTGACTAAGTACCAGATTTCAAAGCAGCAGAAGTTACTGAGGCCAAAAATTTCTCCATACTGCCTGTGGTCAAACACAGGACTTTTGAAAGGTCTGATAAAAATAGAAAAAGCACAGACACCACGTGATGAAGATAAGCACTTGAAATGGAAGAAGACGATGCAAATGTCTGCTGTACCTAAAGGGTAAAAGAAGTCTAGAGTGGGACTTTTCACAAGAGCATGTAGAAATAGAACAAGGGGGAATGGCCTTAAGCTAAAGGAGGGTAGATTTAGATTGGCTATTAGAGGATGAAATTTTTTACTATAAGAATGGTGAGGCACTAGAACGGGTTGCCTCTTCCCTAGGAGTGTCCAAGGCAAGGCTGGATGGAGCTCTGAGCAACCTGGTATAATGAAGGTGTTCCTGCCCACGGCAGTGGGGGATGGAATTAGATTGTCTTTAAGGTCCCTTCCAACCCAAACCACTCTATGATTCTATAACTGCAATCAGATATGTGAAAATGGGGCATATCCCATGTGTCACTTAAGGATTCAGACATCTAAGATGTCAGCTGTGCTGAAGTGGGTTGTTTTTCTCTTATCCTGACTCATCATTTCACTTCTGGATGTAAGGAGTTATTCTACTCTTTCAGTGCTGGTAGATATTTCACTGCGACATTTTAAGTCAGTTAAAGCTGAGAAATGGAGCAGGGTAGATGAGGTGCTCCAAAGACAAACTCTCCAGCATAACAGCTGGAGGATAACCAGCAAAAAGAAAAAGTGCATAATTGGCCCTCTTTCTGCATAACAAATCAGGTGGAAGCACTATACTGTGAAGACATTTTTCTATCACATTCTGACAGTTAAAAAAATCAAGAAAGAAGCAGTGAACACATGTGAGCTCTCTGGTTCTCACTGTAAGGGACAGGGCTTCAGGCTTAAAGCAAGTGTTAGCTTAGAGACATGTTAAAGAATTATCTTATTTTAAAATTGGGAAATGGAGTGTTGGGGTTTTTTTCCAGAACATGCAGTTTTGAAACTGTACCACTCAACTTCCATGGTCGTTTCTTTCTCTCTCTTACCCTCACAATATAGGCTTTATTCTCTTCTCATTTTTTTTATCTGCTTTAAAGCAAAATGTAAGTCTGCTGTCTTGGCAGATTCATTCCTGAGTTATACCCTGGAGTAACGAAGTGAATGACAACCCAATACGAAACATATGATTGTGCAGAGTGAATTCCATATTGGCCTGCTCCCTGCATAACTGCACTGAAGTCAATCTAAGCCCTGTAAGCTACTGCAGAATTTTTTGCATGGAAGAAAAAAAGAAAATGAAAGAGCCCATGTCTAGCCTTGTGTTTTATCCTAAGCCAAATGCATAGACAGCTTGCATTTGCCAGCCTTCTCAGAAAGAGCTTAAAGGGACCTGTTTGCCAACATTTGATTCCCTGGCAGCAAGCTTTTTGAATTTCCATTAATTAGCCAGCTCAGGATGTTTTATGTTTCTCTGGAATACTCTAGCCAAGGGCAGACTGTATGGACAGACATCAGAAAAAATCCAATGACTGTACAGAAATCCACTGAAGAATCCCATCTTCATTCCTTGCAGGATTGGAACAGATGCACTTAAGAGAGGAGTCCAGGAGCACAGATTTTTATGTATGGTTTTATCAGAGTTTAAGAATCCTTTAGTGGCATTTGTTTAACTTGCCAAGCAGAAGGCAATGGTTTCATCTGTATCAGGCACTCAGGCAGAGCAGCTTGTTAGATACCATAAACAAATATGCTACAATGAAAGCATACTTTAATTTGTTAGAAGCAGGGCTAATTTTGTGTCAGAACAGTCTGAAATATCAGCACTTATTTAGTGGAGATATAGATGCATAAGCACACACGTTTTAAGATGCAGGCATCCCTTTCCACAGAACAGTAGCCAAATTACTCAACTAGCGTCCAACAGTACTCTGCTGTTTGTGACATGGAAAATATCATGAAGATCACAAACTGTGGCAAAAACATGAATATATTAAGGAAAAAAATCAAATATGCAATTTTTTATTTACTTATCAGAAATTAAATCTCTCTAGGACGATAAATATCATCTCAGTACATTGAAACACAGAAAGCAATATATACATGGAATAAAAAATTTTAGAAATTTACTGCTTAATTGTGAAAATGCTTGCTAAGTTTCTTCCAAGATTCAGACATTTAAAAATGACTAAATTTCTACAAAAATGAGGAAAGTTCAGTGAATTGCAGGAAAACTAGATTGCTTTCTACACTTGGAAAGCACTGAGCAGCAACATTCTCTTCAGAGGAATAAATAGAGAGAAAGCAAACATCTTGAAAGATTCAGAATATGTTAAATATAATTGGAGTGAAATGGCAGTTTCTGAAAGATGCATTTAAAACAATGATAAAAAGAGAAAAAAATTATTCTGGCCCAGGTCTTCCCAGTGGTCCTGCGAGAAGAGGGTGTGCTTAGTATTCCATGTTTTGGATTCCAAAGGAAAAGAATCTATTTACCTTGTAAAAAAATCTGCTTTCCTCTCTATACACACTTTTAAATACCTGCCATTTTTTTCTAGTATTTAAGATATTCAGTCTGAAGCTAGTTTTCAACACATTAAAAAAAAAAAAATATCCTTGGTGGTGTTACAATTTGATACAAACTTTGCATCCAAAGTGTTGCAATCTTGATTGTTCCAATAGCTCTTATACTCTCATGAATTTACTGCAGTTGAGGACTGGCTTCCTGCAATTTTTTTTTTTTTTAAAGAAATTTTACAGGCAAGAGGGAATTTCAACCACAAAAAGTAATCACCTAACCTCCACAAAAAAATAATCACATAATTTCCTGAGAACAGTAATTTTCTGAAAAATTGAGACCTTCTGTCAAATAGAAGGAATTAACGTTATTTCACCTTATTGTGCACCTGTCTGAGAGACAGAGGCAAAAAGCAATATAAGGAAGCATGCACCATAACAGGTCAATGGACCAACTAACATTTTGACTTTGACAGTGACCAGTAAAAGTACTTCAAAAGGAGATCTAAAATATTCATGGAACACTTAGTGAAATAACATGTTCACAAAAGGAAATTTCTGTTATTATTGTCATACTGCTGGTTCGAAAGTATGTTTTTGCTGTAAAACAGGTGCATGGAATAAATAGAGAAGAATTAACAACCATCTGAGACCAGTTCAATTTAAAGCATTAAAATTACTTGTCTTTGATTTAGAAGTAATTTGTATCAATTAAAAAAAAAAAAAGAGAGAATTTGAATTTCAAATCTTTAATTTCTACAGAAGGATGAGTAAAAAAAAAAAAAAAAGAAATTATTAAACTCTATAATGGTATGCTTAACCTGAAGTATTCTTTGTCTTTCTACACCTAATTTTTTTCCCCTTTGAATGTGCTGTATCAACAACACCCTCCTTTGATGACTACCAAAGTCTTGTCCCTCGAGTTCAGCTGAGGTTGTGGAAACTTTCATCAAGTTCAGGGATGATGGCCTGAGAGAAACCACTGAGCCTTTTTTTCTTTTTAATTTTGCTTCTTTTTTATTAAGATTTAACTGAGCTTTATTTCAGTGTAGTGGACTGTGAAACTAGGATAGGGAGATTAGACTTTTCTGGGAAAAATATATGTATGAAATATTACTGTGACAAGGCTGTGTGGATAGTTTGTGATGTGTGAAATGAAATCTCTACTCAATGTGCCTAGGCAATGCAATTAGTGCTATCCTGGTCAGGGATTTCATGTTAGAATTGAAAAGATTTGTCCTGAAAAGCAAGTACCCTAAAAGAAATTACAAAATAAAAAAAATCCTTAAGAGATCCACTCTGATTTATCATTTTTATGCATTTATAATGAGTTAAAGTGAAGAATCATTTTCAAGAAACTTTCGTGACTAAATTCTGAATATCTAGTGACTTCCTGAGCAGAATAGTAAAGGCAGAAAAATTATGAACTTTTTCTGGGATTCAATCGCTTTGCAGTAGTGGGAAAACTCAAGCTGACTAATACATTCCCATTCAATTCTTATAAGAGAATATACCATCTAAAAACAGAAAAAAAAAAATCTCGATGTTTTCTATAGAAGATTTTTTTTTTTTTAACAGCTAAAAAAGCCCCAAAACCAAACCAAACAAAAAATAACCCAAACACCTTGAACTTTCTCCCAGGAAATGTGAAATACTAAGTAAGAGGCAGAAATTGTTTTAACCTGGAAAGAGAAGAAAAAACTGACACTATGTTTTCCCTGATGAAAATATGGATTTTGTTTCATCTCTTCCAATGATGAAATGTAATCCTGTTTTCCTGTTTTCTTCTAATTTATAACTACGGATTTTTTTTTTTTTTTTTAATGGCACTGGTGGAAAACAAAGGTGTATCTTCTAGCCAAGCACAACCACCAGAAACTATACGAAGAGCTCACTGGGACTGAAGTGGACAGGCTGATTTAACAGTTAGTCTTTCTCATAACCTTAATATTATTTAGGATAGAACTATGTATTCCTGGCTTCAGGGCTTGAGTGGTTCATAAAGTTTTGTTCTGACCCTATGCACAGACATGAAACTTATATTTACATTATTGTGCCCTTGCTACAAATACAACTTAAAACAATGAGATGAAAATATTAAAAGCTTCTAATAATTTAAGCCTGTCAGAATTGTGCCTGAACCAATTTTCAGACGAAAACAGCACAAAGACTGCACATAGTGCTAAACCCCATGGGCTTGGGAAGGTTCTTAGGCACTGAAGTGCGTTGCTGAATCATTAAGCTGTTAATATATTTTTTGGCATGAATTTTGCAAGCCTTTCTGTACAATTCTTCAATACAGTTTGGCTGTTAAAGTATTCTAAAACCAGTTTCTACACAGCCACCTTGTATAGAAAGCCAAGACATGTTACTTAGCCTCAGTGTCAGGAAATATTTCTGGGCATGTTCAGCTTACTATTAGCCAAAATATCCTGGCTTTTGGCTGTCCAGATGTGTGTGTTCCCTGCCTGTGTTTATAAGAGTAGGCAGAAAACACAAGGTTACTATAATTGTCTCTGACTGAAAACATAAAGCATATAGAAAGTATGTTAAAAATAAAACAAAATTAAAAATTTTGTAAAAACTGAAAGCATGATTGAAATGAGAGTCTCCAAAAGCTGAATCTCTAGTCATTACAAGGCAATCTCTTAGCTCATTCCCTGGGGCAGTCTGGATGAGCACAGTTGGAGAAATACCCACAAACAAAGAAGTAAAACAGAAATCCAGGTTTAAACTTGTCTGGAAAGGAACTATGTTTTACTGAAGTTGAAAAGACAAAACATGAGGACAATAATGCAGAGGGAGGTGTGTGGAAAAATTAGTTGAATCATGGGATCCTAAAATGATTTCTGTTGCAAGAGACGTAAAAGATCATCTCGTTCCAACTGCTCTGCCATCAGGACTAGATTGCTAAGAGCTCCATCCAGCCTGGCCTTGAACATTTCAGAGTGATGGAGCAGTCACAACTCCTCTGGACAACCTGTTTCAGTGCCTCACCACCCTCTCAGTAAAATATATAAGGAGGAATAGCTGATTGACATGAGATTGCGAGCCTTAATGTAACACAGGTTCCTACAGTGGTATATTTACCAGGTAGCTGAATAAATCTTTTCTAAGGAACTCTGTGACCTTTTCTTTCTTTCCATTCCCATTTTACTTAAATTATCACTCTAAATATATCAAAGGGTTGTCTATAGCAACATGATGGGTTAGAGATGCATATTGAATAGAAGCAGCATTAATTTGAAAGGAAAAGTAATTTCTTAGAAGTACTACTCTGCAAGGATTTTGTGTCTGCCAAGAGTTTAAAAATTGATAGATACTAAGTGGAAATTGCTATTATGCAAAGAATAAAAGATTCTAGCAACAGTTTGTTGTTGGTATGCTAATTATGGGGTTTGTACTTTGCAAATGCTTTACAAAAAAGGATTTTGAAAACATAAACAAGAGCTAGCTGAAATGCTTTTTGATTCAAACAATATTCAACAGAATTGAGTACTGTTTTCTTTATTTTTTAAAATAATTCTCAAATTTCTTTAGAAAAACAAGTTACTCTAAGGGCTAACAATTGAAAAATGTTGATTTTTCAACACCTGAAATGATTTTGATTGTCTCTACTGTATCGCAGAGAAATCATCATTCAAGTCATTGGTCCTTTTCTTGCAAAATGCCTAAAAGTCTTATAACTAACTATAAATGGAATTCATTTTCTCACCATCTCTTTGTCTTTTCTATACCTTTTATCTCCTGTAGCCTCTGTTGGCTTTCACCTCAATGAGTCACATGGAAAAGCCTGGTTGGGTAAACTGTATATGCTAAACATCATGTAAAACAAATTTTAACTTCAACAGTTAAGATGTCACTAGAGGCCATGGCATCTCATAGAATCATCATAGAATGGCTCTAGTTGGAAGGAACCTTAAAGGTCATCTAGTTCCAACAACCCCATACCATGGGCAGGGTTGCCACCCATTAGTCTTTTATGTATAGGTGGCTACTGAAATCCTTGTCAGATCCCATCACCTGAATAACATATATGGTAAATAGGCTTAAATGTCTTCACTGAATTGGAAATATTCTTCTGCTTTATAATATTATCTGTAGGTGTAGAAATCACACACAATGAATTATACAAACAGTAACAGAAGCTTCCTGGGCTTAACTGACTGCAAGGAAATCTTATGATGAATCTGGTTAATTTATCCTACTACTCTGCCAGAGCTGCAACTAAACCATAATACTGTATTACTTATAATAAACCCTACTGAAGTAATGTTACTTGCCAAATTGATGTACTTTCAGTTTGTCCTGCATGCTCACTAGAACGGCTTGAATTTTGAAACATGATTTGTTGAGATCTTCTCTAGTGATTCATGTTCCTTCATTTGGAGTCAGACTGGGCTAGCTCTGTTTTGTAGTTACTTTAATAAGTACTGAGTATTAGCAAAACATGTACATGACTCCTGAAATTTGTATCCCTTATCATTTCAAATAAAGCTGTCCTCATCATGCGAGTTGGGTGAAAGATTATTTGTTTTCTTTCAGAATTTTTCCAGGTAAACCATCCAAATTACCTGAAATGGGTGTCAGAAGAGAGGTGAGAAAAAAACCAACAAGAATGACAAGTGAACCACTGATGGAAAAAAATGTCTTGTTTATAACTTATGAATTGCATATTTGTAAATGAAACCTTTGAAGGCAACAAGTCCATGAAAAAATTAACAGTGTGCACTCGGTAATGTTCATGGTCTTAAAGGCAAACTCAGACTCTAATAAGATAGCCTGAAGTATGAGCTGTTCATGAATTTACAGTGAAGCACATATAATCTAAAATGCAAACATCACCAATGCAGACTTCTGGGGCTTGATGCAACTGTCCCACACATACATCTAGAGTCAACTGAACTGTCCTGACGAGATCTTGCCTGGCTTCCAGACAGCACTCCAGGTGGACACGTCTTCACAGAGGTCCTGGTTCACCTCTGCAGTGTTTTGAGCAAATCATACAATTTGTATGATTATATGACTATGAGTCAATTATCTTACTTCATAAATAGTGGACAGCCCAGGGCCCATTCAACTCCCTGTAAGACAGCAGACTGCGCACTAGGATTTAACCTTGAATAAGATGTCTCTCAAGGTTATTCCTCAAGGCTGAGGGAATCCTTTTCATGTCAGATACCTGGTAATTGAGTTGTGAATAAGAACACTAACACTTTGAAATATAGATAAGTGATATAAATGATTGTACTTCTATAATCCTTTACACATATTTACACACTGACCAAGTCTGGGACTAAGTCTGGATCCAGGTGCACCCGAACTGCCCTCAGAAAGGTGTTTAAAACAAAAGCACGTCCTGTTGAACTTCACAGTTCAACAGGAAAGTCTCTCTGACAGTTTTGTCTCATTCCATCCTTTATGCAATAAACAATCAACCTTGCCATAAAATCTTTAAGAACTGCCATCACATTTACTATCAAATTTTGCTAAATCTCTGTTACAAGAGAATTGTGTCACTCCACCCATGATAACTATAAAACTGCCTACATGATGTGCCTAATGAAGACAGTGGCACAAAGATGTCCGGACCTACAGAGTCACCAAGTTCCCTTCTACGATTTTTTTTAAAAGGACTGTACTTCCAAAGAGCAATTCATGCATCTTCACAATTCTGCTTCTCTGACAGTCCCATTTCAGGATGGAACTGAATCAGTTTCTGAAGAGGTTGTTCTTTTTCACCAATATTGAAGACTAGTTTAATGTCCAATTTTTCTAGAACTGAATTTAAAAATAAGTTTATTCCATCTCCAGTCTAGGCTGTTTGTTAAAATAACTGATAGTGTGGGCTTGTGGTGGTGGTGAATAGTAGAACAAGGAGCACTAAGGTTGTTCTAACTTATGTTAATGGATTGTTTTATTAAAACCCAGTTTGGGGCCAGCCAAGGTTGCAGGGAGAAAGCAAAGGTGTTGAACTAAACCTGTGGATCTGTGATAATGGGGAATGGAGGGTTGAACAGACAGACTTTTATTTTTATTTTTATTTTTTAATGCTCAAATTTTAACATAGACCTTCATATTAAAAATTCCTGAGGTTACTGACAATCTGGGGCAGATTTTAACTCATGTTAAAAGTTATAACACCTCAGTACCATTCCCTTGGGCCTCACTACTTCTAGCTTTTTAGCATTCAGACTGGGTTTTAGTTGTTTTTGTTTGTTTGTTTGTTTGTTTCGTTTTTTCCATTTTTGTTTATTAGCACTGCAAATGTGTTTACAGTACAAAGCTTACTATTCCTTCCACTGTGTTTCAGCATTGTCTCTGAGGTATCTCTAATTATGTGAAAACAGACTTCTAACAATTCTTGTTTCAAGAACATGCAACATTTTACAAAACAGAAGGTTCCAAAGTGACTAATGTTATTTGAGGGATTTTTGCATTACACATTTTACAACATGCCTTGTTTTGTGTTGCTAAAAAAATAGAACTGTCTTCCCATTTAAAACATTTATTTTTAAGATGCATGAATACATAAAGGAAGAGCATAGGTTTGGCTTAATTATCTGCTGGTTTAAGTTGTGTACAGGTCTAATTTTCAAAAACCATTGAAAGATTATTTCCCATGGCACGTTGCCTGAAGTACATTCCATTTTGAATGCAGATTTAAATAAACATCTGCTTTTTTCCCCTGTAGTCTTTTAAGAAACTGCCAGAATTCCTAACCAAATGTTTTCACCTCTGCCTCAAGTAGCAAATATTTAGGGAACAGTCAAAATAACAATAGAGCATTTACTGCAGTAAACACAAGTTGAAGCATTTTTATTATAAATGGAAAAATATTTGTTAAAAGGTCTGAGATAAAGAAAGGTTCCTGATGTAAAAGTTTTTTCTGTCTAAAATTAAAAAACAAACTAAATATCACTATTGGCCCTATAAACAAATAAAACATCGCTGTGAGCAAAAAATGACATATTATACTTTCCAAAGGAAAATGATGATATTCATCTGCTGATGAAAAACACCTAGATAGATGGTTCAGATCTACCCACTGTTGTTGTGTTGCCAGCCTACTTAGAAGAATATTAAAATACATAAAATATATATGTTAATGTGGTTTGATAGATAGCGTTTGCCTGCCCAATTAGGGACCATTTAAAGGTCTCTTGAAAGTGGAGCACTGGATCATTTTCTAAGAAAGTAGATTAAAGATAGCAGCATGTCTCTGTCTCCCTCATGTATCCTGTTTTTATCAGTAAAGTCTTGAATATTTTAAAGAGTTTATGTGTGTTTTAAAATTATTCAGAAAAATGAAGCAACTTACATTTTTGAGAGCTGATCCAAAATCCACTGAAGCCTCTGAAAAAATTTAAATGATCTTTGGATGAGGCAATAGCTGTTAATATGGTTGGTTCAGTGACTGATCCAGTCTAATGCTACAGAATAATTTTACTCAACTTACTGTCTGTTTTCCTTACAAATGATTGGAGTTTGCATAATTGCAGCTGAAGATAACCATAATGACAAATCATGACATTTCCTTGAAGGTCTTGAACTGAGCTTTGTAATTCAGCAAAATTAAAAGTTTGGAACATTCATATGAGAAATTTCATGCTAACACTGTAGACTACTGCATTTTATATTCATAATGCCTTCTTTTGTAAAATACTAAATTAGTATTACATCAATGTACATAATCCTTATATATCATTCTATGCAAAAAAGGAAACACAAACCCACCAGCATTTCTCAAAACCCAAGGAAAAAATCCAAACAAAACAAAACAAAACATAACAACTCCTAATAGCTTCTGAATATTCAGAACATGTAACAGCAGGTTTAAAATGACCACTGTCCTTTTCTTCTGTGTAATGATTAAAAGATTCACTTTCCTGATGGTTTGATCATAACAACATCTTCAGAAAAAAAGCTTTCAGGATGTTTTCTGTCAGAGTTATTCCCAACAGAACAGTAAATATGAGAACAACAGTGCAACTCAAGGTTTGTGAACTCTGGAGGTATCCTTTTGTGTACTGTAAAAAGAGAAAATTGGTACAAATCTTCAACAGTTAAACAGCACTTATTTTTATAATTTTCAGTAATATCACTGATAAGTTTAAGGAAAGGATTTTAAACAATAGAATATATATTTTAATTTTAGATTTACTGCCATTTTAATGGTGTCTTAGATAATAGAAATTATTTTTAATATTCAAAACTTGCCAATCAAAATTCAGGTCTGAGAGCTCCTTTGGCTGACATAAAAATCAGTTAACATAATGTAATAAAATTTCACCTTTTTTTTTTAAGTAGAGATAATGTGAATAACATGAAAATAATGTCCGTAATGCTTTAAGGCATTCGCTTGTTCTTTGTGGCACAATTATTTTTCTAATGCCACTCATGTGTCTCTGTCCAGTATGTACTTTTTTTTTTTATTTTAATGTTCCTACCTTCCTTTTTATTGGTGATTATATTAATTAATTACTATTTGGACAAAAACGACCTCTTATGCTGTCCAAAGAAGTGCACTAACTTCTTTCTGGCATAAGAAGGAATGTAAGCTCCAGCTCTCATACACGTACGGCTCCCAGAGTGGTAACCAGGAGGAATAGAATAAGAATATTTTTTCTGATTTCACTGTTTCACTGCTTAAACTAAACAGTCCTTAGAGTAGTGCTCACTGCAATCAGACTGGGTTTTTTTTTTTATTTGTTTGGGGGGGTTTTTTTGAGTTTTGTTTTTTTTTCTCTGTGTAGACACTTGCTATCCTTCTGTTTTTTCAGCAGTTTAGTGTTAAAGTGTCCTTCATAGAATCACAGAATGAAAGGGGGTAGGCCGGCACATCTGGAAACTTAGCAAGCTCAGTTAGGTTGCTCAGGGCAGTATTCAGTCATATTTTGAGTTTTTCTAAGGGTGGAGACTCCACATCCCCTCTGAGCAACCTGTACCAGTGTTGATCATCTTCACTTAAAAAAAAAAGGAAAGGAAAGGGAAAGGAAAGGAAAGGGAAAGGAAAGGGAAAGGAAAGGGAAAGGAAAGGGAAAGGGAAGGGAAGGTTTGGGAAGGGAAGGTTTGGGAAGGGAAGGGAAGGTTTGGGAAGGGAAGGTTTGGGAAGGGAAGGTTTGG
>JAWWES010000001.1:30839639-30875585 GCA_035583135.1 Lophotriccus pileatus
GGAAAGGAAAGGAAAGGAAAGGAAAGGAAAGGAAAGGAAAGGAAAGGAAAGGAAAGGAAAGGAAAGGAAAGGAAAGAGATTTAAGAAGTGAGACTCAAGACACTTTATCAGTGCACATGTTGCTCCGATCACAATTTATACTTGTTTGAGAGTAAATATATCACTTCAGTGAGTTGTCAGATTTCTTAATGTGTGCTTTTTAGGAAAACAAATTTCTGTAAGATAAATATGTCTATAAACCAACCATTATGAACATATACTAATGTATAAAGCAGGATGAATACATTAACAACAAAAGCCTGTCACTTGTACTCCTCTCTCTTTTTTCACTTTCCTTTAGTATGTCAAGGCAACTAGATAGAATAACCCTCTAACTCTATTCTTTTGTGTGATCTTGTTTTTTTATTTTCACATGTATTCTACTTGAGATTGCTCATAATTATAGTGTTAGAAAAATATATCTTCTTTTAAAAATGTGCTGTATTATGGTGAAGTGCAGAAATGTACAACAAGAAAAGTTGAGTGCTGCAGTAAGTAAAAAATTGTTATCAATATTGATGGTATTAGCCACAGCTCTTTTTCTCTGAACATCTTTGTTTATACTTATTTGAAGAGTAGTCAAGATATAGACGATCAAAATCTGGTCTTGGTTACACTGATTTAAATGCAGGATAACTGTTCTCTGTTTAAGTGTTCTTAATGAAAGAGCTGAATTTTAATTTGGTTTCCAAATACAGAAAACATGTTTCACTAACAACCTGTTAGGATGGGACTTTGGGAATTTTTTTTCTTCATACTCTTGATTCATTTCTTTAAAGTATGTTTGTTTATGCATTCTTTTATAAATGGAACCATAGCTCATTTTGTATTTCTCATTTGGATATCATTGATCTGCCACGTACAGTCAGAGGGTTTAACAGAAAAGATTACTTAAATACCAAAAAAACTGATTAAAACAAAGCCCTGGTGGACTCATCAGTAAATATTTTTAGAATATTACACATACTTTATGATGTTAATAACTGTTTTGTTAATAACTGTAGACATTGGTAGACTGTGGGACAAATTAGGTTCAACAATCCAGGCAAAAAACTCTGGGCAAAATAAATTCCTGAGCCTGGATTTCTGTTTACCTAGACTAGAGCCTTTATTCTCTTATTCATTCATTGTCAGGACCTGCAATATCACTTCATTTGTCCTTCCTTTCTGAATATTCCTGGAATTTCTGCTTTTCCAGGTGATGAACTAGACTCCAAGACGATGTGCTAGAAAGTCAGAGAATTGCAAAATTGCTCTACCAGTTTTAGCTCTAGGGAAAAGCAAAATTCAGATTGGGGCAGCGTGACACACAATGACACATAAAAGCAGACAGCTTGCAGAGCAAGGTGGTACAAAAGGTATAGATACTCCAGTTGTTTTCAGAGATACTCCCATGTGCTAACAAAATCTGTAGCCATCCCAGAAGGAAATAATTGAGCACAGTTACCCATGCTGATTTCAGTGTTGGTGAATACACTTTTCAGAACACTCCTCTATAGGAGGAGAACAAATTCTTTTTTTTTTTTCTGCTGATATTTTTCTGATTTTTATTTTTATTATGATACCGACTTATAACTCACACAGTCCCCTATCCTTTGCAGAAATAGAGCTTATGAAAAACTGGGTCTACAAAATCTGCTTGGTATGAATGAAAAAAATGCAGATGTATTGATGTATTTTATATTATTATCACGAGGACTACGTTAATTTTTTTTTTTATTTTAAAATTTTGAAAAATTAAGGAATATATACAGACAACACATGGAAATATATAAATAAATAAATAAATAAATAAATAAATAAAACTCTTCAAAGTTTCCTTCAAGGCTGTATTTAATAAATCAGACAGTTAATATGAATTTAGTTAGCACAGTTGTAGTGATTTTGTCCTGTTTCCCTCTATTTTATGTCTTTTTTTGATATATCAGTTTTGATTTGATAAAAACTTGATTGTTTACTGAAGTAGCCCTTTGACTTCCTCTAATAATGCCCTTATAACTGGCTAGATATTCATTTTGCTAAGCAGTAAGGACTTAATTGGCTTTATCTAATCTGAGTGTAATCAGACAGTCAACAGAGCAGAGGATTCTTTTAACCAGAAGATCTCCTAAAGAAGGGATTGTCTGTGCTTCAGTGGCAGCCTCATTAGTGATGCCATGAGAAAATTTCCTAGTGTGTAAATGAGCCTCTAGTTAGGGTAGAAAATAAAAGAAAATGTATTTTAAAAGCTCTCTGATTAGAAAATAAGTGCCCCTGAACTAAAGGCTGCAGTCACAGACAAATAAACTGTTACAGAAGTTGCAATCCTGTTTCCTACAGGTATAGCGAGTCATTTAAAGTAGCTCTGGATACTGATTTAACCAGAAGTTGTTTAGTGGTTTTGGCCCAGAAGAAATCTTATTTTCTCTGGTATACATTTCTAGAGAAAAATTTCTGTCTTCTAGTAAAACTTTTTTCCATTTCACTAGGATTGGTGGGATTTTCTCAGGCATTAGCTACTTAACAGCTGTGCTGTAAAAGGAAAACTCCCAGATAGAGTGGAGTGGACCTGTCTACTGATAGTACCAGAGGCAGCAGAAGTGTTAGCTTGAGCAGGTCAGTGATCAAGGCTGTTTCAGTTATGTTAAGCTGTTACAATTATCTTCACACTGTTCTTTTTTAATGAAAGAATCATCTTTAATTCATGTAGAATTAAAAAAAAAAAAAAAAGTCAGTGGACCAAAAAATTATACAATACTTGTGTTAAGTTGCATCCCATTGAATGTAACACAGCAAGAACACAGAAAATGAGTAAAAATCTGTTTTGGAGTAGTGCATGTGCTAATCCTTGCTATCTGAGAAAAGGAAGCAAATGTGGATTTGACAATGCCATTCTAAGTTCATTTGTGAACCTCACAAAGACCTCATCTGAGATAATAAGCTAAATTCTTTGAATAAACGTTCTCTAGCATGCAAGACTTGAACTTCTGAATGCAAACTTCCAGATTTGATGATGCTTGACAAAGATAACTGGATCTACCTTTTTCCCTATCTCTCTTGAAAGAACTCCATGTTAGTACTGTCCATTTAGCCTGAGTCCTGCCCTCTTTGACATAAGAGGGAATGAAATTTCAAAATCCTCAAAACTTATGAAATGCATTAAAGTATCCTGTGAAATACTTATGGCTACGTTATGCAGACTTGTTCCTAGTTTGTAAAGCTTTGAATACTGACCACCTCCTTAGGGAAATCCTTATGATATTAAATAACTAAAAATCAATAGAAGTACTAATTTGTTTAAAAAAAATTTTATCTAATATAGTAAAATCATACAGACCTCCAAGTCACTAGGAAAATGGTGTGAGGGAAGTAAGTAACACATGAGAACTCAGGAATCTCCTTTCAAAACAAGATCAGAAGTATGTATATTTGCAAACTCTGTTTTACTATGTCAGATGGCAAATGACTGTGAAAGAATCTGAGAATAAGACCTGTATGACGATGTTTTCACAGCATATTTCTCTAGTGATTTTGAATAATCTATAGCTTTCAGAATTTTTGAGCTAGTGCTATCTTTTGTTAATTACATCTGGAGAGATCCCTTTTCTTAAGAATTTAATTGCCTTTTCAACTTTTTTCCAACAGTAACTACTGGCGAAAGTTTCTGAGGTACCAGTGTTCCACAGCTACACTATATCTTTTGTAACAGCACATCTGGGTTTTTTTTCTAACTTGGCTACATAGTAAAATCACCTAAATGTAGCTATTTTGCAAGCATATTTCTTTTTTTCATTATGATTTCATGGTACTCCAGCATGCACATATTCCGTGGGGTCATCTGATCTGGAAAACTGTGGTCAGTGTAGTCCCTTTTGATGGGGACAACTTTTGATGGTTCACTACTTACAGTTGGCAGCTATTCAATACTTGGGATTGACTCAGGCCGCAATAGCTTTATCTGAATTTATGAGGGGAGATGAAGCATCCGCAATGTCTGTCATACAAATCAGTTCAGTAAAGTGCAAGAAACCAGGGAATTTTATTGTAATACAAAGCAGAACTTTCAGACATTGGCAGATGAATAAATATAGACATAACAATGTATAAAAATACACAAAAACATACATACACCTAAAGATTTTGCAAGTAGATTAAATGGGACTTCAAAATGCATCACATAGTTCCTAAGGTTTGTAAGATCAACTAGACCTTTGGAACTGCTCTTCACTGCAAAAAGCTTACTCTTTATAGTGCCTTAAAGCTTCTTGTACTGACTAAAACACAGAGACACCTTACCTTGAAAGGCAAATCATTTAACTGTGATGACTTTTATTTAAATAAGGGACACTAAAGAATGGAAGTCAAATGTTTTTATGACCAACTTAGAACCTGAGTTTAGACTAACTCTTGGAGGAAAATCTTGACTTTGATTCCTTATCCATCTTGCAGGTTCAGGGAATGAAATTCAAGACATTATGAGGTCTTGAATATGTTTACTGCTCTGAATCTATCAAAAAACTGCCATATATTTGTCTTTCTCTGTACTGCTCCAAAACAGAAAATTCAGAAATTGACACTCAATTTTGAACCATGTGGTGAGGCACTTATGAAATACTTGGGTTATCTTGAAATTCACTGCAAGAATTTACCACAGCTGATGTAGTCACATGAAATGTGCCATCTGGTTGAACTCATTATGAACTCAGAGCTCTTTACTAAATCTTCCCTTTGGGGGGAAATGAGAAACATAAAACTTGAAAAAGATTTATAAACCATAACAGATTTAAATATGACAGCAGGATTTATAAATGTGATTATTATGACAGGATTTAAGGGCACATTTATAGCCAAATCAGATATATCTTAAGAGCTTAATAAGGTGGGGTAGCTGAAATATTTTATTTGGGATTTTTTACTCAATTTGTAGATTTCTTATTGAATTTTTCTCTCTTACTTGAGAAGGCAAAGAATGGAAGATGAATCTGTGGATTTTTAAATCCACTTTGGAATGAGTCAGCTGTTTCAGAAATTATTAAAACTAAATGTGACCTTTAAAATAAAAGTCTCTAAAGTAAAATACACTCTTGCAGATTTATTCAGAAGATCTACAAATCAGAATTAACAAAATATTTAAGAAAATCATACTCTGAAAATATTTAATGTTTAAATGTTCCTATATTTAAAACTGTCTGGCTTTTCTCTACAATCATCTTTTAGTTTAAGACATAAATAAATCCTCTGAAAGATTAAGAATTTTTGAAACACAAGTGGATTCACTACTGGTACAGCCCAAACCATGAATGATGGTTTCAGTAAAACTGGAATTGTGTTTTAGGACCCTAATTTCACTTAACATTAATGGAATAATTGGAATGTTAAAGTAGAGAGAATAAATAATTTCTGACCACTTCTCCAAACACCTTGTGCTGCCATTACTATATGGGCTTGAAGACTTTGCATATAACACATCTTCTTACCATACTTCCTGTATTGGACCCTATTCTCCAACTGTTTAAGGTCAAGTCCGCTCTCTGCAACTACATGAAAGGAGGCAGTGGTGATGTGAAGGTTAGTCTCTTCTCCCTAGCAACTAAGATAAGTCAAGGGGAAGTTGCCTGAAGTTGCACCCTGGGAGCTTCAGGTTGGATATGAGGAAAAATTTGTCACTGAAAGAGTGACTGAGCATTGAAACAGGCTCTCCAGAAAGGTGGTGGAGTCACCATCTCTGGAAATGTTGAAAAAAGTAGTCAACATGCCACTTTGTGATATGTTTTAGTAGGCATGGTGGTATTTGTTTGAAGGTTGGACCTGATGATCTTGGAGGTCTTTTCCAGCCTTAATGATTCTGATTCTAAGTCTCATTAGACTAATTTTCACCTTTCTTAACAGGGTCTCTGTTATGGATGTGATTTTTTCAATCTGCAGGATGCGGCATTTGCGGAATGTTGTCACAATGATAGGTGTGATTGTACTGTTAGAGGCTGAAGTTTTGGAGGCTATGGTAATCAAAGAGAACTAATAGATGAGTAAGAATCTAAATATACTTTGTGCAGACAAGCTGATACGAAAATGTGAAAGAGGTTGAGGTTGTTTTTTGGTTTTATTTTATTTTTTTAATGTCCTGTGACAAGTAACATTAGCTTAATCTGCGGATATAAGTGTGAATATAAGTGGATATAATTCAGTGGTGATATCCATAAAGAAAGAAGAAATTAGCTGATAGATGTTCTACACTAGCTTGTGAAGTACAGTGGGTGTGTTTAAGCCTTTGGTTCATTGGTTTGAAGAGCACTGACTCTCAGCATGCCCCAAGTTTGTCAGCTGCAGAGTTGAGCCCATTAGAAATTCCCACTGCAGACACACGCAGTGCAGCACAGCACAGGAATGAGTTGTGATGCTGATCATTCTAACGGAGCTAGTGCTCCTGCAGTGGGAACTGTCCAGTGGCTATCATGGAACTACATGTGCAGATGTAGATGTAGTTGAGTGAGAATCATAGTGGCAACACTGATTTACAAAGTCAAAAGAAAGCTTGCTGAAGTCCAACTTGTGGACTTGTGTTTAATTTGTGTGTTCTCCTCCACTGAATAATGTTAAAGTACAATAAAGGAAATTCAGTTAAAAAAAAGAAAATATTTGCTTTCTGCAAAACCTGATATCCTTGTTCTTTCATTGCAGGTAGTTTAAAATGTAATAAAATAATTAGAAAATTCTGTCAGATATTTGAAAAATATTTTGCTTAATTTGTGAAAAGGTCTGATTTGAAAAGCGAAGTTAAAAAAAAAAGTTTATTAAATAGTAATGAAATGCTGAATATACATGGTGTACTGCAAGATATTGTATTTTTTATTTTTAAATTTCCAAACTGTTTTTCAACTTCTGTAAGTTTTCAAAAATAGTGACAACTTATCTCACAGAAAGTTGAACACCACGTGCTTCTCACAGATTTCTGTGTAACCTTCAGATATGAGTATCTCCACACCAATCCATACTTAATCAATCTTCCTTACACCTCTGTACAATTCAGACACCTTTGGTTTTGTTTTATCATTTTATTTTATTTCACTATATTCTATTTTTTATTTTTATTATTCTATTCTATTCTACTTGTTTCCTAAGCATGAACAAGGGATGCTGAAAGCCAGAGAAGGCTTTGCACATGGTTACATTGCTAATGTGAACATAGAGAAGATACAATACTCACCTGAAACAGACAAAGGTGTCTGAGACATAGATGTGGCAGAGTTTAGGCTAAGGATCTCTTCAAGATCATTAACACAACTTTCACAACACTGAGGAACTATGCACATTGCAGCCTCTGTTCCCCTTGAAAAAACTTCAGAATGAGATGGGCCAAAAATGTCTCCATGAAGTCTTAACCATTCCATTAGCAGGAGACATCCAAGAGAACCTTTTCACTTTTTTCAATCGAAATCTGTGACAATAAAGTATCGTTTCTTTGTAGTGTGTTCCACTTTCAAATTGATACCATAATTCTCAGCTTGTCCATGAAGTAGAAAAGTCTCATTATTATCATGCCCTTGCTTTCCTCTTCACCTGGGCGCAGCAGGAACAAGGCTTCAGGGGCTCTACTAAACTCTTATTTTGCAGGGGCCTGATAGTGCCTCACAAAGCCAGGCATTCACAGACATCCTCTAGGGTGTTGTGTTCAGATCCCTGAGGTTCACAATTAGAAGGATACCAGTTTGGTGTTTTCTGTTCTTAACATCCACCATTGCTGTTTTACCTAGATAATTATCCCTCTCTCTGTTCCTCTTATCAAGCTTAGAGGTGTACATTTCAAAAGCATTTCTGCATTGGCAGTGCACTAGCACAGTTACACATGAAATTTCCTCCGTGTTATATTTCCTTTTAAATTGTCCTGTCAAACTCACTAGACCTCCTTGTGCTCCTTTGGGATTGCTTGAATCACAGAACAAACTTCTTTTCTTTCTATTTTATCATCTAAGGCAAAAATGGTAGATTTAACACTTGGTGGGTAATCTCCGTGGACGAGACACGGACAATAGGACATGTTCTGAAGTTGCTCACATAAAATCCAATTGCATGATTAATATAAAATAATGCATATTTCTTAGCAGTAAAGACACAAGAGATTAATTTTTTTTTAAACTGTAATGAGATGAAGTTTCATTCTCATCTGCCATTTCCTAGTTATAATAGCTAATAGAGAGAAAACCAATTTAATTAAACTTTAAGAAAGGCTAATCCAATAATGTTGTGAAGCAGATTTACCTTGACTCCATGTCAGAAATCTGCTTCCAGACTTCTCCTCAAAAATTAATCTGATGTTAACATTTCTAGATACAGTCTGACTGGATTCATGCAGGATTCAGACTGCAGGGTCCTGCTGATTCATCAATTTTTATGGAGCAACACATATGAGTTCTCAGGAACATGTGGACATGGAAACACAAAAATGGGTGAAATGGCACAATCTTTCCTGCCCTGAAAATATAGCCTTTGAACTTGTATTTCTAGGCAGAGGTACACAACTATCCATATGGTCCTTTTGTTCCTCAAGGTTACGTTACATCTATCAGTGGCATCTGTCACTGTCTACGCAAATAGTTTTGTTGTATCTGCAAAGAGTTTCTGTATGTGTAAAAGATTTTATGGCAGATAGTGGCAGATTATCTAAAGTCCTTCATTCATGGTTAAATAGCTAAATAAATTAAGGTTGTATTAGATCACCCAAAACAGCAACTATGAACATATTTTCAAAGTTATGCAGCAAGGCTCATTTGCATCCAGCAGTTCCATTTATGATATCAATATTCAAAAATAGCTGCAGATTGGAAATCCTTATATTCTGGATTTTGAGTTTGTCAAACTTTAAAATAAAATAAAATAAAGATTACAATACTACAGATAGCTACTGTATAGTTGAATTTATACTAAAAATTAGCATAGTATCACATGTCACCATGATTAAAAGTTAATTTTTATGCAGGATGGATGGCTAAGTCTTATGATACAGGGATTAAATCTGCTTCACTAACAGATTGCAAAATGCAATTGTTAATTTTGCGCAAGAACTCATTACACAAGGTCACCCAATAATAGCACTCTTGTCCCACTGCTATTTAATATTCTTAGTCTTGATTTAGATGAAAATAAAAAGAGATTTCTGATTAAGTTATGGGGAGTACACAGAAAACCAGTGGTACTGTAAAACATGAAAGACGTTTGGTTGCTGTTACGAGTCAACCTGAACTGCCAAGCTTAATAGTCACAGTCTCAGGACTACTGACTCTTCCTTGGCCACAGTCTAAGGAAACAGGATGATAAAAATTTGTGTAAAAGAATGCATTAGGAAACATAGGAAATCTGGGGGATTATGGCTTGGACTGAAAATATTCCACAGGAAAAATAGTTCAGTCATGATGGGAGACAACCTGAAGTTCCAGTAGTTGACACCCCCGAAGTGCTGCTGGATGAACACTGCATTGCATCCAAATTACTCCCTTAGAAGAATGAGACATTATCGTAGAGGATCTGTCAGGAGGCAAATTTTGGAATTGAATGAACAATTCATGTTTTGGATTTTGTGCTGTGTGAATACTTTAAGATCTCATGCAGCTTTCTAGGTGTAGTAGTTGGACTTGACATGGCGTTCAGGACCTGTAGGAGTTTAGAAGGAACTCCTGTGCTTCTTTAAACAAATGCCATGTTTTCTCTAACCAGCTGTAATTAGTCCAATGAGAGAGGTATCTGTGAAAGTTGTTTATGCTTTACACCCAATTAGTGTGTACCTCACTGCCGTGTGCTGCATGAAGGAATGTATAAAAGCTGTTGTTTCCTTTAATAAAGTGGATATTTTGCAAGATCCTATGGGTCGCATAGCAAATGTGTTCCTGAGACCCTCCACCCAGCTGTTCGTTGTGAATGGCAACAAGGATCATAGAATGGTTTGGGCTGGAAGGGACCTTAAAGGCCATCTAGTTCCAAACTTCCTCCCATTGGCAGGGACACCTTACATTAGACCAGATTACTTAGGGTCTGACCTGGCCTTGAACGTTCCTGAGTCTCACTGTCTAAACCCAAGAAACCTTGTGTAAGCAGTATGTTTTCTCTTTTTGTATAAGAAAGTGTAGCATGAACTTATTTGGATTTATTGGTTTGTTGATTAGGCTGTAATGATTTACAGATTATTGTCAACTGCACACCAGATGAGGGACCTTCCAAAGGTTCTTGATACATGAAAGGATCTATTTGCAGCTTGAAATGTAAAAAAGCAGAATCCTTAAAGATCTGCTTAGGCTCAAGATCCTTATGACAGGGAATAGATAGAATTGCAACACATAGATGAAGTAACAGCATTTTTCTATTCACTGCTGAGCAGCACATAGAAATCTATATGCATAGAAATTTCATATTGAAATATGCATCCAGTATATTTCTGATTACAGCCTCTTCTGAAATGTTTAAAATTCACAGTGTTTCAATACATCATCTTTAACATTTTGTGAATAAGCTCCTTTGCATAAAGTACTTCTCCAAAGGGAAAAAAAAACCAAACAGACAGGATAGAAGAGAGAAGAACAGGGGGTTTTTCTTCCAAATCATTTAACTTTGACTTCTGTTAAAAAGATGCTAAATTTCAAATAACCATGTAATGTCCTCTGTTTAATAAAGGACTATTTTTTTTTTTTGGAGGTTTTAATTATGAGTTTAAGGATTTGTTTCATTTTTTAAAAAAAGCTTGTTTCTCTGAAATCTTTTCTTGAACTGACATTCTCTTATTCAATAATGCTTCCTATAGCTGCACTACCATCAATATTTTTATTCAGTGTGGGCAATGCTGAATTTCACTGAGCAGCTTTAGAGTACCATAGATTAATACTTTTATTGACTTTTATTTGTGAATTCAAATCATATACTGTAAAGTTCTTGTTATCTATTACTGAATTTATCTTTCATTGTACTGAAAGGCTTTTTAGCTCGTGTGTATTGATGCTTGCATATTATTAAAGATGATGGCAACCATAAGGTTGAAATACTGAAGATCATCAAAAAACACAAGTATGAAATGCTCAGATCTTCAAGCACTTTGAGCACAGAACATACAAAACAATCAAGAAGAAAGCTACCAGATGCATCTCCACAAATGAGACTGAAAACAGCACTGAAGCTTACAAACAGAGGAAAATTTGGACACTGAAAACAGATAAACTGTTTTGTACTGAAACTATGTGCTTCAATGTAACAGACTGATTTGTAGACAGTAGGATGTGGTTTTTGCAATTTTTTTTCTTTTTAAAGACACTTATCAGTTTCCAGAAAAGGTCTGTTGGGACTCCTTTTGGAAAGTGGGAGGCTGATCTTGCAAATCACAAGCATAGTTCAGCATTACTGTAGGTGAATACTTAAACTATATGTTGGATGACGTCCTTTTTAATATGTAATTTAGGTCCTTGCCTTTTGGTTTACCATTTAAATTTTTGGCTTTTGTTTCCAAAAATATTTCCTTGTGTTTGGTATCTAGAACATCAGCAAGATAAGTACCATGCCTCTGGTATAGACCTGTCTGCTGCCATCTATGTTGAACAGATGTCATAGGAATTGTCACCATTCAGACATGAATGTCTCAGGGTTCCAAACTCATCTATGAGAGCAAGCTTCTGATAATCATTTTCCTAGTGCAAGTTTTGTTTATCATTTATAACTAAGATGAGTTATTAAACAGTATTACACCTAAACTACCTCAGTCTTCTCAACTCTGCTCTCCAGGCAGGAAATTATTTGCATAGAGACCTTTGGGATACTGAGTATGCATAGATAAGGATGTCCAAAGAGATATTCTTGTTATTGAAACATCAACCTTGAATGACACCTGTAAAGAAAGACTGGAGCTGTTGGGGCTACCTCAATACATTTAACAATGGAAACCCGTTGCAACTCAGAGGATGTGAGGAAAGGTCAGAGGAGTTAGATCTAATTGGATTGTTCACTTCAACAATGCAAACAACATAGTCCACATGGAAATTTTTGAGTCAAGTACCCTATGACTGAAATTCCCTTATTGCAATTGAGAAAGTCTTCTAGAAGATCCTGCACTGCTACCAATACTTTCAAGCTGGTAATAGTGCTACGAAGTTGGAAAAAGAATACAAAATATGAGTATTATCACAGCTCCCTAGTTAAGCAGCTTCTGGATTGCAAGGTGATCCTAAAGTTTCTGGCACACTAAATGACATCTTATCTTAGTTTGTTCATTCTTCATCTTTGTTTAGAAGGTATAGATTCCTGATGTTCACAATTTCCTCTGTATTTGAGTCCTTTTTTGAGAAGGTAAGACATATGAAGGTGAGAAAAGGTAGTCTAGGAAAACTTACTCCACAGTGCTATAATTTTAAAGCTCAATAACTATTTGCAAAACTATTTGGAATACTTTGACTAACCCTAAACATGGCTAACTGTGAGACTAGAGAGGATATCAAAGTGTTATCAGTGTCCACATCTTAAAAGTACTTTGGTCCACAGAAAATTTATTCCAAATATGAAGTAAGAAACTCAAGTAATTTTTTTCATAAATAAGGACTTTTGAAGTTTCACTGCCAGTGTTTCTGTATCGTTGGGAAACCATCAGTACTCATCTCTTCGCTGAAATACCTTGAATACTTCTCAATTAATTTGCAAAGATTTCTGTGGTACAGCACTCATTTACTATTTTCTGCAAGCACCTTTCACAAAGAGAACTACTCTCAAGAAACTGGATGAAGATAATAAACCACAGCCAAATATAATCATTAAATCCATGACACTGGATTTAATGATTATTATCATTAAATTACCAACTACAGGACAGGAACTGGAAGACTCCTGTCAGCTCAGAAAATCACTAACTGCCTGGTAAAGCCAGTGTTGGTTTTAACTCTGCAATACACTGGAAACACAGTGAAGAATTTATGCTGTACGACAGTTTTCTAATTACTCTGGTGTTCATTCTGAGAGAATACAGAATGTGATTCTTTGAATATTACGTGCCAGATGTCAAGATATTGCAAAATACTAATTTTCCATGCATTCTTGAATGGAAATCCTCCCTCTCCAAATGAAGAAGTTTTCACACATTTATTTTATGGTAGAATGAAGAAAGATTAGGGATTTATGGTAGCAGAGTTTTAGTTCCATGAGGAAGCCAGGCAATTGTTTTAAACAGAAATATTTTGCCCCAAACGAAAATATTTCAGTTTTGTACATTTACTTTTTATGCAAGGAAAATGGAAGTTTGGTTTTCCTTTAAAAAAAGCAGGAAAACATTTGACCAACTGATTCTATTTTGTGCAGCTATTCATAATGACAAGTATAAATGGAGAAATTAGGACAACATTAATTTGTATTTGAATGCTAAATTCAGACACATTTGTAAAAATAATAACATAGTAACCTACAAGTGAGTAAAGGCATGGGTCCATTCCTACCACATATAAGTCAGAAAAGCACAGCAACACAGAATCTGCTCTCTGCCAGAACTTTAAGTGAAGATATGACAAAAGGCAGACGCACCATGCCATGAGTGATGTCCTTTCAAGTCCTACAGTTCTGTTCTTAATCAGATTATGAAAAAATGCAGGTTTAGTCTCTGTTTGCTCCTATGTATTATGTATGCCCATACCAGAAGCATTAGTAAAATAAAACACTAGCAATCTGTCCTCTTGGTGGTAGAATCTGACTGATTCATCCCTTGAAACTCAAGTATGGATTATTTCAAATAAAACTGACAGCATCAGCCATCTGTGAACAATCCAAGTACGTCTAACTCCTCTGACCTTTTCTCACAATACCAACTGCCTTGGCAACTCCAGTCAAACCTCAGCAGACCCTGTACTCAGCTCCTGCACATGCTCTAAATCAATCAAATACTGTAAGGGCAATATTTCCTTCTCTGATGTTCTAGCTGCTTCTCTAGGTGCTTCATCCATCATTAGTGCATACATTGCAGAGAAGATTGGGTAGCTCTGAAGGTTATTAATGAGCGACTAAAGTTTTTAGGTCAGACAATATGACAGATTTTCAGAACAGATTAAGGATTTTGGCAGTTCAGCTGCAGAGGAAGAAAAGAGCTGTTCTTCAGATTGCTTATATTCCATGTGCTTTGCAGTGTAGAGTCCTCCCAGGGATCCTAAAGTAGGTGAGGCAAGGCAGGTAGGAAAAAGTTCCATTTTCTGGTAGAATAACTAATAAGTTTGGGAGTAAGAGAGAGGTCTTCAGAAGCAGGTCTTCAGGGGCAGGTTTCTACTAGTCATTTTGTAAAATACAAATGACTGTTGTTCAAACTTTCCTATAATTTCTTTTCATGCAGCCTTGTCCAGCATAGTGTGTGGTTTGATTACAGACTCTGAGACATATAATTATGAAATAGAAACAATAAATGTTTTAGGGACACAGCACTCTACTAGCAACTAAGTAGTAAATTAACTCTATCCCAGCTAAGTCCAGTATAGGTCACTTATCTAAATTAGATATCACAATCTGGTGACTGTTTGTGCCCAAATGATGGTTTCAAATTTAAAGAGGAGCCTCACATCCATTTGCTCACACAAATGTAACTGCTTTATGGATGCAACAATGAACTTGAACAACATGCTTGTAGATCAGGAGTGGCATGTACTCCTGGGGAAAATGAGAACATCTAGATTAATCTCATTTGTAAAACATTTCTTTTAAAAAGATGCCTAGACATAATAAGTTGATATTTTTGTTGAAAGCTCAGATAATTCTTTTTACTGGAGGTAATTGATTTTTCTATTTATTCATTTTTATATTTTATTTTTTAAAATATCAGTAAAGTATTTTACAAATATGAAAAAAATTCAACTTATTAGTGATGCAGGAGTGAATGCATTTTCACAAATTTTAAAGTCATTACATATAATGTATTTGTGTAAATCTACATTCTCATGCAGATAAGTAGGCATACATATCCTGTAAAATTCTGTATCTGTGTGCTTACATGTGTGTTTTTAATTGTGAAAATATTCATCTGAAATACATATTTACTGGACAAGAATTATGCAAATTGACCCATGACCTGCTGAATCTGGAGGTGATCGCTCAGATGTTTCCACTTTGCTGTGACAGATCCAGATTTCTGCTGATCTACAAATTTACCCTTTCATTCTCTATTCATTTGACTGCTATGCAAATATTGAAGAAATTTGGATAGGATAACAAGGAACACATGCACATGGAGGAAAATTGTCAAAAATGTTATATAATTAGGTGGGTTTGGGTGAAGATTTATGATGATAGTAAAGATTGGGATAATGAATCCTTTCTCAACACATAAAAAACATCTATAAATAGAAAACAAAGAAAACCAGACATAGACATTCCAGGGCTTTTCCAACAGCGCGGAAATTTTTTCCAGAGTAGAACATTCTCAACTTCCCCCTACCTCCCTCCCCGTGACTGTTACATGGTTTATAATTTGCAAAAAAACGCCAACTGCTCTGTTTCATTTCAGTAAACTTTGTCTACCCTAATTAATGCCATTATTCAAAGCCTGAGCAGTAAGAAACTATTAATTGTTTCAATAGTACTTCTCTGGTGCTTATCACCATAGTATCTCAGTCTAGCAAATACTAATGAATTATAGAATAATAGAATAGTTTCAATTGGAAGGGACTTTAAAGATCATCTAGTACCAACACCCTACTCTATCTTCCTAAATGCCCTAATGAGATAGTAAGAGTACAGAATAAAAAGAAATAAGTAAATAATGCTCCTTCATTTTTAAAACCATCTTTTGAAAAAGTTTTTACTCATTTTTAATATATAAATCACAAACATCCACCTGTTTCCTAAAAAGAAGTGGCTGTTCTAGTGACACCCGACCATTAAATATTCACTGAAGGCCTTTAATTTATCCAGCCACATTAGCCCTCTAAAATACAGAAGTGTTACTTTTCCTATTTCAAGAAGTATTAAAGTGACCAGTTCAAGGTGACTCAAGAAACCACTATGTAACTTTTACCAAAGTTGGCTTAACAGATCCTTAAAAGAAGGAATATGGAGCAATTTTGAGGAGATGGTGCATGAAACCATAACTGAAGCATTACTTCCAGTAATGGTACTGACCTTTTGTAAGTGCTGTGATAAAACTGAGCAGGATCTGGAACATAACGACGAGAATCACAAGTCACCTTGAGAATACCTCTTCTAGATATCCATTATCTATATTCTAATGCATGTCCACATTCAACGCAAGTTGTCTCCCAAAAATGATACAGGTAAGAGTATGATAAGTATGGAAATGGGCTGATTTAGTATTATGACTATGCAACCTCTCTGTGAACAATTTCTTGGGATCCCCCGAAGATGCTCATCTTATTACATTATTTCTGCTTGGAGACAATGTGCAAAAGAGAACTAGTTTGAACACTATATAACAAACAAAGGCCATAATGGCAGACTGTGCTCAGAGATATGGTTATGGACCTGTGATTTCATGTCCCTTTTTTTTAATGAAAAAATGGAAAGTCTAATATGGTGTTTATAGTTTTTGTTTGCTTTTTTTTTTTCTGCTGGAGTTTGGTTCTCTTTTTTCTGTAAGTCCTTACCCCTCCCTTACAAAACAGGAGATTTCTTTTCCTGAGCATTTCCTAGGCTTTAAAAACTCAAGACCAAAGGAAGAGCAAGGAAACAAAGGAAATTCTGTGGTTACACCAGTTGCACTCTTCATATTACCTCATTATTTCTTCTATAAAAGGGCTGTTGGGCTTTTTTTTTAGCACTGACAATATAAATTGTTATTTGAGTGGTTTAATGCAGGAGACATTTTAAGTCACTTCAAGAAGTTCTTATACTTCCTATTCATTTAACACCAGCTCTTTTTCTCAAGGTCTACTGTACTTTACTGTAATGAAGCTTTTCTTAAAATGAGTTTGGTTATGTCTCCTTTCTTCTCCTTCAGAGAACAGTGTGCCTGATTCAGACTCTCACTTTCTCTACAATAGCCTAAATCTACTCAGAGCAGAAAGCAGAAGTTAATATTCTCTCTTTTTCTCCCATATAACATCTTCATTGTAGGGAGGGGTGTGGAGGTTTTCTTTGCTTTGGACACTGTGCAGAATACATACAACAGAAAAGGTGGAGACACACCTGCCATAAAATACCTGAAAGAATTGGTGTTATTTTCTGAGATAAAAAAAATATTGTTTTGATATCAGCTCTGTGCAAGGGGGTATGAAACCTTATTCCAGCTATAACATGTGGGATGGACAGGGACTGTTAGAGATGTGCCATTATATCCAAATATATAAATTCATACAAAATCTTTTCAAATATAGTTAATTTCTGAGTTAATGAATATTTAATCTGACAAAAAATAATTATTTTTGTAATTCACTGAAAGCTCTAAATTTGTTGTGCCAACAGGGCTCCTCTTATGTAAACCATTCTGAGTTGGTGTGGTTAGTAGGCATGCTTGTGATTATTTACTGAATTGGAGCTAAGCGAGGGAAAGAATAAATCGAACTTAATTAAAAAGTTTAATCAGATGCATAAAGTGCATTTGCTAAACTCACTGTTAGATTTATGTTTTCTTTATTCATTTAGGAAGAAAACGTCCTAACAACTACTCTATCATAGCTTAGAAATATTTATATTTAAAAGTATAAATTCAAACTGACAGCACCTCTTTAAGGAAACCTGGATTGGAATATGAGATTTTATGTCAGAACAAAAGTTTAGCTCTGCTCATCAAAATGGGTAGTAACACTTTCAGTGACACCTTTTGCCTGTGTGAGCTTTTAATTCAAATAGATCTAATTCCCTTTCTGAGCTCTGTGAGTTAATTTTTTTTATTTGCACATGAGTCTGGGCTATAGATTTCATTAATGAGGCCTGAGAACTTCTGTTATTCTGGAAAGGAAAATATTGGCAAGAGCTTAGACATCAGAGCATGACATACAGCTGCCGTGTGCAAAATCTTTGGTGCATTTTTATCTTTGAAATTATTCTCTTCATGCTCTCAAGGAGCTACAAATTCCAGGGCTGACAGTCTAATATCAGCATTGATAGCCTTCATTCTGCCACACTCTCATGGACAGGGTACTTAATGTAAGCATACGAGATACCATAATTGACACTCTGATCAATAAAGTCTGCTTGGCAAACTTGCAAACGACATTGATGTGGGTTCCCAGGAGCTATTCAAATATCAGCAGAGAGGTAGAGCACATGCGTGCCTTCAGCCACTCTGCTGCACAGCACCTCAGCGGTGCTACTGTAGGTCATTAAGACTCAAACATTTTAATCTTATGCTTCTTAAATCAATAGTGGGTTTCTCTCTGAAGAAAACAGCTCAAGAATGTTCTTCTATGAAAATAATAGGCAGATGTATACTAGTATAATGAAATGGGATTTGTTTGTCATTAAAAATTGGATTACAACAGCCAAACTATTAAAGAAGAATCATTAAAAGAAGGAAGAATTCTATCTGAAAAGATAATATTTTCTTCCTTGGTACCCTGGTTTTGGCTGGGATAGAGTTAATTTTCTTAGATGGTACAGTGTTATGGGATTTGAATTTGGTATGATAACACACTGATGTTTCAACTGTTGATGAGTAGTGCTTACTAAATCCAGGATTTTCTGTGTCCCATGTTCTGCCAGTGAGCAGGTGCACAAGAATCCAGGAGGGAATATGGCCAGGACACCTGGCACAAATTGACTAAAAGGATATTCCATACCATGGAACACCATGCTCAGTATATAAACTGGGGGGAGTTGGCCAGGAGCCGTTGATCACTGCTGGAGGATGAGCTGAGCATCTGTCAGTGGGTGCTGAACAATGGTATTGTGTATCTCTTGTTTCTCTTGGTCATCTCTCTTGAGTCATCTCTCTTCATTATTATAATTATTGTTATTATTATAATTATTTAGTGTTTTCTATTTGTTATTATTCAATTATTAAATTGATCTTTTACCAAACCATGAATTTTACTTCTTTTCCAATTCTCTGTGAGTGAGCAAGGGACTATCTGGCGTTTAGTTGCTGTCTGGAGTCAAACCAGACAGTAAATTCCAAATATTGCAGCCACTATATCCCATAGAGCACTATTTTAGTCTTGACTCTGACCACAGGAGTTTAAAATAAAGGTATAAATGTTCATTCTTAAGATCAAAGGGAGGCACAAAATTCTCATGCATATTTTTCATCAAGAATATTAACTCCGTTTAAAAAGTAATGACCTACTGCTTATATTGCTAACAAAAATGATTTGTGGAAGAGTGGGATTAAAATTTGAAAAAAATATGTGTATAAGAAAACCTGAATACTGGTATGACAGCATTAACTAATACAACCCTCTGTTTTCCAGGTGAATTGAAAGGCAACTGACAGATTTGAAAGTTCAATCATTGTGAACAAGACACATATCTAGAACAATTTCAGTGTCTATATTGAAGTCAAGCTGAGAAGATGCTGTTAATCAATTTCATAGGGATTATGACTTCAGGAAAACACTGAAGTATGTGATTAGACCTTCCTTGGTAATTGTGCTGGTCTTTGCTAGGATAGTCAACTTTCTTCATGGTAGCTGGTATGGGTTGTGTTTTGGATTTGTGCTGGAAATATCACTGATAACACAGGGATGTTTTCATTACTGCTAGAAGTGCTTGCATAGAGCCAAGATTTTTCTGCTTCTCATCCCACCTTCCAGTGAGGAGACCGGGGGTGCACAAGGAGTTGGGAGGGGGCACAGCTGGGACAGCAGATCCTGACTGACCCAAAGGATATTCCAGACCATTTGGTGTCATGCTCAGCATGTAAAGCTGGGGGAAGAAGGAGGCAGAGTGGGATGTTCAGAGTGATAGCATTTGTCTTCCCAAGTCGTCATTATGTGTGATGGAGACCAGCTTTCTGGGATGAACACCTGCCTGCCCATGGGACTTGGTGAATGAATTCCTTGTTTTGCTCTGTTTGCATGCATGGCTTTTGTTTTGCCTATTACACTGTCTTTATCTCAGCCCATGAACTTTCTCACTTTTAGCCTTCTGATTCTCTCCCCCATCTCTCTGGGCAGGAGTTACCAAGTGACCATGTGGCACTGAGCTGCCGGCTGGGTTAAACCACTACAGTAAATGCACCAAAATGTTTGTTGAACCCAGGCCCTGACTGATTTGCTCAAAATCACATTATGAATAAATACTCAGCAGGGAACACAGACAGAACAAGGACTTAATTGCACCTGAAACAAATGAATAATGCTATATACTCTGCTCTGCTGTGGAACCTGCTGTGTATAACCATGAATAGAGAGAAACCTCTTTTTATGGCACATGGTAACACGGCAGCTCTGTAATTTGCTGGGCAGAGATTTCGTGCTCTTAGTCTGTAATTCCAACACTTTACAAGGTACAGGATTACCTTTTTTTTTTTAATATAAATGCATGTGCATTCTGGGAACAAGTGGATTTTTTTCAGAACATAAAGGGAAAGTCAGTAAATGTAATAAATCCTATAATAAATGTCAAGTCTCAGGCTGCTTTTTAGCAGCAGGACAGGTTGAGGTGCAAGTTCAACGAAAGTTGTGCACAGCAAAGACATGTTGGTGACTTGCACAGGTTCCAGTCTCAGCAGTTCTCTATTGCCTGTCCTTGATTGCTTTGCTTTCCATACAACCTTGTCCCCAGCATGGTACCAAACATAAAAATGGTCAAGAAAGCAGTTGGTAAAGTCAGAGGGGATGCAAGTAACAAACAAACAGAGAATACACATTAAAGGATTTGATTAAAAGTACAAGGTTGCTTTGAAACAGTCTGAGTAGATATGGAAACAGGGGAACATAAAGCTAAAGAGACAAAAGGGATCCCTCCAAGTGATATGCTGGAGACAGTTTGAGCTCTAAGAATTAGAGTCAGTTTCAGAAAGGCAGACAAGGAAACCACATGAAAAAGAGAAAAGGAAATCAGAACCACTTACTAGGCACAAATCAATGTCTCAGAAGGTCTGCTGGCCTTCCTGGGATGGGGAAATCAAGAGCTTCCTTTCCCTTGACTTATTATTGCAAAATGGGTGGTGTCTCAACCTTTTCAGGACCACTAAGTCCTACACTCTGAGTCTGCTGCCTGAGCTCTTAAATTCCAATAAATCAAGAAAATTGACATTTCTAAAAATACCTCTTTTACCTATCCTGAGATAATTACAGCCCAGGAGTATTAGAACCATCCATAAAGGCTTGTGAAGTCCCTGTGGTATGATTCATCTCACAATAACCAGCTCTGTCTCACCGCATCTAATCATCAAATATCTCCCAGTTTCTCCACCTCCCTATTCTTCACCTCTCTTCCCTCCCCTGTAAAGGATATCTGTGAAACACAAAGCTGATACAAATAAATGGGAACAATAGCTTAAAAATTCCAATTGTTCTATTCCTGGTGGAAGAATTTCTGGGTCTTGTAGAGTGAGAGAAAGAAAATCCCCAAATGCTGCTCTGGCTCCTTGTTCTCAGTCTCACAGTGCTGAAACTGTCCAGGTATGGCTGGGAATAAATACAGAAAATGGTAACAAATGAGGACTTGAAAAAAAGTAATGTAACAGATGGAGAAAACTAGATGAAGTTTTGTTTTGTGGAGTGATGAGTGGTTATTCGAAGCTGTGGAAATAAACACTCTTTACACTAATTTGGTCTGCAGAGGCACTGAGTTTCTTCTGAAGTTGAAGACTTCCCGGGAAGTAGATGGTGTTTTTATTTCTGCTACCCGATGGAAACCTGTAGACTTCATTTTTCAGCATGGAGAAAAACTAAAACATGGGCACTGGTCTTTAAGGACAGTCTTTCTATGTGCTGGCACATGGCACAGTGTAACTTGAGCATCTTATACCGCAAGGGCACATCTGACTGAGAGCAAAATTAATTGCACTGATTTTTGTGACTACCAGTTCCACATACAAAGTTAATCTACAGAAAGACATGATATAATTTTTGACTACTGGCCAGCAGCATCAGCAATCAGTTAAAATTTATTTATCCAAATTGTTTCAGAGAATTGTTCAATTGCTTATGAAGGAGCTTGTAATGATACCTGCCATAAAGTGCCACTTAGGGTGTTATTTAATTCTGAAAGGATAAGAGGAGGGGAAAAAAAAGTGCTTTTACAACTTGTAGGATAAAGATTTGAGGACAGCCAGTCTTATCTTCAATATAGCAGTGAATCTCTTTGATATGTCCTGAACTGGAAATTCACAGTTGTCTGCTAAGGTGGTTTGGTACTTGCCTCTGAACTAGCTGCCAGTGGTCATGGCTGGAGGAATGATACTGCATTAGTTAAACCATTCATCATACCAACAGTGATGATAGTCTTCCTGAGAAAAGTGGGTTTGGTACATAATCATCAATTCAGCTGGCTGCAAGAACTTAAGACCTTATTATTACTGTATTATTACAATATAGCTAATTAATTCCATCCACTGTCTTTAATATCACATATAATAATTACTTTAGTGCTGCATAAAATTGCTACATTTTTGAATGTTAATCCAAGAAATAACTTTTGTTTTCCCCTCTCATTCTTGTCCTCACCCACATGTTTATGAAGAAGTCTTGGCAAAGTGTTTCTCCGGGTTGTTAATTAGACCACTGTGTACAGAATATTACTCCTTCATTATAATAAACCGAAAGTTCTTTTCTAATGAGGACAGTAGAGCGACTTCAATGCACGCTTTGCTCTCTCATTTGCTGTAAGAGTAGTTTTCAAAACCCACAGGAAGCAGTAACACTGATAATGCAATAACTTTGTTGCAGTTGGACCTGAATAATCAAAAAACTATCACTGAACTCAAACTGAGACTTTGTCAAATCTGTTCAGTAGCCACGTCAGATGATTAACTTTATATCACCAGTCTAGATGGTCTGACTTTCAAGCAGAACAGTTGAATAATGCCACTTCATTAAATTAGGAAGGTAGACCATTCCTATTTCTGGATTCTCTTGCAAGCCTTTGTGAATAAGTCTGTGAGTAGGAAAATAGCTCTGAGATACAGACATTTAAACTAACCTCAATATCTAAAGCTGAAGTGTCAAGGGCAGGGGAGGCTCCCTTTACTGACAACGGAAAAGACAGTAAACAAATTCCAGTTGGTGAAACCATATACAAGGAAAGGTCTTCTGTACAGATTGATTCCCTTCACAGGTCTATTAAAAAAAAAAAATAAATTAAAAAAAATCCTTTCTAAAAATCATTATAAAATCCTTCCCAGTGGCACACGGGTCTTAGATTGGTTCAAAAAACAGGAATGTGCAGGAGATAATGGCTTTGGGAAAAGGGTTTCAAAAAATTTTCTTATGAACCTGGAGATAGTTATATTAAAAAGTTACTGTTTAGGAAAGAAAATAACAGTACAGGACCAGGCATAATTAATAAAATATAAATAGGTTGTCTTGACTACCTAGAAAGTGAACCTCAGTCCTTGTTCAGAGAGCTCTGTGTATGCCTTACACATTCAAATGTTAGGTGATGTTACCTCATCAGGTGTAAACAAAAAAATAATACTGTATCAGTCTGTACAAACTATTAAGCTCAACTGAAGAATGCCTAGAGGTTTAAAGAGAAAAGCAATGTTATGAGCTGATAAATTTCAGAGCTACCTCTTCTTTTAGACACATTAGCTGTGTATGAAGATTAGGGTTTTAGGAAGGAATTTACAAAGCCCAGGGCGTCACACAGTTGTTCAGATCTATTAGCTGCTTTTGAAAATTTTAGCCATAACTGTTTCTTTTTCAGCAGGATTGTGTGCTATGTTCTGTTTACATACTGAAACCACTGATGGAAAAACATTGTTTATTTTGGGCCAGAGTTAAGGCTGTAGTAGTGTGATGAAATATGCATTTCCATCTGGTAGATCAGAATAATCCTCTTACTCTATAATGTATTCAACATACGCCTTATGATATCTTTAGCCATTAATTCCCCTGACATTAAGAGTTTGGAATTTAAATATGAGGCCCCAAATTAGTGCACGGTTGCTTTTAGCAACTGCACTTAGTGTTCAACTTTTTTTTTTTAATTTCTCTTGGAGTTTTCCAGGTTTTGTGTCTTTCCTTATAAAAAAAATTGACAAACCAAATGATTTAATCAAAAATGTGACCAAAAAAAAGTAGTGCTAGAGTGTATTTTATTTCATCTTCTAATTTTGAGATCTCCCCAGGAGAAGTCTGTAGGTTAAAGGCACTGCCTGCAAGTCTAAAACCAGCATGTTTTCAGAACGCTTGCACTAACGGGATTACAATTCCAAGAAACAATTCATCTCCCCAGTTTCTCTCCTTTTACTGTTGAAAGAATTCATCAATAGCAGAATCTCTTTTCCACTGTTGCCTTTATAAAACTTTGGTGCAGACATGTGAAAGGACCTTCCCATCTCACCTCTCCAAAACACTCTTGATAATATCTTTGCCCTCTCACTCCAGGAGCCATCTTCCTTCTTAGGAGATGAGCTAATTGTTCATTTAACATCTAAATATTTATTTTAGAGTTGCTGTCATCAATCAGAATGTCAGTTCTTTGCTGATTTATTGACTCAGATCAGTGTCTTTCATTTCTTCACTGCCTTACAGTCAAACTCTATACATCTTTGAAGTCACATCTTTGAACTTGCATGAGCAGCTCTGCCATAATTTCCTCCTCATTCTCCATTTTCTTCTATTCTCCTAGTCTCTTTTCTTGTTTCTCCTGCTGTCCTCATTTTTCCTATTGCTATCCTTCATCTCATATAATGTTTAACACCTTCCAATGAAAAGTCTGTCTCTTTCAGGTCAAAATCTAGTGCAACACATCTCTTTGTGACTGAAAAATTAGGATAGGAATGAATTATAAGGTCTAACTTACCCTCACTTCCAAAGGCTCAAGGAAAAGTTCTAGGGTTCATTTCTGAAAACTCCCTCGTATCATTCAAAGGTCTTTTCCCCAGATATAATTTGCATTTGTAGTTCAATTTCTGCATTCATGGATGTAAGAGCGTCATTTCGTTATGTGATTTCTTGAAACTTATGTCATTTTTACATTTATTTTAATCATGAGATGGATTCTCAGTGACTTGTCTAGTTTTGGATCGTGTCCTTAGCATGGTCTTGGCAACAGTAAGAAGTTGTATAATTCACAGGTAGTTTTTTTTCTTTAATTTGTTTTTACCATGGTGTAAATGCAGCTTTGTGAGATTTTAACAACCCATCTGATCCTTGCCAGAGATGAGACTGCAGTGAGACTGACCAGGAACAAGTTGCAATTCCCCTTTTTAGTCTACCTGAAGCATTCATAGCATCATCAGTAGCATCAGAACAGTAATGGGCTTTGTTAGTTAACCTGTGTCTCTCTGCAAGCTGCCTGGCTATGCACTGGGAAAAGACCTTAGCATTGTCAATAAAGAATACCTATTAAAAAATACTTTGGTGACAGTGTTAGTGTTTAAAAAAAAAATTCTATGGTGCCTCTGGAAGATAATATTGCCTTAAATAGTTATTTTAATGTAGTTCCCAAGATTTTCACTGCAGTCTTCTATGGATTTAGTCAAAAAGTCGTATGTGGTAGTTGACCAGTTTTTCCTGGTCTCTTTGGTAGTGGTTTAAGACAGGATTATTAAGCCTGTTACACTAGAGTAGGTCAGACTTTTAATCTCCTTTGACAGTGGGGCACTACCAAGTAACAAAGGGTGAGTGTGTGAACATAGCTGAGGTAACATATTAATTGTCTACTATTCAAACAAAAATATATTGCCTTCTTATTTAGTACACACTGAACAAACAAAATGCCTGTGCACATGAAGGGTCAGAAATTTTACAGCTCTCCCTCTCAAACAGTATGTCACAATATTTTATTGGTTTCAAAAGCGACTCAGTAATTAAATACAATTCCCCTGTAGAAACACCAATGAATGAAATCCTTTTTAGTTTTATGATAGAAAAACAAACTAGACTAGCTAAATACGATTACTAACATACTAGACCAAATATTATCTGTTATTATTGTGTCAGTCTTCTCAACAAAAACCAGACAAGTATATATTTTACTTAAGCAAGTGAATTTTCATAACCATTTCTGCAGCATGGATTTTTGTTTATAAGGTCTAACAAAAGTTAGTTTTGTACTTCTGAGAAGTTAAAAGACTTTTTGCCTCTCAGTTGCACTTCTATCCTTTCTTTACTTGTCTTTTTATGCTATCAGTACAAACTGAAATACCATGAACAAATATTTTTAATATAATGTGTTTACTCAGATAGAATATGTATATATATATATATATATATACACACACACATGTATATATATGAGGATATTCTTTTCCAAAATCAATTACAACTAAAGTACAACTTTGGTTGCAAGGGATATTGGGAAATAAGGTCGGATTTTGTTCACTGTGCTCAGTATATACACAACTTATCATTTCCTTTATTCAAACTGGTTTTGCACTCTTAGTCTGAGTTAAAATTTTGTAATTTTTTTCAGTGTTGCAATAATTGAACTGCTTTTGAGGGGTACAATAAGATTCTGTCATACTTCTAGTTATTTACAGTATCTATCAAATCTCTTTAGATAGATCCTCTCTTCTGTGTCAAGCATTCAAAAAGACTACACAAGCATTTGTGTTTTTCTATTGCTCCTCTACAGATTTGTAGGTTAAACTAAAGACTAAAAATTAACATTTTATTCTCCTTTTAAATAATATTCAATCCAACCAAAAAAAAGTTTCACATAAAAGAAATATTGCAGAGATATGTAGTAATACTTTCTCACCGTGAAGCAATGCTTTTTTCAACAATTAGTAACCTAACTAGGAAAAAAGTTTGGCATAAAATAGTTTTTTTATGTACTTAATTAAAAATCTTGATAACAGAAGACATGTTTATGCATCTGAAATTTAAATGCACATTAACATTTAATTATGAATCACAAAAAGACAAACTGTTTTAAAATTTGTCCATTTTTGTAGTGTAAAAATATTCAGTATTGACTTTTTTTCCCTCTTGAAAAAAGGAAAACACTTGGTTCTTAAAATATATACTTGTAATGTTTGACTCAGATTAAAACGTTTTGACTTTGTTACCTAAAAATACAATAACTAATTCTGTGAATCTGGTGATCAACAGCAGTGAGTAGCAATATTCCCATAAAAAGATAAGAAAAACATAAGCAGATGGATTATTTTTTTGGCATATTTCTCCAGCCTGCAGCATTTTATGAGTTTCTGTGACAGAGTTTGCACTTAAATCATCATATTTAATAGTCACTGCTGAAGCTGCTTTCCATAAATTTTCTAATTAATCTGGAAGGTATTTATGCTCCTGGTTTCCGCAGTATCCCATTGTATAATTTAATTATGCAGCATCCAAGAAGTAACTGCATTTGGTTGGAAACCTTATTCTTAAATTTTAACAGTATTCTAATTGAAATAGTAAATATGCATTCCTTAGTGAGCCTTCAGTATTATATTAATCTTTTTTTCCTCCAATACTACTAAAAGAGACATGCAGGGGGCAGACAGGAAACCAAAACACCTTAATCAGTGCCCTGAACCTTTCAGGTGCTGCTCAGGAGGATGTGGTACCTCTCAGATTAGAGATATGATGCTGAAATTGGTGTGAATAGTGTAAAAAGCTCATGAAAACTGGATGTACTGGAAAATTAAAAGGAGATAAATAGCTGGTCTGAAAGAAATAGTGTTTTCAGATTTCCTCAATCTTGAAATTATTTGACAAATCAAAAGTGACTAATATTATTTATCAACAAGAGAACAAAGTCTCAAAGAAAAGCATCAGAACATCTCATCACCTGACTGGTGTGCTGAGTCACAACAATATGCACCTCTGAATTAATAATTTTTTTTAGACTTGTAGGAAGAAATCTACAGCAGAATATTTTCACAAAATAAACAAGTTTTAGCCTTTCAGACATTTTTCATTCAACTGAAGTAGTTTTGCCTTCTACTCTTGGTGTCAGTAGAACTTTTCCACAAGAGAAAATGAGGAACAGAGGAGGAAGGGAGACATTCCTCCCAAACTTAAATATTTTTAAAAGGAAAATTATTTTTAATTTACTTATTTGAAAGTTGGAAACACCTTCCATGCACACATTAGTAATTGCCTAAAATTAATTTTTTATTGAAAGGGTAAAAGAAATCAGCATATCACAACAATCCAGACCCTGTCACACGTTGCTTAAATAAAACACTAAAATCCCCTGCCACTGCCATCCAGCTGGGAAAAAGGAGTATTGTGGATCTAGTGTGCATTCACAAGAGTTTAACTGGATATTAAGGTTCAGCAAAAAGCAATAACTGTATTAAGAAATCATCAAGAAAAGCCTGTAACATCAGTATAATTAATGAAATGCAATTGAAACCAGAATGTCAAATAAGATGCAGTCAAGTTTGTTACAAACAAATGCCTTCTCTCTTGATTTAACTATCTTAAAACTCCATGTAAATGTCACTTTACTCAGGTATGATCTCTCTGATGTCTCACTGTGAATTTTTAAGAAACTTCAGAGCATTTATATAACTTGTCTTACTGGCACTTAATATGTTTTTTCCTTTGATGACAACTGTATATGTCTGACTTTGTTTAGTGGGCTTGTTTCATGTAGTTAACAATATCTGTATAGAACTTCTGTTCAGCAAATTAAGTACATGCTTGTATTTCAGTGAAAACCCTGAAAAACACCACAAGAGAACAATAGCAGCAATGTATGGAACAATGCTAGAGACAGCTGGCTTCTGAAATCTTTTATTTTATTTTATTCTCAGAATTAAAACTAAACCTCTGGTAAAATCTTCTGATTAGTGAAGGAGCCGACTTGGAAGTTCTCCCTGTTGAAACATTTGCTTCCAGCATGAAACAGTAATTCTGAGCAACTGGGCTGTACTACAATTAAGTTTGAACGATAACCAGTTATGACTTGATCACCGGGTTATTTCGTCCAGCCTGGAATTTTACTAGTGTTGCTTCAATGTGAAGAGTTATGTTTTGTTCTTTTGGAAAATAAGAACCTCTGGTCCAATAATAGCATGTCAACCTCCCTGCTGGTTTAACTCCATTAATTCCAGAGAGCTACCACTGAAAGAGAAGTTGGCCAAGAAGGTTTAAATGAGAATCTAAATTAGATGTGAGACATCAGTAAAGATTTTTTTTTTATTATTATTATTATTTTCCCCCAGTATTCTCCAGGGACCAGATGCTCAGCAGGTATAAATTACTATAGTTGCACTAATTTCCAACCGAGCTATGACAATTTGCACAGATTGAGGATGTAACTCTAGGTAACAATATTCTTTTCCATGAGTGAATAGATGAACACTCCACAGTGTTGGCAGAAGAGGTCACATTTTGTTAATGTGAGATATAGTGAACTGCAGGACAGATAGCACCACAATACTCACTGTTAATAATGTCCTTAAAATCATTTCAGAATTAATTTCACTTCAGGGAAATGAAATAGTCTTTTGATTTCCAATAAATGTCCTTTCTAGGTACTATCAAAAGTCTGCCTAGTCCAGTATTGTGCTTCAAACAATAATGAAAAGTGAAGATGCAGTGAAGACTTGAAAAAATAGGGTAAACATCTAACAGAATGCTTCTACAAACTCAAATAATTTGTGGTCCAGTGACAGATCAGATCAGAGGTGATGAACTGTAAGCCAGTGGGATCACGGTGGTTTTAGTGAAAAACTCAAGTCGTGTTCAGCATGAATATATAATTAATTCTCTAGAATTCAGTCATGGAAAAATTCTGATTTTATTGCATGTTTTCAGCAGAGTTGTTTATTTTTGTATTGCACAGTTTTTTCCAAATACGTTGCAGCAGAAAATAGCATTTGGCATGAGTGTGTTATTAAAAGTAGCTGATGCAATTAAGTGGTGTCACTGATGTACTTAAACCAAAGTCAAAATTCAGACCAACTCAGTACAATGTAAAATTGATACTGAAGTCCTTTCTCTATATTTCAACGTGCTTACTATTTTATACTAAGAAATATTCTTTACACATTAAACAGTTAGCATGCAGTGTATCTCAAGCTGTTTAATTTGAAAAACACTAAAAATTTGTGTGGAAAACAAAGAAGACAAATGAAAAACCCTAAATATCCAGTATGTTTGAAAGTGGTGAACTAGAGTAATTAATATGAATAGAAGTCTTAATGTTTTCTCTGGTGATTCTGCCATCTGGTCTGTATCTTGTGGCCTTGCTAAACTGTATTTTTACGAAGTTTTCAGGTCTGGAAATACGTCACGCCCTTTGTAGGTTCCACTTTTGGGGTTTAGCAGGCAGCAGTGGCCTGTGATCAACAGGAGGACAGGTATCTCTCCAGGTTAGTGAAAATCAGACATGCATAAAATTTTAAAATCCAATAAATCCAGCAATACAGGTAACATAAAACGTAAACAATAGGTGGAAAGCAGTGGGCAAAATGAACTTGTGGGACTTTATTTCTTTGGGTTTTTCAGTTTTTTTGGCGAGGGGTGGATTTTTTTTTTTTTTTAAGTTTTGCATGGCAACTCACAACATTTACAGTAAATTTATGAAGGTTAGAGTGAAAATGCCTTTAAAAAGAAAAAACAAAGTCAATAGTGATAGATGGCTTTGGAACAAACCTTGAAGACAGCTGTTGTTCACTGTTAAGCAGTGTATCATGATGGAGGACAGGGAGATAGTGAGAAGTGTGGGACCCAGTTGTCTGAATTAATTCTATCGAATTTAAGCATTTAACATTATACATTAACATCACTTATTTTCGTTCCTTTGAAAATTAATACAATAAATATTCATTAGATAAAGGCTACCATTCCTTCTAACATTCCAACAGATTTATTTGTAAAAAACTCAATGAAAGTGGAGAAAAAATTAATATACAGACTGTCATATGCTAATAATAAATGAGAGACTAGAAAATTTTGTTTGCTGTGATAATATTGCTCTAAGAGTTGACATCAGCAAGGCTGAGCAAGATTTTTAAAGATTACAGTTTAAAAAAAAAAAAAAGGTGCTTCCATAAAGGAATGCCCAGTTTGCTTAAAAATATAATAAATGGTCGTAAGAGAACATAAAGAAGAAAAATATTATATCTGATGCTGCTTGAGATTTAGTGAAAATGCCCACAAGATAGTGTCCTGTATTTTCTCGGATGTGCTGTTGCAAAAGTACTTTAGAATTAAGATCTTGCTGTGCTGTCTCAGCTATTTGGGTTTCCATACAATTTTAGGCCAAGTACCTGGCATTCCTTATATGGGTAGTACTACATCTATAAGGCCTTACTCCCTTGCACAGAAATTCCATCTTGGCAAGGACAATTTGTCTTTGGGCTATTATTACCATCAATTACGTTTTTATTAAAATGAAAGTTCACTACTTACTGGAAGGACCTTACATTTGGAAGGTCTTCAGCAACACAGGCAAATAATGAGGAATGAACATGATGTTTGTTTTACTGTTAAGTATTATTTGTGTGTCTAGAACTGTACATTGTAGTACAAAAATATTCTATTTAGGCACGCAAAATATAATTAAAAGTGGTTTAATTAAAGAATACAATTATACTTGCTCATGTTCAGAAGGAAAAAATAAATAAAATGAACCACTGTAGAGGCCTCGTGGAGTTGCGCAATGACAGAAGTCATTAACTGAGCTCTGGTTAAATGGCACTCAACTGCTTCCAGAGGAAATAATGCCTATACTATAGGTCTGTGACATATTTCAAAGTATTTTGCTTTTCATGGATGATATGTATGAAATAAGCATTCTGTTGACTGGTAGCACAATCAGTAGATGTGTTTTGAGAGCTAAATGGCAAATTTAAATGTAACTTTCTTTTTAGTGCTCTGGAATTTCTAATTTTTATTTTTTTTTCTTGCAAGTGTAATATAGCCCCACTGAAGGTTTAAATATCTCATGCAGCTTACCCCTAATGTATCACTCCCTGCACCTAGATAAGTGTTATCATATCCATTAAGTGTAAGTTGAACATGTTGTTCCGTTCTGATTTATTTTCTTAGCAATATCTTCAGACTCCATCGCATGGTAACTGTTGTACTGATTACTGTTGGAATGCAGAGAAGCAGCAATTTCAATGGACTAGGGACTTTCTCTTGACTGAGAGAACTCAGCATATTTTATGTTTAAATGACAAAGTCAGTTAAAATGCTTAATTTGCATAAAATTTTTTGGGGGAGGGAAGATCTAACTCTACAGTTTTCGTAGCTAATTAAGAAAAATCTTTTAGAAGATATTACTGTGCAGTTTTATAGTTCTCATTACTGAAGGGTTTCAAAGCACTTTACAACTACTGGATTGGTTTCCTCAGCTAGCACAGACTGCTTTTATACACAGATTTAATGAAATTATTTTAATGAAATTATAACAACATTACAAAATGTAAGAAAACATCCTGATGTCACTGTGCTTGGCATCATTTTGTTCATTTTACAGAAAACTGGAATGAGGGAAAAAGATTAGAAAGCAAGATTAGTTCACCTATTTTTAAGGATGGGATTAATTTAAAACATCTAGATCTAATGATGGTCTGGCATGGATCTTAGCTACACACACATAATGGGGCTTATAATGCCCTAGGGTATTAGACATCCGCAAGGAGTGGCACAGGAATGACAAGACCTAATCATTATGAATCTCAAAGGTATTAGACACATATGTTCAGGATGTGATTTTCACCACAAATATCTTTTGTAAAGTAAGCTGAATTACCCTCTTGGTGCCACTGACTGTTTTTCATGTGGTTGACCAAATTCATGTTTGGTGCCAATTAGGTTGCCTTAGGGGCTTCCATCCAGCATGCAGCTGCCACTCTGCAAAGTCTAAGCCTCTCTTGGTCTCTGTTGTTTCTGACAGCTCCATGCAGATTTCCTGGACACCCTAAGGCAATTCATTTGGTCATTTTGCATTTTGGAGTTGATGCTTAACTTACATGAGACCTCTCATTTAGCATCTGAGTTTAATCTCAACACTAGATGTTTCTATTTGAGGCATCAAATTTTTTGGTGCCGCTTTGCACTTAATGGATAGGAACAGTCACTTTTAGGATATGAATCATCTGTCCAGTTTGGGCAACTATCATAAGATGAGAAGAATCATAAGTATCTAAAATTTAAATTCTGTCCCACTTGACTAAAATAGTATCACGGTTCTTCCTGAGAGCTAACTATGTTATATGTATGATTTGGTAGTTGAAGTGAAGAAATGTCTACTACAGTCCATACACTAAGCCAAAGAAGACAACATAATCAGAGAACCTGTAAGGGTTCTACTAAAAGGGAATGAAAAGGAAATTGAACACGTAAGTATGTGTGACAGCAGAATGGCCAAGGAAATAAGAACAGACTTTGGAATAATACTGCAAACTTGAATACACCTAAATAAGTCTATAAACAGCCTTGTTGCTAGGTGCATTTCAAACCTAAAGAGAGGCTTCTCTAACTGAATGTTCATTTAATTTTTTCCCAGGTATGGTGTAGTGAAATATATTAGGTTTTCCTGTAGCCTTTACCTCACTAAATACCGTCCATATGTACAGGATCTTGTACCTAACAAAGATGACCTTAATTCATCACAGAATTGGCAGTCAGAAATGGTATAACCTTCATAGTTAGCTTCTCTGAAAGTTTAAACTCTGTCTGTTAACAAGAGAGCTTCCTGAAAAAGACAGAAAAGTAAAACAATTTACTTTTAATAATTCCCTAATTTACGTCCATTAATGTGCAGAACAAAAATGACCCAGTCTTGAAAGAAAAAGTGTTACTTAAACCACAAGAAAGAAAATTGTGCTGAAAACAGGCAGAGAGATAAACTTTCTGTTGTTATGACTGTAGGGTAGCTATGATAGAAGAGCTGAGGGTAATTGTATGAGGTTTAACAAGGTGAAGTGCTGGGTCCTGCCCTTGAGTCACAATAACCCAATGCAGGGCTACAGGCTGGGGGTAGAGTGGCTGAAAAGTTGCCAGGTGGAAAAGGACCTGGGGATGCTGGTCAACAGTGGCTGAACATGAAGCAGCAGCTTGTGCCCAGGTGGCCAAGAAGGCCAATGGCATCCTGACTTGTATCAGCAATATTGTGGCCAGCAGTGATTGTTCCCCTGTACTTGGCACTGGTGAGGCCACACCTCAAATCCTGTGTCCAGTTTTGGGTCCCTCACTACAAGAAATACCTTGAGGTCCTTGAAGGTGTCCAGAGAATGGCAATGGAACTGGTGAAGGGTCTGGAACACAAATGTGTTGAGGAACAGCTGAGGCCCCAAGTTGTGCCAGGAGAGGTTTATATTGGATAATAGGAAAAAAATTCTTCACTGAAAGGGCTGTAAAGCACTGTAATAGGCTGCCCAGGCAGTGGTGGAGTCACCATCCCCGGAGGCATTTGGAAGACACATACATGTGGTTCTGAAGAACATGGTTTATTGGTGGACTTGGCAGTGCTGATTTAACAGTTGGACTCAATGATCCTAGAGGGTTTTTCCAAACTAAGCAATTCTATGATTATATGATAATATTTCAAAGATTATATCAGCATCTCCAGTATTTTCTTTTTATATTTTATAGGTAAGTAGAAATTCCTTTGAATATAAAAACAAACAAAATCTGGGTGCTATATTAGAAGGAGAAAGTGAAAAGGCTTGAATTATGCTAAAAAAGATTAAAATTATATTGGAGACACACAGGAAGATAAACTTTCATCATTAAAACTGCAGGTTGCTTAGGATATGTATTAAGGGGAAAGCCAGAGGTAGGAAGCTCAAAATGAGTATATGTAAATACCTGTATAAACCTTTATTTGTGACAACTCTCATGTTTGTATTCTGGTGGATGCTGGTTCCACTTAATTTTGTAAATCTTTTTCCTACCACGGAAATCCAGGCTGGGATTTATTTTGTCTAGCTTTAAGCAATATTGCAGACACCTAACAGTGGGACAATGACACGCTGAGTGTGACTGACTTGCTGTAGTCATTCACGTGAATTGTTTTTTTTACTTTAAAGAGAATAGAGAGCGATTAGCATACATAGCAGCTGTCTAAATTCCACCACATGAATCCCACCCTAAACAATGACAAAGACAGTCATCACACTGTGTATATAATATCCAATTTGTGAAAAATATCAAAATAACTGAGATGAAAAGCTATAGGTTTTCCTGTTTGGAAAATAGGCCTATATATGGCTTAACCTCCTGTTGAAAGAGGTGCACTCTGTGCAACCGTGTCAAACTGGACAAAAGTATCAACTTGTGAATTCATTTGCCCATGATGTTGTTTATAGGGTTTGAATGGCATCCAGAAAAAATCAGTAGAAACCCCTAAAAAGCAAAAGCAAGTAAACCTTGATGAAACAACCAGGATTCAGGGGACAGTATCTGCCATATAATAAGAACTGATGAAAGCTAATTCTCATGGGCATAGTGCTTCAGTACTGAGCATCTAGTGCATGATCAGCAGACACAGTTTACAAAGGAACTGTATACTAATTCCAGCCTGTTATAAGCCAGTAAGAGTCCAGAATTATTCTCTCATTACAACCACTTTTTATCTTGGGTTCTAACCTGCTAAGCACCATCCTAATTTGTGTTTGACTAATTTATCTCTTTCTAGTCATTACTATCCCAGAAACTAAGAAGAGTACATTTACAAAGAAGTTCCTTGTTCTTTTCGAAGATTGAAAGCAGTACAAAGATGAAGTAACCAAAAAGGAGGAAAGGAAACAGCATTTTTTCTTTTTCTTCTAAACACTTACAAAGCTATATCGCATAAAACTAGGATCAAGCAAGAAAAGATAATTTCAAAGGGAGAGTCAAGAAAATTAGTAAACCTCATCATATTCTTAGGGGAAAAAGGACACCAGGACAATAAGCATTTTTTAACTCAAAAAGCATGAAAATGAGGACCCTGATAGGTGGCATATCTCCAAAG
>JAWWES010000001.1:30879854-30921029 GCA_035583135.1 Lophotriccus pileatus
ATCATCTTGAGGACATTTTCCAACCTAAATGGTTCTTTGATTCTATGATTCATAATTTACAGAAAGAGTATGCTAGAGGTTTGGTGCTGTTATTCTCTGGGTGTAGGCTTGAGTTCATGAACATTATTATGTAGCTTATTTTCTATTAAGCAATTTCTAAAATGAAAAAATATTTTTAGCTACCATATGAGATCCTCCAGATTTGTAGGGTTTCATATGATTGTTTAATTTATTTATTTTCCCAGAAAAATATTTTCTCCCATGCACTGTAACAATCATAAATAACACCGGGATGACATATGGGCAACTGAATCCCTTAAGACTCAAATGCTCATGTAAGGAAAAGATGGAAAGCCGATCCCTGCATAAAGTGGTTCATAGTATCTGGCAAGTTATGCGAATTACTATGTAGGGAAAATATTTATCAAAATTATGAAGAAACAGTTACAAGTTAATAACATGCATAAGTATCTTTCTGGGGATATAATTTCCTGAAGCAAAAAGTCTTTAATATAGAAAAAATAAAAGAAATTTCCCAAATATTCAAAATGCAGATTTTGCAGTTTAAAATATTCAGACGAGGAATAAAAAGGAGAATTGTAAAATGAATGATAATTACTGAGGAAAATAATTTAGCCTGCAAGATGGTGCCTTCTCTGTCATGTGAGAGTCCTGAGATCAAGTTTAGATCAAGTTAGATCTTTTTGTCAGGGATATGTCCATGAAGAATGTCAGGACTAAAATCTATTAATCAGGTGAACAGATTACTCTGACTGAATTTCTCATATATATGGAAGAATATTACTTAATGCACTGAGCCCAGCATTAACTCTGTAAATTATGAAGACTTCTCTGCCTGCATAGCATTCTACTGATTAGAGAATATTAATTACAGCATAATTAGGTAAAGATGGAACAGAAGGGAATATGGGTGCAAGAAGTAAAAGTTGTCATGATTCAAAAAAAAATGAAAATGCAAACAATTAAGTGTTTTTCACTATGGTATTTAGTCCTGCTAAAACATTTTGAGAGCATCATACAAAACCAAATTCTCAGAATATCAATTAGAAAGAAATTATATTCATACTTTCAAAAAATGGTACAGAAATGACATTTTCATATATGATACTATGAAAAAGCCTGTACGATTGAGGGAGAATTTATTGATTAAGTGATATAAAATCAGATGTGATTTCATTTTACAGTTGAAAGATCCTTTGTATACTACTAAATAGTACCTAAATTTATAAAGAGTATTTTAACAGGTTTTCGTTTCAGAAGGCAGTATAAAAATAAGGATTTTTTATGGTGCTTCTTGGTTTTTTGAAGGTCAGAATTACCTGTTATGAACTGTCTAGAGAAGTACATGATCATGGGAACAATGATAAGATTTAAAATTTACTTGTATTGAGGCTTTTGCAATTAAATTTTGACTTTAACACATGAAGGACTTAGTATGTTTAAAAACAGAAAGATTAATCACTGGTGAATCATAAAACATCCAGTTACAATATTAGTATGTTTCTGGGAAAAATCAGCTGGTTTCTGAGATCATGGACAGAAGAACACAGGAAGATATTACCCTATAAATAACATGATAAATATTAAGTTATAGCCAGTTGGAATTCAGCATTTCACTGTAAAATTTCCATCAAAATTGTATGGAGCCACACGGCAGTGTGGAAACCTGGGAAAGGACAAAATAAGCCCATACTCCTTTTCCTGTGCCTGTTCGGGAGAATGGTCAAACTTCTTCCCATCAAAATACCCACATGGGTAAACCACAATATATCTTCCTGGTTTCAGTGAACAAGAGGATTGGATAGCTCCAGGTGTAAGGAATTGTCCAGCAACTGTAAGCCTTGATTGCCTTGGGTGCCTCAGTTCTTCAACACACATTAATTTGTGTTCTTCGAAAGCCCCCAGTACTACCACAGCCTTCCTATAGACAATACGGAGCAGCACAACCAAGGGAGCTGCACTTAAAAGATTTCATCAGACATAGCTCGGCAGCCTCCAGTCAGTCACTTCAGTCTTAATGGGAGAGCATGGCTAAAGAGGTTGGATGGTAATGGTGTTCCTGTCTTTGCACCTTTTGGTGCTTCTTAGACCCATTTTGCCTCTTGTGTGCGGCCTGGCCAGTGAGTCAGATGGTCATAATATCTAACAAATGTTTTGAGTGAATAAAGTGGATACTTCTGTGCGTTGACAAATGATCATCAGATGTCAAAAGTAATGTGTTTATGCAGAATAATTAAAAGAGAAGGCAGTGTAATTGAAGGACACAGAGAAACAGAGGTGTGGTTTCTGCAAGAATGATAACAAGAATGATTAGGAGATGAAATAAAACCCTCCTCCATGAATAGTGATTGCAAAGAATAATGTGATTTCCTATAGAAATTAAACAAGCAAGAAGGGGCATAATAAAGTGTTAAAAACCAAATGTTGTGTGGCAGGAGGAGTGGGGACTACTATTTCCCCCCAGCACAAAGGAGACCTTCAATCAAACAAGAAGGGACAATTGCTGATTATTTCTAGACAATGAATAATTAGGCTGTGCAATACACAGCTGCATGATACAAAGGGAGACTGGACAGTTATATGACTAGCAACACTACTGACTTAATGATCCAAGTTTTGTGTAGGGACATAAAACCCCATAATTTAAACCAGTGTCTTTTAGCTATTAATAACAAATCTTTGTGAATTAAGCAGGCTTTTTTGTCTTTTTTCTGCACTTTTTTTTTGGTAGCTTCTTCTCTGCACCTACCTACCATTAAAGACAATAGAAGATGAGATGAACCATGGGTTTGATACCTTATGACTTGCACTACACTCTCATGAAATGCTACAGCATATTTCACCACAGTATGTAATAGACTTCTAATTTTGGGTACTGTTCAATGCAAATATATTGCCTTGGGAACAAGGTGTAAAATTATCTAGTTCTGGTAGAATTATGCAGAACCTAATAATTTCCTACTAAGTCTCACACTCGAACTCTTAACTGCTCATCTAGCATCAGAGACATGAATATTTTCAGAAGTAGCACTTTATATCATAAATGTTATAACTAATGGGGAACGCAGGTGCTAGAGATACAGAAACCAAGCCTTAAAAATTTCCACAGTCATCCCCTTTCAGCTTAATGGGCTGACACTTGTACATCACTCAGCTGGCTGACAGTAAACCTGTCCTGATCTCACCTCCAGTCCATGCAGTCAGCTTCTGATTTGCTGCATGATGTTGTTCAGAAAAAGACAACTTTCTGTACTGCACATACATCTGAGGCACACTGTACAGAGAGTTAATGTGGGCAAGCTGAGCACGTTCTTAATAAACTCTATTATTTTTCTTGTTATTGCTGATATTTAAACAGTCCAGCAGTTCCAGTACCTATGTTTCACACACAAATTAATTTCATAGTGCAGCTTTTCCCAAATACTTCTATTTCTGGAACTCTGCTTGTTCAATAGAAATTTATAAGTCAGGAAACATCCAGGAGATGCAGAGCTGATGGTTTGCCATTCTAGGGATAAACATTACCATTCATGAGCCATGCACTTGTTAGACAACTGTCATGTTGCTACTGCTTAGCCAAAAACTATAGAGAAATCTAGATCCCTGAGGATTAGTAGGACCTTCGGAGAGTGAAGCACTGCCTAAATTGGCAGAGCTGTATATCATGCTGGATTTAACTCTGTAGGAGTCCACTGATCATCACTCCCGTAGAGTTAATCAGCTGGCAAGCTTTCATAGTAATCTTGTCTTGAGTAACCTGAAATGATGGCCTTTGGCCCTATTCCTTAAAGCAGCCTTGCCATGGAGAAAAACTTAGAATCATAGAATTGAAGGCACCCACAATAATCATCGAGTTCAACTCCTGGCCCCGAACAGGGAACTCCAAGAAGCACACCATGTGCCTGAGAGCATTGTCCAAATGTTACTTGAAATCCATCAGGCTTGGTGCTGTGACCACTTCACTGGGGAGTCTGTTCCAGCACCCAATCACCCACTGGGTGAAGAACCTTTTCTTAATATCCAGAATAAACCTCCTTTGACACAGATTAAGGCCATTCCCTTGAGTCCTGTCACTGGTCACCACAGAGAAGAAATCAGTTTCTGCCCCTCCGCTTCTACTTGTGAAGAAGTTGCAGACCACTATGAGGTCTCCACTCAGTCTCCTCTTCTTCAGACTAAGCAGACCAAGTTACCTCAGTTCCTCATCATGTGCCGTCCCCTCAAGGCCCTTCACCATCTTTGTTGCCTTTCTTTGGACATTCTTAATATCTTTCTTATATTGTGATGCCTAAAACTGCCACATTATTCAAGGTGAGGCTGCACCAGTGCAGAGCAGAGTGCAGCATGGTCCCTCAACCAGCTGGTGCCTGATGCCTCCCAGGACATCTTTGAAACTCCTTGCTGCCAGGGCACTGTTGATTCATAGTCAACTTGCCATCAACCAGGACATCCAGGTGCCTTTTTGTGATGCCGCTCTCCAGTATCTCATTCACCACTGTTTATGTACGTCCATGGTTGTCCCATCCCAGGTGCAGAATTCAGCACTTGTCTTCACTAAACTGCATACAATTGGTGATTGCCCAGCCTTCTAATTTTTAAGAATAGGCTACAGAAATATCAGACATGATTCCAGAGGGAAAGGATAATGCATTTTATTCCTGGCATAGACGACTTTCTGTGTGAAATTTGTGGCTCTGTTAAGGAAGTTTTGACGTTGGCAAGCAGAGGACCGGGGATGTGAGATGGAGGAGTGTCAGCAAATGGTGCTGACAGAAGTTGCCCACCTGCTGTGACTTGAACCTCATTTTTCAGAGGGAAATGCAGAGAGAATTAGCTCTCTTCTTCAGGATGTGGGGGTGGATTCAGCAGGGAGACCATTATGATCTCAAGGGACATAGCATAGTGGCAGAAGCAGTTTATTAGCTTTATATTGCAGGTCATACATTTAATACTTCTTGGTCCAAGGAGAGGTCACTGAAATGTCACAGGAAGCTCAAGCATGTTAACATCCATTATGTTCTCTATATAACATGCTCATGTTAATCATATAGATTGGTTGCCCAGGGAAGTTGTAAAGTATTGGAGTATATGGGTCACTGGAAGTCAAAAGTTGTCCGGATATCTTGGGCAATCAGCTTTTGGTAGCCCTGCCTGTGGGCAGAGGGACAAAATGAGTTGGTTTCTGCATGTCAAAACTTCCTACCAAAAAATTCTCTGTAAGCCTTCCTGCCAGAAACCCTTACCAGAACTTCTTGCTGGGGTTTTCCTGCCGAAAGATCCTGCTATTGTTTATGGTTATCATATCTCTTCGAACATCTGAATAGGGCTACATGCCAAAAAAAAGCATGTACAAGCTCCTTTGAATACTATAAAATCTGAGGAAAAAATTTGGAAAATCAGGGAGAGAAAGGGAAAGAGAGAACTGGTTACTGTATCCAAGCATCTCTCTCCCAACTGCCTCCCCACCTCTTCTCTGTCACTGCATGCTGCCTGTCCACCACTGGAGACTGAAACTCGGCTGGCCTGGAGAAGAACTGAGACGCACCATGCTTCATGAGTGAGTTATACCTTATCCTTCTACCCTTACCATATTGCTGAGGGCTGAAAGATTCTGCTTACCGAGGATCAAGGATCAGGACCCTGCCTGGTCTGGGATGCAGCTCAAATGTGAGCATCAAAGCCATGAAGCCTGGTTGCATTCCAGACAACTAAGCTGCCAAATGTCCCCCTGTAGCCAAAGAGACAACATCAAAAAGTGGCAGAGAAAGAAAAGAAAAAGGCAGAAACTGCTCCTTACCCTGCCATCATCTCAGCGGAAAGGTAGTTTTGGTTGCAACTTTGCTATGCTTCTAAAAGTAATGTTAGCTTTTTCCAACTCTTTCTTATTTTTTCCTGTTTCTCTTTGCATCTTTTACAATGAATAAAATAAAAATTTTGGGGTTTGGTATCAGCAGATAAGAGCATCAGATAAGAGCATTCTTTGAGTTTTCATTTTGCTCTGGAAATACTTGAATCTCACGTTCTTTCTGCAACTTTTAAGCAGATTTTAACACCTGGCCTTGAACACTTCCAAGGATTGGGGTATCCACAGCTTCCCTGGGCAACGTGTGCTTACCACCCTCACAATAAAGAATTTCTTTCTAATATCTAAAGTAAACCTGCTGTCTGTCAGTTTGAAGCCATTCACCTTTGTCCTTTCTTCATGGTCTTGAGCTCTCTTGTATCCTCTTTAGGTGCTGAAAGGTGCTCTAAGGTGTCCTTGAAGCCTTCTCTTCTTCAGGATTTATAACCCCAACACTCTCATCATGGTAAAAAGTGTTTCCCATGTCCCAAAGAAAAATGTGTTGCAGCATAAACACAGAAGATTTGTGAAAAGCCTGCATTTTTTTCCCCAAGATTATTAAAGTAAGTGAAGATAAAAATTAAGTAGTAGTGAGCAAAAAGCATGAAGTTTACAGTCTGTAATAAGCTCTCACCAGACCTACACATTGTAGAGGCACTTTAATAAAGCAAAAGCCTCTAGCATGGCTGAAAAACATTTAACTTGGCTGACACAGTGAAATGTGTTGTAAAAGCACAATTATCTGTGAACATATCGAGTCTGATCAAGCTCTTTTCATCTCTGGTTCTGAATAAAATTTTTTTTCTGTACATTTTTACACTGTTCATTCTTTCCCAGAAATACATCCTTTTCACAAAAGCACATGTCAAAACAGACATATCCACAAGTGTATGCACGGGTTTAAAATAGGTGGGCTACAAAGTCCTTCTGTGGCAGGGAACTTGGGGCCATGAAGCAGCAGAACTTGGATTGTGGGTTTCAGTCAAAGCCTACGCATTAGGTCAGGGCAGATTTTTTTTTCAGAGCTGAAAAGACAATGTGGGGGTGGTGGGGGACTGGAACCCGAGCTCCTCTTTCACTGCAGAAGGGGAAAGAGAAAATTTCCTTGGACAAAGTGGAGGAGGCTGGATTTTGTCCTATGGGACCTAATTAACCATCCCCACCTCTGTAGCCTTTATCCAGCCTCACAGTGAGCTCTGTCAGCAACTAAGACAGGACTTATCAGTCTTCCACTCATCCATAGCCCCTGCTAAACCCCACTGTCACCTGAAGGAGGAAAGAGCTAGCAAGTCTCCCCTTCTGCCCCCTCTAACCCACAGAACTCTCCACTGCAGCTACATTCCTCTGTAACACATGGTTCAGCTGGTAAGACATCCTGACGGGCACTGAAGCAGGAAATGCAGCCCAGCAGCATGTAACAGGATCAAAAAGGACACAAACAAGAGAGGAAGACATGTTCTGCATAACCACACTTGCCCAAAAGACATCATGGATTGAGACCCTCTAAAAGGTAAGGGAAAGTTAAATAAATATACATCTCTTGTAAATATACAAAATATTGCTTTTTATTCCTTCAGTGTCATCTTCCATCCTACTTTTTGCTCCTCAGTGGCAAGCTTTTTGATTATTTCTGTCTTCATTGAAGGCAAAGATGATATGGGTACGAGCTGGCAATATTTACAAGTTGTGATGAGGACTGTTCATGCAGTTGCTGAAGATACTGCTACTTACTGACCCAGTTGGGATGTAAAGGTCCCCCTGTAACCTCATAGACATTTTGCCAGGCACAGCCACCATCCTCAGAGCGCATTTGTGACAGCAGTGACTAACCAACCGCTGCAGTAAGCTTATCAATCACATATTTCCACATGGCATCCAAAAAATGTGTATGCACTCCTGTGTTGATCAGGTATAATATAGCAGTACCCAGCAACACGAGGATAAGCAGCCTTTCTGGCAATACAAATAGGTACCCAAATGCTATAAAAGGCTCTTTCCTGGCATGGAACAAAGGAGTCACTTCAAGCTGTAAATGAGAGGAATCAGACACTGCATGTTCTCCTGCAAAACTTTCCTAGATATCTCTAAGCCTGCCTAAGTGTTTCACCAAGGTGTGTACTGGTTTTGGGTGAGGTAATTTTCTTCACAGTGGATAGTGTAGGCCTAAGTTTTGGATTTATGCTGAACACAGGATTGATAATATAGCGATGTTTTTGTTATTGCTGAGCAGAATTTACGCAGTGCCAAGACTTTTTCTGGTTTTTGTACTGCCACTCTGGCAAGGAGGCTGGGAGTACATGGGAGGCTGGGGGAAGGCACAGGTGGGACAGGTGACACCAAGTGATCAAAACAATGTTCCATACTGTATGTCATCATGCTGAGTATATAAAGTCAGGGGAAGAAGGTTGAAGGAGAGGGAGACATTTGTAGTGATGACGATTGTCTTCCCACATAACCACCACACAGGATAGGGCCCTGATGTCCTGGAGAAGGCTGAACACCTGCCTGCCCCATGGGGGATATTGTGCCTACAGACCACACTACAGTTAATCTAAGGTAAAGCAACTCAAACATCTGAAGCACAAACATTAAGTTTTTGGCATCACCTGCTTCAATCTATTTGATCTACTTTTGCTGTGCTAATGAAAGCAAAGCCTGGCAATTGGTCTAAGGTCCCAGCCATGACTCACTGTATATTGGTTAGCTCTCAGGCTTAGCTTTTGAAAGAACAAGCTAGTTCCCTCTGAAGATATAGTCAGAAGTGTTTCAGATGGTTCTCTTTCCCTCTCACACTCCTAAGGAGTGTTCCATAGTTCTTTTTCCTCTCAACAGACCCATTCATCTGTTGTCAATCCAAAGCATACAATATGCACGTTTGACTTTTGTCAAGTCTGGCACTTCTAGCTAGTTATAACAGAGGACTTAGCCTTTTTGGAGTGCGTTTTGAAGTGAAAAAGTATAAAAATATGCCCTCCAAGTACACTTACGAGGATCTGAAGGAGATCCAGGCCATGTGCTCTGCTATGTGAGTACACAGTTGTGTTTCACATGGAGCAGCATGGGTAAGAGTTTGCAATTCTACACCATGGTCTGAACAGCTCAGTTGCAGATCCCTTTATCATTGCCAATGTTTTCTATCTTCTTGTGCTTATTGTTTGCAACTTTCTACATAAATAATTGTAGCAACATCAAACAAAGCCTGCACATTCAAAACTAAAAATTCTAAATATCTGATTTTCAGGAAATGCTCCAGTGATTTGATTCTAAGGGAGTAATAACTTCCCTTATTTTCCAGTCTATGGAAGAGGAAAGATTTTCATATTAGCTGGCACAACTAACATTTCAGCAACCTCACACTCCAAGCTTAAATGAATTTTAATTTAGTGACAATTATAAAAAATCATATTGTCTAGGAAGGCCTTCCACAAAAGGCTTAAGTGTGTGTTGTAAATATATATTTTATAAAAAGTAGACTACATATTTTTATCCGTGAATATTGCTCACACATAACTTACCAGTAAGATTTTTTTGTTGAGTCTACTCATGTTTAATAAACTATGTGCAAGAAATTGAAGCCAATAGAGTGAAATCAATAGTCTGGCAAGGACCTCTTTTCTGATAATTTCCCGTGAACCCCCGCTTCTCATCCACATTAATGAACACTCAGTGGGCAAGTGTAGGGATACGTACAATTTTGGAAGAATTTGTGACGAAAAGCTAGGAACTCGGTTTTGGCTAGGAAGGCTTTCTGCCTAAGTGGTAATGCTTTCTCAAAGGCAGTTTCAGTGCTTTCTCCCCTCCCCAACATAGCAAGAGAAGTTCTCAGCCTCTCTCTCCGATATGTGAGCCCTAACAGACATACATAGAGACCTTGGGAAGGTGGGGGAGAAACAGAGAGGGTAAAGAGATCCTGAGTGGACGGGCACTTGCCTTTTTCTCCCTGAGGCCTGATGCACAAACCAGACTATTATGTTTCTCACGTTCTGGCCTTCTAAATAAACTTTGTTGAATTCTTCCCACTGCCTTGGCATTTCTGGGGGTATCTGCTTATCTTACTTAACAGCAAGGGACAAAGCAGGGAAATACCTTGAGAAAAAAAGTGTAATTCAAGTGCCAACACCTCTCCTAATAAGTGCCTAACAATTTTACACAGAAGCTGGGCACTGTAATGAATGTCCAATAAAACCAAATTGCTGTATAAAGTGCACAAGCAGGCATTTGAAGAGGCTCTGAGTGGATGGATACTAGCCAAGAGCAAGTCACAGGGGAAACAAAACACCCAATGATACTTAAGTGAAGTGCTTGCATGGGGTTGGACTGTTAAGTTTGCACTCTTTTGTACACTGAAAGATCTGCCATTTTGTTGAACTTGCTGCAGCTGCATGACCTGATGGCAGGAGAAAGTGCTCTGCATGCCCAGTGTTGATTTCCTCTGCTTCAGCTGATTACTTTGCCAATCAGTCAGATGCAATTTACAATCAGTTTAAAGATTGCTCATCATTTCCAAAGACTGGCATGCTGACTCTTTGACAGAAAAACAAATTGTGACCCATACTAATCAAAAGCACAAATTGGTTTCATCATTTCTTCCTTTGTTAGGTAGTGGTACATTTTTCCCTTTCTGTCCTGGAGAAGTTGGCCACATTTGTCAGTGGAAATGGACATGATGGAAGTTCATACACAGTGGTAGCATAATTTATTAGATGTTTATACACTTACCAGTGTATCTACGTTTAAAATAACAATGATAAATTGAACCTTTCTAAACAAGTTCCATGGTCTTTCAGTACAATTCATAGAAAAATAACAAACTGCTCTAAACAGCATCTTGAGGCAGTAGTGGTGTGTCCCTCTGATTCCCGTGGCTAGAAGCTCTCTTCCAGCAGTCTTGGATGGAAGAGTATTTCCACTTTCTTTAATTTCATGTTCTCATATAATGGTGATGTTAAGTGCTGCTTTCAGAAAATCTAAGGTTGCACATAGGAGAGGTTCAACAGTCACATCCTCATCATTTTTAGAAAAACTGCTCGTATGCGCCCACACCAAGGATTAAAACATTAACATTTTGAGCACAACTTACTGCATTAAACACTGCCATTCCTTACAATAGCATACTCTCAGCTGCAAATACCACATGAAACAACTGCAACCTGAAGAGTTTATGTTGGGTCCAAAGAGCTGGAAAACTCACACTAGAAGAGGACAACAATTGTGAGAAGTTGCTTCTAAATCTGGTTTAGGAATTGAAATTGTCTTATATCTCCATAGTTAAAAAAATAATTTCTACTACATTTGAACTGTGGCTTATTCACTGTGTGAGGAGTTTTAGTCCTTTAAGAGGAGACTTTCATGAACACACAAATACCTATGGTATTATATTCTAGTTTCTTACCCCTTTTATTTTATTATTCATGATTCTCCATTTGCTCTGCTTAGGAATCATCTTCCAAGCACTAATGATTTAGATTACCTCAACTGTTATTTTCTTCTTTTGAATGGAATTCAGGCTCTGTTAGATAAGGCAGAACATTCAAATTACTTACTCAGTTATACCTCAGTCCTCTGATCTCTTTTCATAATTGTCTGGCAATGTAGGAAATGCCCTTGTACACTGAACCTTAGGAGTTAACTTGCAGACTATTCTAAAATCAGTCAAACTGGAGCCAAAAACTTATTCAGGGACATTAAAACAATTCAATGCACTGGTAAGTATTTGGGACATCTGCTTTATTTGCCGCAGGTGCTTCAAACTGGAGATCTGCCAGGGGCAAATCTTTTATAAAATTACTTCACCTTATGTAAGCAAGGACACACTCAATATATATGTATACACTTAAGGGTTGGAAGAATCAGAGCATCACGATGATTCAAATACCGAGGAAAGCTCCAGCGATTCCAGCCTTCTTAAACATCCGCAATAACAACAGCAGCTGTGACTGTGGTCAGTAAGACATGTGTCTAACAGAATGTTAAGCTGCTTTCCATTACAATCATTATACAGCTGACTGATTCAGATGTTTTTGTATAAATGTCTTGTTTGACAAGTTCATTCTTGTCTCTGCATTTAAGATGATTTTTCTGACCATTATATGGACAGGATTAATTTGTCAAAAAGCTCACCCCTACTGTTTTGGGGGGCAGTAAACTTTTTTTTCACGCACTAAAGAAAGCTTATATTAACAACCTAGATAGGATAAACCAAAATTTATCATGTAGAGTGGGTTTTGTCACAAGGTTAAGACTATTAGTTTTACAACAGCCCCTAAAAATGTTCACCATATTAACAAAAGGGTTTGGTATTTAGCAAGGAACTTAGAAAGTCATGCTGGTTAAACTATTTTCCTATTCTACATATTTCTTTGTGGCCTGATCTTGGGCACGTCATACAGCATTTCTTTGTCTCAGATTCATATGTATAGGTCAGAAATGCTTCTCCCCACAAGTAAGTATAAAAAAGCCACATACGCTCAGAGGCACCTCAGAGGAGGATGACTATTAAAATCTCTTTCAACATAACATGATCAAACATGCCAATTTAAGTAAGGGCTTAGCAAACCTTGCCTCAGACGTAATGTGGAAGATGCATGTCACCGTAAGGAAAACACCTTTGTAGTCATAGCAGTCCTGCTGTTGCCTCATTTAAAACAACTGTTAAAAGGCAAAGCGAAAAGACTGTCTCTCAAATTTGAGTGCGAAGAGACTTTGCCTCCTGTTTTCCAAGGTTCTGTTTCTGCAATATTAAGAAAATATCATGCAATATGCATTTTATCTGCATATTGCATACAGGCAGGCTATTGCCCTGCTCTCTCTCAGAGGAGGATAATTGCCACCAGACAGGAATTATATAAGTATTAGAGCATATTGAGGAACTGAAATACCTTTTAATTTTATCTGTGTTAAATGAAATGATATAAACAAAGTGTAAGCTCATGGTAAATTTCCATAACAATGAGTACTTCTATATCAGTAGTTATATCAGTAGTTATAGTAGCAAAATCAACATCAAAATGCACAACTCAGTCAAACTTTCTTCCTACATTACCATATAACAGCACAATGTTAAACCATCCATTTCTCACATACAGATCACTGCAGAGTACTGTATCCTACCCCTGCGCTTTACTGTACATGTATTTTAATATAGAAGACAATTTTTTTCTGATCCTACAGATTAGTTCCTTTGCTCCCTAGCCTCTCCAAGGTGAATCATCTCTGATACATCACCTACATCATTTTCCAGATGAAAACAATCCTATTATCTTTTTCTATTGCAACTGATGTCACAGGCAAGCAAAGAAAATATTGATACCAGTAATAATTCTACATCTCCCACACTATATTCAAAAACCATTCCCACCTTTGAGCTTTTTGTGCTATTTATTTTCCTTCAATCTATTCTTTCATTCCCTACCCCCCTGAGGCATCTGCTAAGCACTCCTTGAAAGTTGCTCAAGGATCACCCCAATGCTAAAGCATCATTTTACCCTGAGTCATCTGACCCTAAGATCCCTGAAAGTCTGAACCAGAAGATATTCAGTTTTCACTTTACTCTCTCAAGCATGATCAAGTGCTATCATTGCAGGAAGTTGAGCATCCTTGTCAGAAACAGCAGAATTCTGTATCCTTTGGCCCCAACATGCCCTGATGGGAAGTCTGATATCCTGGGAATCTGTCCCAGTCAGATTCAGCAAGAGTAAGAAAAGGGTAAGAAAAGACTTCAGCTGCTAAAAATTTTCATTCTAATTGGTGAGCCTTGGCTCATCTTCAGTTGGACTTGGTTTATTTGATTGTAATTAAGAAGCTGGGTTCTTATCAAAAATACTTTTTCAATGCTTCTCATCCAAACACACATTGTTCTCCACCAGCTTATGCATAAACCTCTTGATTTAGCATGTGCCTTAACACTCACGACAACACTCTTATAATTTATTGTGTAATAGATAACATTTTTATTATTAGGATTAAGTGATAGATGATCTGGCCATCTTTTCTCTGAAGGCTGAGAGTTTATTTAGATCACACAAATACAAATAAGGATGAGACCTCCATCCTTATGAGTTCCAGAAAACACTAGATTTCCCCCATCTTGAATGAGTACTTTCTTCAGATTTATATGAGTTCAGAATTTAACCAAATATTTCTTCGTTGTTCTTTTTAAACAAAATTTTGTTTGCTCATTGCAGAAAAGGATCCCAAATGACTTTTCCACTGGTACTCACTAAAATGCCAATCATTCAAGGTTTTTTTTGCTTATTATAAGATTAAAAATTGAAATTTTGGAGAAAATAAATAGTTCTACCTACTCAATTTTGTCCAAAGAAATAGTTCTACCTACTCAATTTTGTCCAACAAAGTTTTTGAAAATTATTTGAGTAGCCACAGCAAATTCTATAGATAATTTCAGTAGTTTGAAGTTCTGCCTAAGGTTTGATTCCTTTTTGATGCAGATTGTCTGAATGATTTTATGCTGATTTGTCCAGAAAAAAAGTCTTTTGGGCAACTAAACCTAAAAGGTTTGAGGTTAAAATTCCTCAATATCTACATGATTGAAGTTATTCCATTTGCACATAATATTATGAAGTACTCAAAGGAGTAGTGGCAGCCATCAGAGCATGTTAGAGAGAGCAACACACCCTAATGACAATGAACATTAGATATGTTCATTATATTATAGATGTGTTCTTTAACATCATAGATATCGGTCCAAGGACATAGTTTGGACCGCATTTCCAAAATTCTTAACACAATGAGGCCCTCAGTTTCATTAATCTTCCAGCTGCTGGTGTAAAGAAAAATAATCAGAAGAAGAATGGAGATCAAGAAACTAGCAAAACTGTAAAAAAAAACTTGGAAAAATTCATGAGGCCAATAATCAATTAAGGGATCTAAGATTTCCCAGAAATCTTCAGTTCAAGAAATCATCTGGTTTTTTCCCTACAAAAGTAATTCCAACACACTGAAGTCAGCAAGACAGTTTTTGACTGACTAAATTTATTCAAAAGAGGGTGATTCACACATGTGGGAAAACAATAATAAACCAAAATAAATCATAGAATCATAGAATCATAGCCTTTGTTGATAAATGAGCAAAAGAATTTTAAAGGAGAGGTAAATTTGGTAGAAACTAAAACTAGTTAGAAAGAAATACTAACTGGAATCAATATGTGGTTGTGAAAATGTTTGATAAACCTAAATAATTGCAACATTTAATGCTGTCTTAATGTTGTCTGAAAGGAAAGTAAAAAGGTCAGGTAATTAAAGTGTCTTAATGTGAGCAAGGAGTAAAAGCATCAGCTTTTAAATATATTGAAGTAGTGTATAGACTAGTGTGAGAAAGTTAATTATTCAATACCAAGAAAATTAAACTCAGAAAGGAGAACCCGACACAAATTGATAATTCTTGCAGCACTTAATGTAAACCCTTAACAAAGCAAATTGCCAGTAAAATAAAAATTGATAATTTGCTTGCTTCAAATGATTTGCAGTTAGTCACATATTGTGGAAAATTTTATCCTAAATCACAAATGCTGTAGCAGTTACCAAAGACACAAGAAATATTGAACTAACTAGGAGAAATGCTGTTTGCTCCTTAATGAGGTAAAGAATATACTTGCATTTGTAGTTTCCTTGTCAGTTTTGGATAAAGCAGAAAGAGTTGGAGATAAAGGAGAATGGGGCTTTGTTTTGTCTCTGGTAGGTGCAATACTTGGGAGAAGAAATACAATCGCCTTTTAAGAGGCCTTTCACTTTGCATTGTCTAACCTTCTGATATTGCCATGTGCACACCAAACCATATCCACCATATTCTTATTCTCAGATGGATTAGTATACTCTTGACAATAAGAGACTTATTTAATTGAAAATAACAACATGACAGTATTAATTTTAATGTCTTATGTTGGTACAACCTCTCTTCAAAGGATTCCACCAAAAGACCTTCAAAGCAGGCATAGAAACTCATTTTGGAACTGTGTAAAGTACCTCTGTCTCAGATTTGTACCAGTTTCCTCCTCTGCCACAAGGTGGTTTTCTGGCCAGACCACACTGCAGCTTCTGTTACCTGGCATCATTTAGTGGAAAGCATTGAGGAGAGAAGTACTGACTTTGAGAACTACATGTCTCTGAAGGCAGATGGCACAGATTCAGCCTATGCATTTCCTGGTACCATTGAGCTTCAATTAGAAGTGAGATTTATAAATGCCCAGTTAGTACACAGAATAAATCAAAACAAATACTATTTTGTAGTAAAATAAATAATAATTTTAAAAATTGTGGCTTTTTTCCTAGAAATTAATCTTTTTAAAGTGAAAAAAAAACCACCTTTCTCTGGAGATTATAGTACTTAGTACGTATATGCTGTGAAAAAGTACTGTGTCAGTTACAGCTCATAAAACACCTGTGTTTATAAGGCAGATAAGTATATTTAGAATACATTTAGACAGCATGGCTGGTAAATTCAGTGGTCTGCCCTGATGTCCTACAGTAAGTCACTCCCACTGGAGGAGTTGTTGGAGCACTTCGGGCCTTCCATTTTTTCTCATACCTTGACCCCAGGAGATCTAGACCCAGCAGCTGGAAATTGTCCCATTTCAAAAATCTGGTGTTCCTTCCTTGTCATGGATTTCAACATTTAATTCTGCTACTGTAACACTGGATAAACAGATTTGCTACTCAAACGCCAAGTCTTGATTAAAACCAGTTACTCTTACTTTAGAAGAGAGGAAATTCAGCATTAAACAGTGGTCAGACTTGATTCCTTCTGGATCTCCTGAGTCATCACACAGCATCTTATTGATCAAATGACAAATGATGTCAAAATGACAATTTTTTGCTTGGAATGTTGGAAGTGAAAAAGCAAATAGTTTTCACAAAATGTCATTTTTTTATTAAATAGGTATAGTTACTTACAGAGTAAAAGAGACAATTAACTACAATAATGAAAATTAGGGTTTGGGTTGGTTTTCTTCTTTGTTTATTTGTTTGTTTTTTGGTTTTTGTGGGTCTTTTTTGTGTTAAATATAGTCTATTTACTCCTCAAGAGGTTCTACATTTGAACTATATAAAAAAACCACACCAATCAAATAATTTAGAGGGTTTTTTTCATTTCTAAGGTAATTTACTCTAAACAAAATTATTAGAACTGCTAATTTGTAGGGAGACGAGGAGTGTTTTGAATACTCCAGTCAAAGTGTTCCAACAGTCTCTATTTTTGAGCAATGATACAATAAAATGTTCATTTATACTAGATTCCTGCCTTCACATGAAAAGCATTTTATGACCCATAATTTACAACAATCTTCTCTCTGTACAAGTGCCACAAAATTGATCTATATTTGCTGTTAAAAATCTCCTGGACAGGAGAAAAAGAGGCTTAAAGAAATATTATAAACAAACAAACAAACAAACAAAAAAAAAAAAACAACAAAACAATCAACTTGGATAATAAAAAAATTAAATTAATCTCTCAGAATGATTTAATGCAAGGAAATTTACAACAGTGTGAGACAAAACAAAACCAGACAGCCAAAATGCCATTGACCTTTTCCTCACCAGGTGGGAAATGGGGACACTTGGATACTCACTGATGCTTAATTTTGGACAAATCGGGTAAGTGACCTTGCCACAAACCCCAGTTACGTCTTTGTCTCTTCTCTTGTCATTTTCATAGAAGAGGGTTGCAATATCTCTCCTATTGAGAAAGGCTGAAAGAGTTGGGGTTGTTGAGCCTGGAGAAGAAAAGGCTCTGGAGGGACCTCAGAGCACCTTTCTGCAACTAAAGAGGCTGCAAGACAGATGAGGACAAGCTTTTTGCCAAAGCACGTAATGACAGGACAAGGGGCAAGAATTTTAAACTGTAACTGGGTAGGTTTAGGTTGGATTTAATGAAGATTTTTTTTTTTCATGATAAGGTTGCTGAGACACCTGCACAGGTTGTCCAGAGAAGCTGTAGCTGTCCCATCCCTGGAAATATTCAAAGGGGCTTTGAGCAGCCTGATTTAATGAAAGTATTGAAAAATGAGGTTGGACCAGATGACCTTGAATCATTTTTTCCAACCAAACTATTCTATGATTCTATGCTTCCTGGTGTACTTGGGTTGGTATGAGATTTTGTCATTCATCATAGCAGCAAAATAAAGAGGTGAGCAAAGTCCTTGGAGGCAGCTGACATGATTAGGTTGAAAAAATAATTAGACTACTTCATGTACAATAGGGATTAGGGATTCTATCCCATAATGGCAGAGTTGTGATGCTGGGGATTGAAGGAAGATGGTATCCAGGCTAGTATATTCTCCCAGTAAATTCTCTCCTTTTAATGTCTCATACCATCTCCGGGAGAACAGTGACATACATGCACCACTGTGCAGACTGTGGGTGCTTTAAATGTGTAATACAGTGAAGTTCTCACCCTCAAATTATAGGACTTTTGATCTCAGGCTCTCTGTGATGGTATATGTATACCCACATCAGCCACAACACCAGGCCAGATTCAACCCCTTTAATTACTAGCCAAAGCAAATAGTGCATGAGGTCTCCAGACAAACTCTGTTGCATCTAACATTCCCTGCAACATCCTTTTTTTCCCTGAAGAAACTATCAAGTTTAGATGAAACTGGCTAACAGATTCTAAAATTGCTGAAGCGAAGTATAAAAAATTCATAGGGCACGCCCATAAGACTTTTCCTCTAGGAAAGGAGGTAACCTCTTATTAAATGTCCCCTTTTCAAGAAACTACCCTGAAACTCCACCAGCACTCATGAATATCTGGAAGGACATGAAACTCACCACATAGCCAAAAAAATATAATGGCAAATATTTGAAAATCATAAAATGGCATATTATGAAGGAGTAACAACTTGATTTTTGGTGTGCCAAAGCATTCTCAAACCACAAAGGAACTGTGTAAACCAAGTTAATAAATACTGTAAAGAGGTTTATACTTTATTATAACTTCCTGAATTCAAGTATATATGAAGGGAGGAGTTCTTTTAGCTCTGTTTTCAGGCACATTTAAGTGTTTAATAAAAACTGTCTTTGTTTCTTTGTGTTCACTGCTACATATTCAGCAGTTTAGGGCTCTCAGAAGCAAGGCCTATATATTGATTCAGTGATTATTTCGTAATAAATAACTGTGCATCATAATGCCATTGCTCATGCAGAAGCAATATGATACTAATACAAGTTGACTCTGTTAGAGTTCAGTAAGACTCTGTAAGCTGGAAAACTTTTACTTCACCTATTACTTCTAGGTATCCTTATTTCAATGGGAAAGTTGTCAAAATAGTCCAAAGCTTTAAGATAGGGGTTCCTGAAAAGGAAGGACAAGGCATGACCAGTCACTGACCATAACACAAGAAGGGGTGACAACTTGGCAACCACCAAGGATGCCTTCCCAGAATATCTGTCCAAGATGATCTGCCTCTGCAGAGCTGCCCAGGGGCGAGTTCCACCAACTGTCCAACAGTTGTCACACAAATGGGCAGTGGCAAATCATGCCTGAAATCAAGTCAGCAGCGCAGGACTGGCAAAGGCAGGTACAAAGGCTGAAGATAGGTACATATATAACAGATGTGAGATTTCCAGGGCTGAGCAGAAATGGGACTCCTGAGCAATGGGTACCTGGGTGGGGGTCCCAGGTGAGCTTGGTCACATTAATATACACTTGGTATATACACATATACCCTTGGAAACACTTATCTCAGATTCAAGAGGTTCAAATCAGTATGGGAGGGAAGGATCCTGCTGTGCAGTATGCCAGATGGATAGTCTTATTGGAGGTTTATCCTGGTTTGATTTACAGTATAAATGTATTTTCCATCATTATTTATTATCATTTCCCAAAAACTGGCTTCTCAGATTTCAAATATTCTCACATCTGTGGGCAGAAACAGTAAGTACAAATTTGCTCTCAGCATCTGTAGATAAGCATATGTAATGAAACATTTTGGCATAATGAATCCAAAAAAAAAAAGACAATATTGTTTCATGGTATTTTTCCTTACCTAAATACACAAAACCTCAGACACTTAATTTAAAATGTAAAAACATGATAGTTTATATAATATTTAGTAAACAGAAAATATATTTGGTTGTTTATGACCCTACTGAAAACACTGGCATTACATTTGCATAAGATTTTTTTTTAATGTATTATGTCTTTCCCTTTCTTTTTATATACTGAACTAATTTAAATAAAAGAAAAATTGTATACTCCTTTCATTTAAGTTACTTGAATCTGCTGCTCTTTCATTACAGATATGTTCTCTAGTTTGTTCATATCCAGGAAAGCTGTGACTGACTGGAGTGTTCTATCTTCATTCTCGGCCCTTGGATTAATTAACCCTACAATACATAATCAGGGCTTTCCCACTAGTGTGTTATACTGTGGGTCTGTATTTCTGAAAAGACTGTACATATTACTTTCCAGGTATCCTTGACAGGTCATTAACAGCAGGCACAAATATGTACAGAGTGAGAAGGCGCATACTAAATTTTTTTTTCAAAAAAATCCTATTCTTTAAATTTCAGCCCAGCTCATTTTGATCATTTTAGCTCAGCATGTTTTGGCTTGTCTCCAGGAACAGCAGCAGACAGTTGCAGGTTTGACACCTGTCTCTGAAGGTCAGAAATATGTGCCAGTCTGGTCTGGAAGTCACACATCACAGAGGCAGGGTTCTATGCCTTTGAAACCCTTAAAAGTAAAAGGTGCAAGGGTGCACTGAAGTGCATACATAGGTTCCAGCTCTCATCTGGCTTACATCTGGCTGTAAGCTATGTAACTGTAGTATGTACTACACAGTCATCAGACGCTTCTCTGGGATCCAGGGGTCTAACAGCTTGGTCAGTGGTGATCGCTCAGGAGACTGAGATTTGGCTGTTATCCTGCACTGTCTGCTAAGGCAATGATGACATTAGGCAACCAAAAAAAACATTCGTAATCTCTATCAGAAATTGATTCTTTACAGAAAACAGCTGGTGATATTAGGCTCTGCATGATAGTTAAACAATTGAGCAAAATTAAGAAGTTAAGAGATTCCATTTATTTATTTACTTATTTATTTTATTTATTGAAAACCTTACTTTATTTTTGCCACCTACACTGTGATAACAGCAGGAATAATCACTGGATTAGTATGTTACTGCTTTGGAAAGCTCAGTGTATATATTTGCAATTCTGAACAGCTTGCAGAGATTTACCTATGACATTCTGAGAGGTGCAGTCAGCTGTGGTGAAGGTTAAAATAAAATAAAAATATGTAATAATGAGAAGTCTGCTTTTTCTATAACTTCTGTGAGATTCAGACTTGTTCCATGCACACAGAAATAGATAGTCTGCTCTATTCTTAAAATTGATGCTATTTATTAATAGTTATTACAAAACTATCTGTAGGATGAGGAACTTCTTTTAGTTCTTAATATCCTATTTAACAGACTTCCTAGAGAAAGATAGACTTAGAAACCAGTTGTATACCATTAGCTTCTTGGTATAGTGATTTCTTATTGGAAAATACCCTTATTATAGGGTATTAAAAATTAAAGAAGATTAAGACATTGGAATACAACATAGGTGAAACAGTTGTTTATACTGCAGAAGGACTCTGGTGGGTGTAAGAGTTCACCTTTTGTACGCTGAAAGTTTGCATAATGAGTTGGCTTGGTGGGAGCCCAAAATGAAGAAGAGAGGAAGCAGAGTAGCTGGACAAGGAGCCTGAAGGGAGATCAGGCAGATACAATCAGCCTGTATCCAAATCTAGCTCCATCCCCCTTTTTGCTTTTGGCCCATATTTTATACAGGCCTTTATAATAACCATCTTGTAGCACCAATCTTCTCGTCTACCGCTTTTCAAATTTTCAGATAGGCTTGCATTTTTAGATACATATAGCCAATGAAAGGACACTCTTCTCCTTTAAATTACTTTTCTTTAGCAAAGTATTTATTATATTTTTATAAAGATAATGAATATGTTCACTTATTTAGTGCTTCTCTAAAACTTGAAACTAGCACATTCTTCAGGGCCACGAGGAATAAAGGACAGGTTGGACAGGTTTTAAACAACTGGTCTAGTGGAAGATGTGCCTGCCCATGGTAGAACTAGGTGAACTTTAAGATCCCTTCCCATCCAAATCATTTTATCATGCTTTGATAAGGCTTCCCTTGAAGTTTGTGTTCTAAAGGACAGAAAGAGAAAGAGGAGTTAAAAAATAAGGATGGGGTGTGGAAAAAATATATAATTTCTATACCAACCAGCTCGACAGAGCTGAGGATCAAAAGGGGCTTTCAAGAAACGAGAATGTGAATAGAGGAGGGGTCTATCTCTCTCTGACCTCATGAAAGCTTTTAAATGCTTAAGGATCACTAATGGGGCTTTAGGAGTTGCTGCACTTTGGGATCAAATGTTGGGGAAAAAAGGAGTTTTAAAGAAGTGAGGTAGCAAGCCTGTCAATACTTTAATGGGAATAGCAAAAGACAGCATGGTACCAGGGGCTTCTGATGTCAGACCAAAGGAAATTGGACTGGCAAAATAGAAGGGTAATTTTTACCTGTCCTTACAGACCTAATACTATCTTGTTCATTGGTGGTACAGTCAAATAATTTTTTAATAGTAGAAGAAACTCATGCCTCTTAGAAGGAAATCCAGACAGTAAAGAAGCTCTAGCTCTAATCTGTCATTTTCTGTCCATTTTCATGAGTAAGTCTGTATAATGGAAACAGATAAGAGCCAAATTACTAAAATATGAAAATCACAGAATTAGCATTTATCCTGATTCTTTGGCTGAGGCTGTCAAGAAAAGAGCTTGTGCTGATCACAGGATGTTAGCTACCTTAGAAGCTGCTGCAGTTTGTTAATTTTCATTAATTCTCAAGTGTTAACTCTGAAAAAAAATGGTAAACAACATCCATTTTTGGAGACCTTCTATCATATGAAGAAATTAGGCTCATATGCTTACCTACAAAGGTTTCTGTAACATTGGATTTTGCCCTGCTTTATATGTTGCATGGTTATTTGGCATTTAAGTATCTGTGGATTTAAGCATTAAAGGAATTTCATTCACATTTCATCATGGCAGAATAGTATCATCAAGATGTTTAATGCTTTTACTATTTACTACACCACATCATGGCTTCTCTAGTATATTTGGTATTAACACAATCCAATTCACTTTTCACTTTTCAAATTGTGTTGGCATTGATGTTTGGCAAGTAAAAGATGTCAGAAGGTACTTTATATTTCTTATAAAACACATGAAGTATTCATATATTCTGATGTATTCTGTACTTTTTTATGGAAAAGTTGGTAATGGAGATTAATAAAATATTTAAATCAAGCTAACAAGTCATTCTGGGAACAACTAAACTTGTTAACATTTTAGAATATATGAAAAAATAAGATCCTTTCCACAAAAACTCTACAAAGGATTTTCAAAACCAGGTATTTTAATCTATGTTAATCATGGTAATATTTGAAATCTTGTTTTATAAGGTTTGATAAGGCTTTGGAGATATTAATAACAATATATTTGGCACCCATTGAATTGCATGTGTGATTTGTTTTCAGGAGAAATTAAGGGAAATCTGTTTTGTGGACTGCAAACAGTGTTATGAGCCAGCTTCTCTGGAGATGCAGAATGGAAATGAGACACATATGAGTCAATGGAATGTAAACTAGGCAGAATGACAGAGGAGGAGAATAAGGAAAAGTGGTTTTGCAAATGCAGAAGGGTAGGAAGGCTCTGCAGAGGGACCTGGACAAGCTGAATCAGTGATCTGAGGCCAACCATATGAGATTCAATGAGGTGAAGTGCCAGGTTCTGCACTTTAGTCAAAACAACCCCCATGTAGAGCTACAGGCTGGGGGAAGAATGGCTGGAAAGCTGTCCAGCTGAAAATGACCTGGGGAGCTGGTCAACAGTGGCTGAACATGAGCCAGCAGTGTGCCCAGGTGACCAAGATGGCCAAGGGCATGCTGGCCTGTATCAGCAATGGTGTGGCCAACAGGACCAGGACAGTGATTGTCCCTCTGTGCTTGGCACTGGTGAGGTTACACCTCAAATCCTGTGTTCAGTTCTTGGTCCCTCACCACAAGAAATGCGTTGAGATGCTGGAGTGTGTCCAGAGAAGGACAATGGAATTGGGGAAGGGTCTGGAACACAAGTCTGGTGAGGAGTGGCTGAGGGAGCAGGAGGTGTTTAGCCTGGAGAAAAGGAGGCTTAGGGGTGACCTTATCACTCTCTACAACCACCTGAAAGGAGATTGTGGATTTTTTTCACTGAAAGGGTAGTTAAGCACTGAAACAGGCTGTTCAGAGAGGTGGGGGAGTCACAGTCCCTGGAAGTGAAGAAACCACTGACTACGGCACTTAGTGCCATTGTTTAGTTAGCATGGTGGTGTTTGGTCAAAGGTTGTACTCAATCCTGAAGATCTTCTCCAACCTTAATGATTCCATGATTATAGGGCAAATGTTATTTTTTTTTCTTTTTCAAAAATATGAATGGAACGTGAATTGCAATACAAGAAAATGCTTCAGGCATGGCTGTTTTCTGATTACATTCTAACCAGTCTATCTATCCTATTGCATACCTTGAAAAGCATCACATATGCTAGGAGTGCTCTGTTGTGATGTCAGATGCCTCTGCACTGCCACTGTGAGGATGCTAAACTGGCTTAAAGCTCTTAGTAGAGGTCTCTCCATATAAAATACACCTTCTATTAGACAAAACATTTGAAAGATATCAGCCCTTACGTTTCTGCATTTCACTCCTATTTTAACTTGCTTCCAGACAGACCTCTGCTTGTAAAGCAGAATTCTGAAAATCCATCAGTTCTGTAAAGAGTTTTTTGTGGCCAGACACAAACGTGTGTTAATCCTTTACACACATTCAATAAAATTTCTTCAGTCACTGTGTTCTTTTCTCAAAGCAAAGCATTTTATAATTGAATAATTAAACAGTAAATTCATGGCAGTGGAAACACATGACAGTGGTTCATTTATAACTTGGTTACAAGCAATGGGTGTATTGTTCTTCTCCATTAGTTTTTCTTATTTACCCCTTAAAACAGAATGTCATGTCATTAAATCTGCTCCAGTTGTATTTGCTGTATTAACAGCATGTTAGCATGTATTTTTATGACGTAAATGTGAAGTTTTTAATTTTCTATTCCTCACTGCATTTACTACTCTCACAAAACCATCCTGTGTCTTCCTTTTCTATGTAGAGTAGTAAGTTATCCTGCAAATGTTGGGGATTTTTATTTATTAAAGATTTAAGCAGAGAAAACTATTGCCTTATAAGAGAAAGTACAGAAGAGTTTGCCCTGGGTGTATGGAAACCAGGTTTTCTTTTTCAATAAGGACAATTTACATTTTTCAGAGGGTTGAGTTTTTAGGCGTTTTTGTATGTTCTGTTTTTCTCAGAGAACTATTTAAAAGTTTGAGATAAAAGCTGCTGAAAAATTTTCAAGGCAGTTTTCAGTTTAAAAGATGGCCCATCTTTTTCTGAATCAAAACAGTTTATTTCAACATTTTTGTTCAGTTATATTTTCAGTTTTGAGAGTCATTGTTTGCAGCATGTCCCGCACAGTAAGATGGTCTATGGGCTTATTTTACTTCATAAATTCAATACCTTTTTGTTCTGACTGTAATTGCAATGTTATTTACAGTGTTTCCCCTGTCATTCTGTTTTGCCTTACAAAAGTCCTCTGCCTAGAAAAAGGAAGAGCAAAGCTAAGAAGAGATACTCACCCTCACTGCTAATAAAGCAAAACCTTTCAATTATAAGAAATGTTGAAAGAGAGAGAGAGCAAAGTAAACTGAAACTGTCAGGGTCATCCCCCTTGACAAAGCTCTAAGCTACAATAAAAAGGTCATCTGTGATGTGAACAAATTTTGTGGAAGAGGGATGCCTTTTAAACTTCTATGAAAGAAACCCTGATCGGTGTGATTGCTGTGACAAACCAGTGAAATGTTCATGCTGATGAATGAATTAATAGTGACATGCAACATTAAAACGGTGTCAGCATGGTCTTAGGTGACAAGGTCAGAAGATGAGTAGCTTTTTGCAACCCTGTCAAATCAATTACTACAGGTCACTTCAGAGGTCAACTTATTGCCCTCAAAATGATCCAGGTCTATGCTGCCATGCTACTCTCAAGGGAGCTGAGTGATCTGTGACCAGTGTGGGCACTGCCTAAACAACACTACAAACAAAGACATCAGTGTGACACTGGGCAATGCAACACCAGGGCTGGAGAGTACAAAATTAGTGGGGAGGAATTAGTAAAGAGCAGAAGGGCTTTCCATCTTCTCCAGATCCCATATTTTATGATAAAATCAACCTCAATCTTTAGATACTATGTTGTCCTCACAAACTAATGCTTTAGCACTTCAATTGCATCCCATTTTTTATCAGGTTTCAGCCGTCTTCTCTGACATAGGCTCCCCCAGACACCTTTGGACTATTAAAGATAGCAAACAAGTAGATGGGAGTTTTACAGTGCTGTAGGTGTCATCCCATACCATACTTAAAGATGGACTGAGCTTGCTCAGCGTGTTTGCTTGCAGGTCAAGGTGGTATCTTCCTAGCCCGATCTTTGATACTTGCAAAGCAAAACAGTCTTGAGTTTTAGCTGTTGCTCGTTTCTAAAGCTTTTGCTAGTAAAGCAATGTGCAAGGTTAAGTACTGCAAATACTCAGTAATATTTAAGTAATCTGGAATTTCAGAAGCTGTTCCTGACTCATGCTGAATGAAAACTGTCAGTCATGCACGGTTATTGTAGGCAGGTTTAAAGTAAAAAGAGCTGAGGAATACATGTGTAATTTCTGTGTCCACTGTGACTGCCAGAATTTAGAAGTGTCATGGTAAAAATCAACTACTCTCTCTCCCCAGGGATGTATATGTTGAATTATTAATAATACAAATGCTTCCCTGCACTGTTATTTTATTTCAGTACTTTTGCAAAAGTACCAAAGCTCTTTCATGGCTTTGCCAGTTTTTTAAAGCTCAGGCATGTTGCATTATAAGCAAACAGAGCATTATAAATGTGTTTGTGAATGCAAACTGTGAGCAGAGTGTGTATTTACCAGAACACAGCTGAAAAATCTCTTTTGATGGGTTGATATTGATAGATAAATGCTACCATGCAATGAAATAAGACAATCCAAAAAGATTCTTTAATCCAAAAAGTGTTCTTTAAGAAAAATATGTACTAAGGCATAGTTTTATGAAGTTTTAAAAGTGCAGCATTCATTCATGTATAAAAAGTAAGTTATTTCTTTCGCAATATACTTTTAGAGTACACTCAGTATAATTACTGAATAATGAAGCTATCCATAGGGTAACTAGGAAATACATTCTGGGATGATCTGTAAAACCTGCTTTGATTTTTCTTTTTTGTGTTAAGTACTTCCCCCATGGTTTGCCGTAACAATCAAAAAGGCATTGAAACTATAAGGAACTTCTCTGGGTCAATCAGTTTATCTCTCAAGTTCATGTGTTTAATGTTTTCTTTCCTTACTTAAATGGAGATGAACCTGAAGGACAAACTCTAACCTTACATTCTTGATTTCAGTATATTATGTACCTATAAGAGTAAGAGAAACGGCACAAAGGAAGGTTGTGATGACACCCTAGTCCTCCATATTTCACAGTAGCATTAAACTGAAGTATCAATCACCATATTCCCTTTGCACCAAGCTCAGAATAAACTGTAAACCATTTGCTGCTTGCTTGGTCAGACAGGTCTTATTCCTGTAGCTACATTTTAGATATTCAACATTTTTACTATTCTTAAAATATATATATAAAAAAAAAGCAAAATAATTTGGATTGTATTTGCTTTTAGTTTTCATAACTTTACAACCTTAAACTGTCTTGGTGTCTTGGATGACGGGGAAATGAAACCCCTGAGAAAGCAGATGAATTCCCTTATCAGCTTCAGCTGAGTCACAATGAGTTGGGCATGCTCAGCCCTTCCTGGGTTTCAGTGTTGTTGATAAAACCTGGTCCTAAAATCTTCATCTTCCCCCCAGAGCTATAGCTCTGGGAACCAAGGGAAACAATGCAGTTAGATTATGCAGAATACATGTAAGTGGCTGAATCATTTAGATATGTTAACTATGCCATTTAGAATTTCCATCCTCAGTTCCAAATAATCCATCAGATACATATTTTAGTTCTTTTAGGCACTCAGTTTGTGGAAATACAAATCCCCCTGGGACAGAGCAATAATGCTGAAATAATGAGTACACTTTAGTTTTGTTTTCTGTGTGTTAGAACAATCGTAACTCAGTGCCACTCCAGTGAAATACATATGCATCTAAACACAGTGAGAGTGGAAAACAAATTAGAAACTAAATAAGTTGCAGAGTGAAAAAGGAATCAGATAGATTTGGAAAGCTGAAAGGGATGCTGATAAACCAAATGTAGCTTTTCTCTTGCAAGAACAAGAACCGGGTTTGAATGCTGGCCAAACATGCTCTGTGCTTCAGTACATCCTCACAACTTAAGATCATGTGTTAGTTTTAAAAATGTCAAGTTTAGCAATAAACATTGCTCACTATACAGAAAGGACAGGTATGGTGATGCTCCCAGTGACTAAAAAATTGGTGGTATTTTTCTCCCTGCTCCTGGAATTAAAAATCTGATTGAATAAATACAAATCCTAAATTTATATCCAGATGACTGTTATTACACTGTTGCTCAGAATAGTTAAAACCCACAAATATCAGCTAATACATGTAAGTGCAATGTCTATGTCCCAGAGATTTAAAAATGTGATCCTTTGTAGAAACTTCACAATGCAAACCTCCCAGGGTCACAGAATTCTACAAAAAATCTGTTGTGATTGATCTCATAGATGTTCACAGGCTTTATAAGAAACTTCCTGGAAGTAGAGCAGTAGCTTTTAAAACTAGTTAAATAGTTGTTTGGTAGGGGTTTTTTTTGTTTTGTTTTGCTTTTTACTGTGGACCGTTTTTAATCTTCTGAATGTAAAAATATACAGCCCTGTTGTAATCAAAATGAAAGATACATGGAAGCTATTTGGATCAGCACTGCATTTGCACAAGATCTTTTTTTTACAGTAAAATCCCAGACTAAGTCTTTGATTTTTTTCACTTTTTTCCTATGATAAATGATTCTTTATAACAAATCTGGAACTGTTGTTCCAGTGTTATTTGGTCTTACTTTTGTTGTGTGAAGATACATTGCCCGGAACCACAGTATTCTGTTTCTACAGTAGAATACTACCTTATTCTCAGAAAAGGTTTTTTGGTGGGGATAAGGATGTATTTTCAATAAATCATTAATTAAAAAAAGTTGGGTTAGACCTGAATTCATTTTTTAATTCAAACAGAATTTAATAGACGTATCATTACAACATTGTGCAAAAAATAATAAACCCAACAAGCCCACTAAAAACCCCGTCCAATCTAATTTACAAAATTACCATGATTAATTGTTTTATCCAGTAGACTATTGAACAAGGCACTCACTTGTACCTAAAATATATGTGTTTTAAAATGAAATGTCTTGAAACTGCACTTGGAACTACTTTGTGGGACATTCTGGATTGGGCAGCTTGTATTTCTTTCCTTGTCAAGGTATGAAAATCCAGTATGACTTGAGATAGATTTAACAATCTTATAAAAAGTATACAATAGTGGAAGTGGCACTACCTACTTTTTGGTAGCTCCTTTTTTTTAGTATAGAGTATGAATTTTTTCTGAAAACCACATGGTATTCTCAATACTATTCAAGATGAACCACTTTCCTTACTGCAATAATTCTGCTTTTTTTTCATAAAACAGTGAATAATTAAAAAATCAGGTATTTAATTTTATAAGGAGAATCCCTAAAGGAAAAAAAAAAAAAAAACAAAAAAAACCCAACAACAACAAGCAACATGCTGTTTATTTCTTCTTTTAAATTGAAAGTTCTTAATATTGTCAAGTATAAGTCTTCAAATTGAATTATAATATTTTGCTCAAGGACTGTGTTTCTGTGGAGGTTTTATATGTTTGCAAAGCACAAAGGATACTTTGAACATCAGGAGACCCATAGAAAAGCTTCTACTAAATTTACTGTGATATAGGGTACACAGGTATCTGGCACAGTTAACAGTGATTTCCAGGCAGTATTTTCTTCACTAGCATTAATTTCACCTCCTTTATCTGTCCGGAGAGCTCTTGGAACCAAAAAGACCAGCTTCAGAAGACTTTTTCTAATTAATTGGAGTGGTGAACAGAGTTTGTTAATACCTATCTTGCTGTTAAGTCAAGGCTTGTATATTTTCTGGTTGTTTGGTGTGATGAATACTTAATAGAAATTAAATTTGTGTATCTGTGAGTCTGCAATGAGGTAGATTAAGAAAAAGATAGAGAGAATTCGGCTGCTTCATCATTAAAATAAGTTAGCGGGGTCCAAGAAATATCTTTTTTTGTTGGAAGGAATAGCCAAACTGGAATGGGTTGGAAACTTGATAGAAGTTTGGAAGGCTATGCCTATTTTTAATACATTTTTAGAGAAAAAAATGTGAAAAACTAAGAGTTTCAGTTACCCTTATTACAAATTTTTATCACATCCTTATAGTAATTTTGGTTTTGATTTGATGTGAAATGAAATCAATACTCTTGCTCCACTAAAGCAGAAATTCCAATTTTTAAAAATCTTGAGTTAATGATGTTGGTTTTAAAAAAAAAAAAAAAAAGAAAGAAAAAAGCACTTAAGCGCTCCTACTCCTGCTCTCTGTGCAGACTCTGTGTGGCCTCTCTGTATTTCTAGACTTGTAATGAGTTAAAGTCGTTCCAGTCTCCATTTGTAAAACCGGGTGAGTTGAAGTAACTTGATGCAAGAGATGCTCGAAATGAGCCCTGTGAGGGAAGTCATCTAAGTACACAAATATCTAGGTACTTTTCACTCATCAAAACATTTAATAGGAAACCTAAATCCAATCTAAGAAATTGGACTTCTGAGTTCAAAAAGCTAATTAATCTTTGTATTCATAACTGTTCAGAGGCCCCAAGAGGACGATGTATTTTTAAGAGTGCTTGGGGATAGCAGGTGGCAGTTTTCGCTGCTGTTATCAGCTGTGATGTTGAACACTGACAGACAATTTCTGTAGGTTGTTTTTACCCTTTTTTTAATTACTCAGGCTTTGTGAAATTGCTTTTTTTTCTTTAAGAAATCAAGGGCTCTTTTTTAGAGAAAACAGACCTACATTTGTACAAGCTGAAGGAAAATCACAACACAAAACATAGGATAAAACATTTCTTAATATATCACATAAAACCATTCTAAGAAATATTTGAGAATAAAAAAAAAAAATAAGAAAACAAAACAAAACAAAACAAAACAAAACAAAAAGCCAAAGATCAGAAACAAAAAGAACAAGGACATAGGAAAAGTTTAGTAGAGACAGAATGTCCTTCTGGGGGAGAAGAAATATATCCTCATTTATCAACTGTCTGATCAGCCTTACTTTTCTTCCCTGTTTCTCTGGAGGGAAATAGGAGATTTGCTCTGCTAAACCAGCATGTTTCACTGATAAGTAATGCTTACCTTGTCAGGGTCTTGCTGTTTGCTGCTCTTGTTGCTTTAATGGTGCAGCTATTTATTTTGTTATCACTGCAGCAAAACAAAGATTTTGGCTAAATTTTCTTTGATGTTCTGATTAATCACCTAACATTTAGTAAGCAAAAGAAAAATCACCAATGAAGTTTATTTCCTCCTTATCATGTCAATGCATAAGTAAGTAATCTCCTTGTAAATCAGATATTTCTTTCACAGTTACAAAAATATTCTTCATGTCCTGTAGTTGATTTACCATCAAAATAAATAGCTATGTAAAATGTAATAAATAAGATGTAGTGATACATACTGGCAAAACTTTTTAATTTTTTTCTGTCACAACTGACAAGTGTGAGCCTATGAGAGAGAACAGAGAGGGCAACTTGCAATACTTAGAGCTGCTTTTGTTTTTTCCGTAATACTCCAGATATATAACCTGGTTACACCTTCCAAGCCTCCATAAAAAGTCAAACTATTCCAAGACGGAGACATTATGTTTTAAGTTTATTTTAAATTTTTCCTTTTTCTCTAATTGTTATGTATTTCATAATTCAAGAAATAGATATTTAATAATCAACTCTTTATTCTTTATGAAACCTACATCCCACCAATGGCAGCATGCAGCAATTGTCACCATACATATTTGTGTTTATTTCCATTCAAAGACAGAGGTTTTTCATGTCAGATATTTAAATTTATTGTAACATAATTATGATTTACAATGGGCAAAATCTTCAAATTATGCTGAAATATGAAACAAGTTTTTATGTGACTTTTTTGGGGCAGGATAATGGATAATAATTAAAGTGCCACAAACTTGTCTGGAGTGAGCTAGTAATGATAATAATAAAGTACAAACTCTCAAAAGGAATGTGTAGAAGGACTAACTCTTTAAAAAAGTAAACAAAGCTAATAAATGTTCTTTGTGTTTTACTTCCTTGAGTTGTAACTACTTTGTTAAGTTGAAGAAGAGAAAGCATACTGATGTAGAAGTTGATGATATTTTAAACAGAGATGATCACAATCCTGGCTGAACCTGGGGTCATGGAGCTGTGGCTCTCCTGTATTGGGGTACTGGATTCAATATCTTACAACAATCTGCTTTAACTTGAGTGGTCTATTTGTTCTTTTGACGTTTGGTCCATAGCAGGGTTTTCAGAAATTCCTGCAGCCCAGCTTGCTGAGAAGTAGGTGCTCAAATGCAGCTTGGGGAAACCCACCCCCACCAGTAGCAAACAACAGAGCAGCTCAGTAGGGTCCAGTCTCAATATTTCTACAACAAACCTAATCCTAAGAATTTTCTTTCCAACAGCAGCTTTAAGATCTGTATCCTTCTTATCTGTTTTTCAAGGAAAAAATTGCCTCCAAATATTGTGCTTTTGCAGGGACCCTCCGAATTTGTTTATTCTGCTTTTGAAACTCTCCACTTTTCAGTATCCACAGCTCCCTGGGAAAGATCCAAGGGTTATTCCAAATGATAGTAGATTCCCTGAACCTCTCATGGTCCTTTGTAAGCCAGTATTGTATTCTATTTCTTTCACTTCTTTAGGGTTTGGCCAAGAGGCCCTTTTAAGGAAAGGAAATAAAACTTCTGAAAAAAAGAGTTTAGGAAGACGCATTCAGGTGTTTGGTTTTTTTTGATTTTTTTTTAATCAAGGGCCCTGTTCTGGCCCTAAGCTATTAAATTATTTTTATTGAGTTATAAATGTCATGGTTAATCTGTGTATGTCTTTGTTGAATAAAAAAAAAGAATATTAAGAAAACCAAATTTTAAGTAAGACAATTTATTGATAGAAGTAGAAATTGGAATTCAGTGGAAAAAAAATCAGTAGAAAACAAATAGTAAGTGAATATAAGGTTATTTTAAATGTAAATAATTTTCATTAAAATCTTCTTTGTGATTAAGACTTTGTAGAAAAAAAATCAAGTGTCTTGATTTTTGCTTATTTGCAAGGAATAAGACAAAGCCTCAAATATGTGGAATGTTGACATTTTTCTTCCAGTCAGAACTCAAGTAACAAAGCATGTATTTATGATATGGGATGTTATTCCAACTAGTTAAATTTCTTGGAACTGTACAGTTGAGGAAAGTTTTTCTAGGAATAGTCTGTGTCTCAGCACTTCTCTCTATGACTTTTAAAACTATACAAAGCCTACCAATAATAGAGAGTTGCGTCCTTGGACACTTACACACACATTTTTTATTTATATGGATTCAGTATGCCCTTATTATTGTCCCTGTATAAATCAACTTAATTGTCCCTATATAAACAGAAAGACAGGTAATTCTGGTCCTCAAGAGATTTCAGTATAAATTAAAGTATTATAACTCAGATGGCAGGACATAATGTGTGAGACTAAGGGTAAATGTTATTGGTAAAGACTTGTTTTTTGGATGACTTTCACTGTTAAAAACTACATTTTTAATCATAGAATAGCCAGGATTGGGAGTGACCTTGAAAGATTATTTGCTCCAAATTTTGTGGGAAAGGCAGCACGGAGGAGATTAACTACAGCCTATTTGTTTCATCCAAACCACTTTCTTTCTAGAAGGGCTAAAATTATTCAGTGACAATTCTGAGATAGATCAACAGATGCTCTGGAATAATTCAGTATTCTAGATACTCATTATAGCTTAAGCAGTAAATATGAAACTTGAATATTTGAAAATGAAAGGCCTCAGAAAGTCTAATAAACTCTACATTATTTTAACCATCACCAGGATACTGCCTCACAAACACTGGCTTTATTATTTGCAAAGAGGACAGATGTTCAATTTCAATAATAACGAAAATCCCCAGAATCGCTCATATTCATGTATTTTTTGGGAAAAAGCTATTTTATTAAATTTTAAATAACAATTTTCCTGTCATGTAATTGCATTAATTATTCCTTTAACTGTGGTGCTTCTTAGAGCTCTACAGAACTGTCATACTTTTTATTAAAGCTGCAGCTTAATTGGCCTTAAAATATTTAAGATGAATAAAAACATCCTTGGCAATGAAAATGATTGAAAATGAAAAATTAATTTAAATGGTCTCAGATGTGAACAGTGCATTACATGGACTGAAGACTAGAAAAAGACAAATTACAAAGAATGTTAAAATAGCACTATTATTTCTTAAAAGTTTGTGTGCCAGAGTATTATATCAGGGATTGTATTGTTTGCTCCAAATAAAAAATCATTTTGTACCACAAACTGTCTTCAATGACCTACATGGGTTTTGTATCCAGACATTGTTTCAAACTTCATGATTTAGTAATGAACAGGGGATAAGTATCACTGAAATTTATCTGACAGCATTAAATTCTTTTGCGTTTAGCAGTGAGGGCATGTGAATAACACAAAAAGGTCCAAACAGGTCCAGGTAAATCAGGAAATGTCCAGATTCTACCTCACTAGATGAGGCCCAAGGAATTGTTCCTTCTGTTCCACCAATGTCTACTTCTATAGGTAAATCATCCTACTAAAATTTGGTAAACTTAATATTCCTTTAAGTTTTCTGAGTTGGAAAGATTACAATACCTTGCTAAACACATAGTGTCTGCTTCTAACATTTCAACACTAGCCAAAAGAAGAAATTGTAAACTTGTATTTGCAGAAGATAATCGCTTGGGTGTACCCAATGAAGATAAGAAGCTACTTGTGCCCCTGGATAGAATTTAGGCAAAATGCCAGGTGACTTAGCAAAGTTATCTTGAAGATACAGAGCAGGCAAATGATGGTCATCTTCCTGTAAAAGTTTCAACTGGATTTCTAAAGACTGATTAGTACAGAATTCTGTTTGGAATTTAATATATTAATAAGATGATAAACTTACCTGATTTTGCCTGTCTAACAGTTCATCCTGTAGTCCAATTTTTTTTCATGTGAAAACCTTTTATTCTTGGCACTACAGGTCCCTTCAGGGAGTGATTTGTCCCATCATGAGACAGATGCTCTACACAGCAGGAGTGACTCACCCACTACAGGGGTTAATTTCTATTGATTTGAGTGGGAATTTCTCGCACATGGCAGCATGCTGTGCTTAATAATAGGTATATTTGTTATTATACAAAAGCAAAAACCTACCTTTAGCTATTTAACAAAGTTACCTAGAAGTGCTTTCTATTTATATAGCACATTACTCAAAGGAGAAAAAGAAGCGTCTAATTTAAATAAGCAGCTACTCTAGATATTTCTCCCAAATTACTTCTATGCCTCTGAAATAAATTAAAAAAAAAAAAAAAGGTTAAGAACTCACCAACACCATCTCTCTGACAATATATTGGCTTGATGATTTTCCCTAATTACTCTAAGGAAATGTCTTTGTTTTTGAGGACAAGAGTCTGACTCAGTGTTGCAGAATAAATTCTTCCATATTCTGTCCGAGCTTGAAAAAATATTTCTTTACTTTAAAATGCTTTTTTTTTATTTTTTCCCCTTAAAGATGGAAAGGGGATTTATGAATTCACAGAGAAAAATGAAAACAAACTAATATATTATTTTTTAGATGAGTGTGCCACTTCAGAGAAACAGAATAAGACTAGATCTTTATTTAAGAATGTTTAAAGATTTAATCCACTCACTGATCTTTAATGCAAAAAACCAACAAGTATTCCTTGATGCAATTAGAGTTGTTTAGGAGTTTTCTACTCTAACTTCTAAGTTAGGGGGGCATAATCCACTTGCTTATTTCAGACTCAAAAATGTACTGTAACCATTGGCTACACTCACAATGCAAAATATTAATAGTTCCTCATACTCTATCTGCCTTCTTTGACAGCCACACATGAATAAACATCAACTGCATTCAGAGCAAGGGTATAACAATGTTGTCACTGGGGATGGAGAAAACAGTTTTGTCCATTCAATGACTGAATCACCACACCCGGAGCAGTTCCCTGCCTGAGGCGATATATCTTGAGGGATATATCAAGCATTAAATTGCTCATTTGATTCCAGCCAGGTTTCAGCTTTGTTTGTCCCACAATATTTTCAGGTGAACCTTTGCTGAACTGTTTACTCTTCTCAAGGTAAATCACTCTTGGAGCAACACTGACTGTCCGTGCTGAGGGGAATCGAGTTTTTTTTCCCCTCATTTCTTTGTGAGACAAAGAGCAGCAATGTTTCTAGACCATATTCCCCATCCTGGGAAATAAAGCAATCATTTTTGCTATTACACTTGCTATCAGCATAGCACAAGGCTTCCAGCTTCCCCTTTTCACCTCTCCCAGCTTTCAAGTTTCTTGTCTGAATGCTCTTCATCATTTTCAAATTTTCTTTTTGACGGATTCAATACTCCAATAACTATTACTTTGCAATGCAACACACAGTAACCCCGATTTTCCATTCACTGGATTTTCATCATTTTCTGAGGGAAAAAATAGTACTTCATTACATATCTATTCATCTGTGTCCTTGGTGAAATGCAACATTATCACAAGCAGAATCTGGGCTATTTATTTATTTATTAAATTGTTTGTTAGAGAGAAAAAGAGGACATAGTTGGGTGACTGAAAGGAGATTAATGCATAAGATTTTTGAAAGTAAGGTTTAAAATATCCTTATTGCTATCTATTAAATGGTCTCTTTGTATTACTAATATAATATATTATATGATGACATAAACTTTTGAATAGCAATTAAGGGTTAGATTAAAAATAATAGTTAAAAAATGTTTTCAAGTCTTTGTAAAAAACTAAGTGAAAGTTCAAAACAAGATAATGCACTTTTTTGTATTATTTTTCATCCATAAATCCCACTCCTCAACATTAAGGACTGTCATGTCATAAAACTGGTGATATAAAGTATTGTAACATTTTGCACTAATTTTCATTTCCTTGTTGTTCTTTCTCAGAAAGAATAAAGCAAAGTTTTCTAACACAAGGAAAAATGATAGCTTTTTTATGGTATCAGGAATCTCGTTTTCACGTGAGGCTGTCTCACCACCAGATGATAGCAGAAATAAGGTGTGATAATGACAGAAGAGAGAACCTACCTTTCTCAGAATCACATTTAGAATCACTGTTATTAAAGAGAAGAGGAGACCACAGAAATTTTGAAGGACACATTTCTGTTCAGTAATTCTTTGTAGTGGATATTACTCCACCACTGATATTGAAATAAAACCCCAACTGCCTCATGGAAAAGGTTGATTCAGCATTATGACTAATGTTCTGATGTGCAGGGTGTGAGTCGTAGGAGCCATGAAGATGTTGGGATGTGTGGGCAGGAATGAAGAGGAACCAGGCTATGTCTGAAATAAGCAAAAATTCATCAGAATTTGCTCTAAGGATGCTCTAGTTTTGTAGAAAAACTACAATAAATGAGTTGATCATATAGATAAACAGAAAAAGCTGGGAAAAAAAAAGAGGCAACACATTTCTAACATATCTTCAGAACTTTGGACAGATACTATTGTAATTTCAGCTTGATTTGGTGTAGTATTGATTTTTATATTTATATAAAATTTAAAAAAGTCCAGACCTAAAGAAGCATTCATAAATAAAATTATGTTCTTACAGGTAATTAAAGCATCATGATAGAATGTTGTAATTTTACAAAGAAATATTTATGACGATGAAAGCAAACATTAGAGGTTTCTGATGTAATGAGATTTTTAATATTGTTGTTAGAAGTTTCTTTACAGAAGTTATTTTAAGTTCACTTAAAAATAAAATACTAATTCCTAATTGCAAAAGCTTATTTTTAGTTGTATAGTAGATTCACAATTTGTTATTTCATAAAACATTAAGAAAATTTCAATAAAAAATCTCGTAGCAATTGAAATCACATTTCTAAATGTTACAAAAACATCTGTTATGCTGTGGAAAAGCAGCGATTAACCAAGCTGCTTTTGTTAGCTTACACATTTTCATGACATGGATGCATCCTTGTTTTGGAGTGAAAGCACAGCTGCATGGTAAATTACGCACTGCAGGATAACAAGTCTGTGTTCCAGTTTAGGAGGACCAGTAAGGACCCTAATAAAAAAGACCATGGATCAAGAGGGAGATTTGCATCTCTCCTTTCAAGATTTTTCTCATGTTTTCAGATATTTGTTGTGTTCCCTCCCCCTTCCCACCCTATAGACACCCAGGGATAACAGTCTACATTTATTTTTAAGTCAGTACAAATAAATAATAATAAAAACACTATAAAGAGCAGAGAGCGTATTTTCCAATTCATTAAGTTGTCTGCACTATGGTATTAATACTCACACATACACAAATAAAACCAAACCAAAATAAAATGGTATTTGTGGGAGAAGGCAATAGAAAAAAAGGGTCAAGGGAAAGACAGAACACTAATATTTCTTAAAAATCTGTTGCTTACTGCATAAAATTGCAATTACAGTTTTTCATTCTAATATGTTGGTTTTTATTTGTTTTTTAAAAATGTAATTAAAAATAAACCTTTCCTAGCACTATTAGTGAAATTAATGGTAAATGACACAACAGCAAGTTACTGCTAAAATAAAATGTTATTTGTATTAACATGATAATGCCTATCTGAATATACTGAACGTTATGAAATGTTGCATGTAGCAATAAAATCTTACAGCCTGTCTATGTTCACCACTGTCTGTGTATGTGTGTGTGTGTGTACACAAAGAGGAGTATTTTCCTATTGTTTTCAAATTTTGACTTGGAATTCTCTGGTTCTTTGTGTCTGGCTTTAAAAATGGCATTCCAATATGCATTCAATAAAAGAGACAAAGCCAAAAAAAAATTTAAAAGTCTAATTTCAAGAAATGGGCTAATTCCTCCTATACAAGGCAGGAACTTCTAAAGTCTTTCTGGAGTTGGGATCATCATTGGTGTCAAACACGAGAGGCAACCAACGTATCCCTAAAACTCATTTCTTTCTTTATTCCTTCTATTTTAATTTCCTCGTTTTTCTTTTTTTTTTTTCCTGATTTTCCCCCATCTTCCCCTCTCTTTTTCTTTCTTCTTTTTCTTTTTCTTTTTCTTTTTCTTTTTCTTTTTCTTTTTCTTTTTCTTTTTCTTTTTCTTTTTCTTTTTCTTTTTTCTTTTTCTTTTTCTTTTTCTTTTTGCTTTTTTTTAAAAAAAATGTTAAATTGTTATCTGGTTGAGTTAATGAATGCTTAGTATATATAGTAAAGATATGAAAGACGAAGCAAATTACGGTTGGCACAGAAACTCAATATCTCAGATGCAAAATGTTCGAAGAAGATTTCTTTTACTGTATTTTCATCAACAATTTCAGGAGAGATTACAAAATTTAACAGCCTTACAAAAGGTGTCACTTTATCTGATGGCATCTAAAAATGAATCTTCATAAGCAGTGGTGTTTCAAGATACTTTCCTTCACAAACGTTTTAACATTTCGGTCAGATAGGTTTGAATTTACTAAAGGTCTATTAAACCAGGCTGACCTTGCCCTTTTTTGTACAGAGTGCTTTATTATTTTTCAGGTTAAACGACACAAGTAATGTTTCAACTGTTTAGCTGAAAAAAAATTGGAAAAGATGGATTTGACAGAAATATTATAAGATGAAAGAGAAATTAAAATAAAAGGAAAATGGAAACCACTGGACTGGAAAGAATTTATTGAAGTACCTCAAGGACCAGCCTGGAAATAACCTAATTTAATATTTGTAATCATGGCATAATCTAAAGTAGTTTGACTTAAGTAGTAGTCATATTTGTAGATGATGCAAAGTGGGAAAATATCCTCAATACAGAGAAGAGGAGCATTGTGCAATATGAACTGAATTGTGAAGACTGGAGTAAGAAAAATGGGGTGAAATTTAGCAGTATAAAAACCATTCTTTTGAACAGAAAATGATACAGAGAACACAATGCTGAGGGAAAACACTGAGATCCTGAATATAATGCAGTACTGTGATTGCTTATATTTAGGAACAGTTAAACAAATTCAGAATAAGTACACGAAGAGACTACAGAATAGATAGGGGAAAGATGAAAATGTTTGGCATGGAAAAAAAGACTCATAAAATAGAAGGTTCTGAGAATACACAATGCTTTGTCACATAGATAAATGTGTCAGGGGAATAAACACTAAAGATGTAAAAAAAAATGCAAGAACAAGATTTGGCATGGGAGAAGATGGATATAAACAATTTGAATAAATTTAGGGTAGAAATTAGAAGAAGGCTTCAGCCCATCAAGGGAAACAATTTGGGGAGATCTTTCCAATAGTACATGAGGAGAGAAGCAAACCTCATCAACTTGCCAAAGATTTCATGATTCAGATATCTGGTTTATGACTGCATCATGTGATCACCTGACATGACAAAGAAAAGGCCTCATTGCCTGTGTTGGTGGTTGTTGGAGTTCTTGTGTTTGTAGCATCATCTGATTTATTATCATTTCTTAGTCATTCTTTGTTAGCAACAAAGAAGGGATAATTATATAAATAATTTCCTACAGAAAATAGTCTATATACTTGTATAACCATCTCTGTTAAAACTATCATGTAATATCACAAAAATTTTTGAAGACTAGTAAATTATTAGACTACTGAAAAACTACATAAAAAACATATAAAAACTTGTCGTGGGTTTTGTCTAGGTGACAATTTTTTTACCACACCCCCCAACCAAATTGCTCTAAGCTGTTTAAAGTTGAGAGAAAGTTTATGCAGACAAAACCAAATCCAGTTGGGGAGAAATAATATTAGGATTTATTACTACACAATAAAACCTAAACAACTATATCTACTACAATACTAATTAAGTAAAAGCACTATGTATCTACAGTTTGAGTCCACAAAAGTACTC
>JAWWES010000001.1:30930588-30981829 GCA_035583135.1 Lophotriccus pileatus
AAAGGAAAGGAAAGGAAAGGAAAGGAAAGGAAAGGAAAGGAAAGGAAAGGAAAGGAAAGGAAAGGAAAGGAAAGAAATTGGGTTGAAATTTCCCAAATTACCTACTTAAGTTTGAATAGAAGCTTTTTTCTTCCAGATAAAACAGAATTTGAAGCTTGGACGTCATCCCTCTGCTGCCGAAGTAGAAGGCCCTGGTATGGATTTTATTTTTTATGGATTTCTGACACTGCTCCTTTTCAAAAGACCTTGTTTTACATCAGCTGATTGCTCACAAACCCTACAAGCAAGGACTCAACTTTTTAGCAAGTTATCTCATCCCTGGGATTACCTGTTTAGGCTTCACTTCAGGAGATAAAACTGTTAGCACTACCACTGATCATAAATGTCATTAACTTTAGTTAAAAAAAAAAGAAAAAGATAAGAATTTCAGTAATGAATTGTAGTGCTTCAGTTAATAAAACAGACAATATCCTTCTCTGTAGTAATTTCTGTATTCTCTGAAGTAATTTCGTTTCTGTTTAAAACATAGATTACAGATTAGAGAAGAAGATTAGTGAACTATTTTTCCTCTACAAATAATGTTTAGGTGTCACCCATCTCTTCTGCTTTGCTTTTTCTAGATGTCCAAATAGAGAATAAGACAGAGTATTCAGCAGACCTTGATGCACTGCAGGTAATTTTCTGCTCATCAAATTACACTTCACAGGTTATTAAAATGCCACATAATTAGACTTGTTTCACAGAGATTGCAGTTTTACTGCTCTTACTTCTTATTTCTATCTCTTCACCTGTTGCTACACCTCAAAGTGGGGCGGATTATTCCACAGACCTCATAATCCCTCTAAGCCACATATATTTATTTTTTTTTTCTAAAGTCCCTACATTCCAAGAGGAGTGTTTCCATTGTCCTCTGTAAACTCCATATCAGTTTTCATGATCAAATTCTAATCTGATTTCCAAATTTTAATCTGAATTACATTAATTAAAACAGGTACAATAGATAATGAATCAGATGTTAAATTATTCTTCCTACAGCAAATGTTCAAATGTACACACACATTTCACAGTGAGTTATAAAAAAAATTTCCCAGGCAAAACACGTCTGTCAACATGATTTTTAAACACAGTCTTAAAAAGAAGTAGGATATATGTTTCTTATTGAAAAAGAAATATTTCCTCTTCATTAGTAATCAGGATATCCATTAAACAGAAGCAATTAAAAATTTTTAAATTAAGCAATCTAAATATCTCAATTGAAAAATCAAAAAATTTTTGACACAGAAAACTCTCTGAATCTGTGCTGCTGAATTTTAATGGATAGTGTGACAATATTGAAAGATATGAGAGCATGAGAAATTAGCTAGTATTAAGGCAATATCTAAGAAAAAATAAATAAGCATCAATTAAGTCATTCAGTTTCAATTCGGTCTCAAGAACAATCATAAAAAATAATGTGGGATGTCAACCGCAAAAGCTCATATTGATAATAAAATCAAAGTTGCCCAAATGGTTTTATATATGTTACATACTGTCACTCAATATTCTTGCTTTTTCTAAGAGCAAAAGTTTGGTTTATACAAAAGTGATGGGTATAATCTCCCTGGATGTTCAAATAAAATTAAAATAAAATAATATACGTTACAAAATATAAACACATATATAAATATAGAAAAATATAAAATACGGAACACATCGTTAGATTTTAGAATGTCACTTAAAATAGAGAGACATCATGCAGAGCAAGTGCTTTAGATGGATTATTTTAGAGGTTGCTCTCAGTTTATCATCATTCATTAAGTTTAGAAATTATGTGTAACAAAATGTAAAATAATGGTTGGTAAAATTTGTAGATGATAGAGTAATTAAAGCATGGCAAGTGGGTCATGTTTCAATATAGTACAGATGTAAGTTGTATGAAAAATTGATCATTTATTAACAATTCATATTTACCATATTTTTGAACTAGATTGCAGCATCCTGATATCTAGGGACTGCAAATCATAGCTAGACTTTAAAAAAAAATGTAGACTTTGTATAATTTGCTAAGTTCTGCCATATAAATGATGGAAATAAACATTTTAAAAAGTTTGAGAGAACAAAGACAAACAGAAAAGAGAAACAGACACACGCACAGCCCTATGGACTGATGGACAAAACTTATAATGAGAAACTAAAAACCTTAGTTTAGTAGTTAAGCTCCATTTACCTAGTACCCTGTTATCTGCTAACAAACATGTACATTAAAGAGGTTTCTGACAGCTGATTATTCTTTCATAGAATCATAGAATGGTTTGGGTTAGAAAGGACCTTAAAGATCATCAATTCCAACTTCTGTGCCGTGGGCAGGGACACCTTCCCACTAGACCAGGTTGCTCAAAGCCCCATCCAGCCTGGGGACTAACACTTTCAGTGATAGGGCAGCCACAGCTCCTCTGGGCAACTTGTTCAAGTGCCTCACCACCCCCAGAGTACAGAACGTCTTTCTTTTTAACACCCAATCTACTCTCAGTTTACTTCATAAAACAAACCAACAAAAAATTAGTAAAATATAACAGTTGGAAACTAAAGTTAACAGACGCATATGAGAGAGAGGGTACATATATTTTAATAAGAGCAAATAGCACCTGCAACTCCCTGTTTAATAATGTCAATGCCTAGATATCTTTCAAGAAGTTATAATCTACCTCAAATAAATGTACAGTCTTACTTCAGAGGAGCTTGGGTAGGGCATTTAGGCAAATAAAAAAAATATATGAATCAAATCAGACATTTGTGAAAGTTCTTCCCAATCTTAGCTTTACTAGTCCATACAAAAAGGGTGGTTTGACTGGTGTACTGAGTGCTCCCAAATTCAACATGATAGGGGGAAAAATCACAAGGTTTTGTGACAAAGTTACCTGTACTAAGGTAAATCTCTCTCTCTGAACTAATCATCCTGCATCTTCTCAGACTAAATAAAAGAAAGGCCATCAAGACATGCGTCATCACAGTGTTTGCATGGATGACGGAGAAGGCTGAAGCATCTAGCCCAGCAACATAGCTCTGCACTGTAAACACATGCAAATTGGTTAAGTGAAGCAACTCATTCCTTCAGAGAGATTAATCTCTATAACAACAAGACAAATGGGATGAAGACAAGATTCAGGACCAAGTTTTCAGTAAGAAAATATTTGCAGCATAAAAATATGACATCTACCATGTATGATGTCTGTTCTCAAACTTTTCCCCATGGAGATAGTATCCCATAAAATATTTTAGTATCTTCTAAATCTGTTTTTTCATGCTCATTTAGAGCATCAAGATGCTGACCCTGATGTTTTGCTTACTTGTTGTTTTCAAGGTTATTTCACTGACTTTTAGTTCAAACTCTATTAAAGGAACTTCAGTTTCTGGAGCACAATTTTTGCAATATGAAGTAGTACCTTCACAGCCTCAATGATTGCATTAGTTCATAAAAGAAGTTTAAAACTTGAAATGACAGCATTTCAACATGCACAAAGAATCATTTCTCCCAGGGACCATTCCTATCTTCTGCAGGAGGCATTTATTTGTGTAAGTTTTTTGTTTCATGAGTGATAGATCCATGGATTTGTCTCTAGTTCTCCTAGTCTCTCAAGTAAGTGATATTTACACAGAATAATTGGCAAAGCCACAGAAGTAAAATTATGTCAGTCTAATGTTCTCATGTAGTTTCGTATTTGACCTTTCTTTTCTGACAGGTTGCCATGCTTAATGATAATGAAAGAATTTATCTGAAGTAACATATCAAGCACATGGAAAAGCTAAAGTTATTCTAACTTACATTTATGTGTCACACACCTTGTACAGTTCTATCTTTATCTTTGCAAACTAAAAGAGTAGTATAAAGTAATATAGTTGTAAAATATAATATCCTCCTGAGGTTTCCCTACAGAGTCTATATGGTCAAGGGGAATTGGGTAAAAAATTACTACTCACAGAGAGACCGAAAAAAAAAAAGGAAAAATCCCTAAGTATGACTTCAGACAATTAAATTAATTGAATACAGCCACGATCCTAACTCAGGCTTTTGTTAAGATTAACCAAAGTGTCCAGACACCAATATCAAACTAAATTTATTTATTTAACGGACAGTGATAAACCTTATCCCTGTCTTTCCATTGATATTCAGAATAGCCATTAAATCCTGAAGAAAGGAAAATGTTTCTAACAATGATAAATTTTTGTTAGAATCTTCCTTTCTTACATTTGTGTGTAAAAAATCTAAATATATGAATATGACTCTAAACCAAATATAGTCTCTTTTCATGGAAACTAATTATTTGATGGACCAGCAATTATTCAAAATGCATTGCAGACAGAGAAAATGACTAAACATACTCAAAATATCACACTATGCATCAAATCATAGGTATATCCACTCAGAGTAAAATTATTTTAAAATATAAGAATCACTACTTTTGGAGGTATATATATATATATATAACATAATTTATAATATGTTATTACATACAGGTGGGTGTTTAGCTCATCATTGGATTTTGGATTTAGATTTAAAATAAGAACACTGGAGTAGAAATGCATCCATATATATGCTTCATTGGAAATGCAGGGGATTTTTTGGTGTTATATGCATTTCTGTGTGGGATTTGTTTTTCCTTCACCTTTATTCATAAATTTATTCATTTTGTTCATTTTTTTATTATTCCTATGAACTGATTCATTAATTTATTCTTTTGGTGCTTTGTCTCTGAAGTGTCAACCACTTACCACACAACAGAGCATGCTGTTAATAGTAGTAATTATAGGAAAATGTTATTAGGAGGAAAGAAGGAGAGATATGGCTAACTCAGGATGTCTGAGTACATTGCTTTTAGCAAGGGTCAACGTGTATTTGGTTTAAAATAAAAACAAAAACAACTCACAAACGGCACATTAAGAAATGAAGAGGAGCATAGATTGCTCTACAGTGAACAAGGGTTTTGAGAATAATGCCTCAAAACACAGAAAATCAGAAGAAGAAAAAAATCATGTAGCAGGAAAAAATCTTGAAAGCCACACAAAACCTGAGGCCATCAACCAAAGGAGACATCCATAAAAGTAAATTGCTGAAAACAGAGAAGACTTTCAGCATATGATTAAGAGTGGTATCGAAAAGCCACGATAGCATGGCAGTATGGTTTTAGAGAAAAGAAACTTGTGATGCATGCTGGAAATACTCCATCGGGTCGAAGAAGTTAACAGTCTAGAAGCTAGGAGCCTTTTTTTGACTTTCTTCTAATGTCAGAGAGAGCAGGAAAATCCCTCAGATAATGATTGGATAGTTACCCTCTAAGGAACAAGTCAAGGGAGACTATACTCCTAACATGAATGCCTTTGTTAAATTAGACCTGGGATCATCTGACCTAGTGGAAGGTGTCCCTGTCTGTGGCAGGGAAGTTGGAACTAGATGATCTTTCAGGTCCCTTCCACTCCAAACCATTCTGTGATTTTATGAAACACCCGTACCACCTTTTCACAATTATTCAGCTATTTCCACTCATGGTCTCCTATGTGGGTTCATGCCCTAAAGGTGAAGTATACTTTCTTTATAATGGTTTTAAAAGAACTGAATTTTAAAACTCACTCCATGCAGCTGTCACAGATACAATAAATGTGCAGTTTCAACCAAAATAAAAGGAGCTAGCATCTCCACATTTCTTCTGAAATCTTGTTATGAAAACTAAGTTTCTGTATTTTTAATAGGAATTTCTGCTTTATTTAAAAATAAGGAGCAATGGGATTTATAAAACTAGTCAATCAAGGTTTTAAGTGGTGTTTAGATATTATTATTTTTTTAGCCTAGGTACAATTTGTGAAATTAAATTTTTAATAATCTTTCAGACATTTAGCCTTTGGGAAATAATTTCCTCAACAGTAGTTCAAAAGTTTAATGTCACAGTAAAGGCTTTAAAATATGATGTGATCCCTTTCATTCTAGAAAGTTAGCTTTAAAAAAAAATAAAAATTATCAAAGTAAAATTACTACTGAGGAAAAGTTATGGAATTCATCTCTAAAACAAGATAGGGGGATGGGGAAACAAACTCTTCTATCTAAATTCTTTTGTGAGATTTTGTCCTGTGTTTTCTGAACAGTAATAGATCCAAAATCTTCACAATCAGACTTTGAAGATTTATAATTTGAAAGTACGAGAGAAGGTAGGTTCTCTGAATGTCACCTCCAAGTGAAGGCTAGACATAACTTTAACACTGGGAACATTCTCCCTCCTCTCCATTCCATGGCTGACACCTATCCCAGATCTACTGTGGTGGAAACGGAATATGGAAATGAACTCATTGATGAAATACAGAAGGTCTTTTGTAGGGTTATAGCCCATTCAATAGTGTTAGACTGACCCTAAGACTCTGCCTAACACCAATTTTTCAAAGATTTCTTACTTGATCAAATTTCAACATTTAATATTGGTTGGTCTGAGTTTCAAACACTGCTTTTATTTCTCAGGATAAAATAACTGCCATTTATGAAAGTAGGAGAATTATTTGGTGTTTCAAAAAAAATTTACTGAACCACTCAGATTGAAAGTGTCTGTAGGATTATTCATTCTTTGTCAATTATTGATGTCTTTTTTTTTTTTTTCAAAAAGAGAAAAATAGTGTCACTAATTAAAGTTTGCTCATATTGTAAATAAATGAAAACAGACTTTTAAAAGATTTATCTGGCAATTTCTTTAATAGCTTTCAGCTGTACTATAAACATTTAAACAGTCCATTCCAGAGTTGATCTGCATTCCTGAATGATATGAAGTAGCTATCATGATATTACTCAAATTCTTGTGAAGCACACTGGATGACGGTATATTGCCAAAAATAATAACAGCAATATAAAAATTATAATACCAAAAATAATCTAAAATGATAAATACTAAATATATGCTCAGCAAGAAAATAGAAAATATGAATTATCCTTAATAATTTCCTGTCTCTCATATAGACTGTTGCATAATTTTAGTAATAATTCTATCAAAAACTTTGATGACAACAGAGATTTTACAGCCTTTATGCCAGCAGTGATGGGCATACACCAAAATCCAGCATATTGCTATTTACCTCCAAGGTTTATGTATGGTCTCTTTTCTTCTCTTCACTTTCCACATGCAAATATCTGACAAATCTGTTATCACAAGAACAGCAGGAATGGCTGAAAAACAAGTGTAAATTCTGGAGAGACCCCCACCACCTATATTCTTCATTTGAACTGCTAGGAAAGGTTACATGAACAGTGCAACATAAATGAAAGATTTCCATGGTTATTAAGAGTGAAAGCCAGTAGACAAACAGAGAGGTAAAGATGGGAAGAAGAGTCCAAGGAAAAACGAAAGAAATAATTTTGGCCAGTTGGATTCATACTGTTCCCACAAAAGCATTACATAACAAATGATCAACAAAAATAATACTAAAAATATATTAGTAGCAGACTAGCACATTGCATAATATATAATAGATTACTATATTTTACTATTTATTGTCTAACTTCTTGGACATTAAGTTTTTTTGAGGTAGTTGGGGTACTCCATCTTCAAAACCCAGGCACAGTGCATAAACTTGGCCTATGGGTCAAATGGGAAATAAACAGGTGGAATCTCCAAATAAACCATAAAATTCTGCACTTTTTTTGCATGCTGGGTGGAATATCATGCCAGAAATTGAGGAAAAAAAAAAAAAAAACAAACAAATTTCTTCTCATATGTAAATCTTTTGAGGTTCCTTTAGAAAATTTTTGATGGTTTGTTTGTTTGTTTCCTTGTTGGGTGGATGGCACAAAACCAAGAGAGCTGCAGACAGACCAATTCTATCTCTTACGGAATTAGTAGCAACAATATATGTTAATATTCATAAATCAGGAACTTTCTGTTTAAATGTCATATTTGTTCTGTGGGCAAATCTTTTTCCCTAGAGGAGCAGTGCTAACAATTTTTTTTGTTTCTCATAGTAACTTTTCTGTTCTTTTTGAGCAAGTTATTTGACACACTAGAAACAATGCAACACTTAATCTTCTTTTTCTTTTCAGTGTATTTATTCCTATGAAAAAACGCAAAAAGTAAAAACAAACAAAAACTCCAACCAAACAAAAACACCCACAAACAATACAACCAACCAAAAAAAAATTTAAAAAAAAACCAAAAGAGAAAATCTAAACCAATTAAATACTTGGTTTACTAGCAAACCCAAAGTGAAAATAGATTTTCAATGCAATTTTTTCTTGATGGAACATTATCAATAATTTTTTTTCAGCTTTCTATTAGCAAGCTTTTTTTCATCCTGTTTATCCTCCTGGGTCTCTTCCAGATGGAAACAAGTGAGATAATCAATAAACAAAGCTGCTCAGCATGGTTGCCAGATTTTAAATATTAAAATCCAGACCCAGGGAGGGAAATCATGCATGCACATGTACACGTGCATTAATAAGTAGATCCAATGTCTCAGACATTACCCAGGCCAACTAGTACTATTTTATGCTTGAACATCTGGCACTGGATCTAGTATATAATTCTGATTTATCTACAAGTTTACCAAAGCCTCTTTAGTGGTTGTTGTCACTCAGCCTCCTATATAGATATAAATTTACCTTCTGAGATTGCAACTAGTTGATGTAAAAAATTTGGATGAGAAGAATTTATGTAGGAGAAGCATAACTAGCGTGGGGTTTGACTGTATAAAACAGGATAGTGAGATCACATCAGGAGTTTTGGCAGCTCTTCCATTCAGCTCTCTTCTAGTAAGCATAATCTGATATGGAGGCCATAAGCAACTCATTAAAAGCTTGCTCTCTCATACCAATCTTCCACTAGAAATATCTGTGAGGTTCTATTTTACACCGAAGGAGAAATTCCAAGATATCTTGTGTAAGTCAATGACATTCATTGCATGAGTTTTAGAGCAGGAAAAAAAAAACCCAACAACTGAAGACAAGCCAAATTATGGTCTCAGAAGACTCTGTGTAAAACTTAATGGCTTCTCTGGAACAACCTCAAGTTTACTTGAGTGTCACATAGATCAGAATTTCATATTAGATCTGACATTTCTCAGTACAAAATCATCCAAGAAAAAAAAAATATTTATTTCAATCATCTTGCACACAAACATAAACTGTATTATTATTTTACAAGCTCATCTCAGCTCTGCATCTTCTTTTGCCAGGATTTAGGGGAGGATGGGTTGGATAATTTGATACAGCATCAAATGTTTTGAGTGTGCAAAACAAAATGGGATAGAGACACTTCTTCCTAGAATCCTTTCATTCTGTTTCATGACTATGTTTAAGGAATGAAGCAAATAAACAGTTTTCTGATTCACTGAGATTAAATAAATTCAATTATTTTGCCTACCATATTTGGGTAATGCAATACAAACAAGAACATAAAGCAGACACACCTCACCAAGGCTCTGACATGTAGTCACTCAGCATCCTGCCATAGCCATTCTGACTACCAGCACAGATTGCAATAATACAGTAATTTTTTACTCACTTTTCCCAAGTACAGATGTTCACATTTCTCTGATCATCTTACAAAAGAGCAAGATTGTCTGCAAAGAAGGTCAAGTCCATCTCTTTTTCTAGCAGGGATACCGTGATGCTTTGACCATTCATCACAGAACTTAGAGTAAGTCACCAGATTTAAAGACTAGCACTCATATTTGCTCCTCCACTGCTGCATGTGTAATGGCTTTCACTGTACACAGGATCTCAGCATGGTCACCATTTAGTCTTTACTTTCTAAGGCATGCTCCAAGCTCAGAATGGTGGTGCATAAGCCTGCCTCCCCACTCTAAGGTTAGCTGGCATTTTAAGCAATATAGTATGAACGCTGTATATTGAAAAGAAAGATAAATAAATGGTTGGAAGGAAAAGCCAGTGGAAGGCTTTGTGTGGACTCTTCTCAGATTTCCTTGTGACTTGGTATGGCTGACTGCAAGATGCAGATCTGACGGAAAAAATTGGTTGTATTTTTAACAGTGAAAGATTTCAAAATACGTCCCTGCATTATGGCTTTGTATCACCTAATGAGTTAAATGGATTATTCTGAATTGTTAGAGCAAAGAGTAGTAACATAGTTCTTCTTTCCACTGAAAAAACAGAATCAGAGAATCCTAAGGGTTGGAATTTGCTTTTTCACTCCCTTTGAAGGTGCTTCTAATTCAAAATTGACCTTATTTTGAGTGTTTGTGATCAAATAGCGTCCATGGGTAGCTTCCAACCAAGTCCTTAAAGATCATCTAATTCGAGGCCCCCTGCCATGGACAAGCATACCTTCCACTAGACCAGGTTGCTCAGGGCCTCATCCAGTCTGGACTTGAACACATCAGCTAGTAGACACCACTTCCATTTCCCACTGTGCTATGGTGCCTCTCTAGTGTCCTTCATCCTCCCTCACAGCTCAGCACCTGAAGTTCAGATATTCTGCACTGGAACTCTCTGAATCCCTGGAGATTTATCTTCAGGATGACCACAAAGTATCAACAGATTTCTTTCCATACTTATTTCCCTGGCACCATGTAAACTTTGTGAGGTGGAAGGCAAATGTGAACCCACTTCTATATCATTCTTCATCCTCCTCTTTGTCCCCTCATGTCTTCTTTGGGTTTTTAAGAATGAAGATTATAACACATCAGATTCCCTCCACAACATCTTAGATCTAAGAATGCAGAGGAAAAATTAGGGGATTATGTTAATGCCACATATTCAGTACTGTTCTACAATGGAATGCACTCTCTCTTTATATAAAATAAAGCCAGTCCTTACAAATTGGGAAAAAAAAAATACAATCCATTTCCAAGAAGGAATAAAAGCATTAAAGAAGCAAGAACATGACCGTAATTTTAACTGAGACATGGAAAACCCACAGAGCAAAACTAAAAATCCAAGAAACAAACAAAAAACTCCACTGTAACAGATATTTTTTTCCTCCTAGCAGCAGAAGAGATTATATGTGCTTGAGAAAGGTGCAGTTTCAGCTTTGCTTCAGTAGCTGAAGCCTCAGCTTTGACAAATTCAAGAAACATAAACCAAGTGGTGACATTGTAAGGGTGAAATTATAGAGCATAAAGTGTAGTGATGACATTGAAATGAATATTGTTCTTGACTCGCACCAGAGTAGTGAAGGTGTGAAAAAAGGTTACAGTTTGTCTAGTGCTTGACATTTTTATACCTTTGGGACATCCTCATCACCAGTGACAGTGCATGACCTTGTATGGGAATTTTTAGGAGAATGATGGAGTCAAAGGGTAGAGCGTTCAAATGCAATTATAAGTCAGTTACGTATGCTTGCATCCACCCAGCTTGCTTCATCAATGTTCACAATAATTGTATTCACAAGCTACCTTTCTTATTCCTTTTTTTTTACCTACTTGAAAAGAGCAGAAATATTCCGGATATATGAGTCACTATTATGTACTGTCAGATCTCAAAAGACAAAAAAAGATGAAGAAAAAAAAAAAGTAATGAAATTTTGTCACTCTTCAGTGCTGGATTAATTCCAGGCGACCCAGTTGACACCACTGCCACTATTTAAGTGGCAGCTTCTGAGAATAAGTCCATGCTCATTTCAACATTCATTTATAAGTTACTGTATGAAGTGTGATGGCCACATAGGAGAAATATATAGGGAAGATTAGCACCAACATGAAAATTATTTCAAAAATTAAGCTGCAGGAAGTCGTACATGAACCTCCTCCACAAATATTGTATATAATAGCATAGATCTGTATCTGATTGCATCTGATTTAAGGCATTACGTTTCATCTGTTGTCTTAGAAGTGTCAAACATTCATTGATGAAACTCTTAATATCTCTTAGAAATAAAAAATATCCACAAATCCCAAGTCATGACTGTAAGTCTTGCCCAGGGCAGCTACCCCTTTTCAAAACCATGTCTAATACTACTACCTTTTGCTTTGACTTCACTTAGCTTCTCTCTTTGCTATTCCAGCCCCCTGTTTTCAACCCTGAATTATCATTATAAATCTGGTCATTTATTTAGTGATTGCAGTAATTCAACCTTAGTATATTGAATGTGATCACTGAATCAAAGACTCTTCTTAATAAGAGGTCTGCTTGCCCTTCTGGATAATCTGGATACTCTGACTGCATGTCACCTTTTATTTACTCTCATTTTGTTAATCTGTGGTGATGATGATAAAGCAATGCCTTTAGTTTGAAAATTCCTTGTGTTCTAACTTTTATTCTTACAGATGATCTTTGACAATTACAAACACAGTTAAAAGCAAGAATATACTAGGATAAATCCAGAAGGTTAATCAGGAACTGAGCTAAAAAGATTTCCTTTTTTTTTTTTTTTTAGTAGGATAATTTTTATTTTGACATATTACTTTGTTTTAACATGCTTAATTGCTATTACAAGAGTTTGACTGAATCAACATATAGTTTGACGCAAAAATTACACTACTTAGTTTTCCTTTGTTTAAAACTAAGAAAATCTTTCCCATCATTGATATAGAAAAAGAGTTGGAAGTCCAGACACTGCATTTTGTAACGGTAATTTAATTATTAGTACAGCTAAATGCTCCTTTCTGTCATACAACATAGAATCACAATATGTAGTGTGAAATACAAGCTTTTGGCTGTAGTTGCAACTCTTTTTTTTTGTCAGTAGCCCCCAGGAATGACTATAGTCCTCAGAAATAAATTGACAAGTCAAATGTGAATGACTAAAAGTAGAAGATGATCAAAACTGAGTTCCTGAGAATGAACAGTACTTTGGATATTACTTCCAGCACAGGTCCTGCTTCTAAGAAAAATCTGTTGGTCACAACCCTTTTACCAAGGAAAGCATCAAAATACCTCTTAAGATGCCACTCACTTGAGAACAAAATTTACCTGGGAATTGTTGTATTCTACAGAACTAGTAGGTAGTAAAGTCTGTAATGAGACAATTTTCATTTTTCCTGCATTACCCTTTCAGGATCCACATTCTTTTGCAGATTTGTGTACTGTGAGATACTGGTTATCACAGTAACTAACAAGTAAATGGGAGTGCAGTCACAACCATGAGCACAGAGTCAAGGAGCACAGAAGGATGACACATCTGTAACTACCCATAAGATCTCTCCATATTAGGAACAGTACGATGCCAAAACAAAGAGTTATTAATATGCCAGTACCTATGCAGATAAAGAGGAGTGCTGGGGTTTGTTCATCATGTTTGTTCATCATGTTCATCTTTAAGACAAGTCATAAAGTTAAAAGCAACTATCCTGACATCCTTCAATTCATAACTTCACTCACAGTTGGTATAATTTTCTGTTTTCTCTAGACACATTTCAAGGTACTGTCCTAGATCACATTAGGATAAACATTTATTCTTCATTAAGTTTTCTAGTTAAAAATATGTCCTTTGATTACAAAGTTTTGAAGTACTAAAAGGTGAAGATATACTGATCAGTGGCTTCGTTAGGAATGGCTGGCTTCTTGAGCTGTCAAAATGTCAGGTTACTTGCATTAAAGAAATGAATTGATTTCTGCTTGCCATGTCATTAGCAAAGACATGAAATAATTTGAAGAATAAACACATTTATTCTTTGCACATTTTACTTGTTAATCTTTCAAGTTAATTTCAGGTACTTATCCAGTTGCTCTTTTTCATATGCAAGCTGGAGTCAAGTGACTCATTCATACCTAGTTTTAGAGAGCCTTTTCTTTTGAATATGAAAAGTCAAGAGATAGGATTTCTAAATAAACAAAAGAGCATTAGAATTTCTAAACTCTGATTTCACAACTAAGTGGGTTTTAAAACACAATTAATTTTACATTTTAAAGTAGTTCTCATGAATTTAAACTATATCTTTAAGAAAAAAAGAAATCTTTAAAATGCAGAACATGAAGAACAAGAAAAAAAAAACACAACCAACTAACACAGAAAAACATAAAAAGGAAAATAGGTAAAAATTTACTTCTTCTCTTCCTTTGAAGATTTTTTAAATTCAAAATTGACCTTATTTTGAGTGTTTGTGATCAAATAGTATCCATGGGTAGCTTCCAACCAAATCCACTCTAAGATTATATGATTTACATGCTGTAAGTCTGAATTTTCCCACCAAATATATCAACATACATAACTTATGAAAAAGAACCAATCTTTATTAACTGACAGAATACAGATCTCTACATCATGTTTATCATCTTGGTCTAAAATCTTGGAAGATATTTGGTCTTTTCTACTTCAGCATAGTTTTACTTTTTCAGAGAAAAAACTCAGGTGAATTCCAAATTCTTTGCTTTAGCTCAGAAACATAGAGAAGTTGCAAAAAGCTTGAAGAAAACTAACTGGGAACTGAATTTGTCCTAATTCCCAAATTAGCCATACCCGCAAATTCTGGAATAGCTCATCTCTACCCCACTATTTTCTTGATGTTTCTTCTCACGGACAGATGGCATTACCAAGAACCTGTCTTCACAGAGCAGAGAAACAATTGAGAATGAACACTGACAGAAAGAGAATTATGTTTGATTTAAAAGAATGAGAAAAAAATCATGAACAAAACCAAAAATATCACAACAGGTCCAGAGCATAAACACCCAGTTTCCCAGCTGCTACTGATGCACTTTTGAGCAAACAGATTATGTTGCACAATTTGTGAGATTCCAGTTACTTCTGGTAAGGTTCCCTCTCCAAGTTGCAGAGCATAAGGTCCTCAGCCAAAGCTGGGCAAAGATTCCCAAATATCTACTACAAAATTCTTTTGAAAGCGAGATGTCCTTGATCTCTCAAGATTTGATACTGGTCACACTGAATTTGCTAGGAGAAATTTATAGGGCAAGTCTGCAGCACCCTGTATTATGCTGGAATATGTTTCATGTACAAGACTAACTACCTCCTTCCTAAAGGTACTGATACATCAGGTCTGAAACTGCAGTTTTAAGCTTCTAGATTTTGCCCCATTGTATAGCTACCATTTGCAATGCCAAAGTCATCATTACAAATCAAATGTTCTGTGTCTGATATTTATTTGCATTCCTGATGTATGGAAATTAGCATAAAGGTAAAACACCAATAAACAAAGGCATGAGAAGAGAAGATGGTCACACAAGTTTGCTTTAGCTCCAGGAGGCTGAACAGCCATGAGTCTGGTTGTGGTCAATGGAGAAAGATCAATATCTCCATAGGTCAATATTCAAAATTAGGTTCTTGCTACAAAACATGCTCCGTTTCACATAGCTATCTCCATCCATCCACCAGTTAGAGCAGGACTCATGAGAATATGACCTTGTTACATTTGGGGAATATCACTAAAAGAGGTTATTTAGAATTCAATAACTGTGCTAACAGATATGTAAGAGTTATTGATAGACTGTGTTAGTGTTGCATGACAAGGTTTTGCCACTGGGGGGCTACAGGGTGGCTTCTGTGTCAGACAGACCTGATGCTGGACAAGGCTGAGTCCACCAGGGATGGTGGTGAAGGACTCATGTTGGAGAATTTCATGAATGACTGCCTTCTGTGGGTGGGAAGACACACTGAGCATGGGAAGAAAGTGAGGAGGAAGTAGTGGCAGAGGCAACAAGCGAGGTACCAAGCTCAACTCTCATTCCTTATCTCCCTGAACTGCTGGAAGGGGAGAGGTGGAGAATTCAGGAGTAAAGTTTAACACAGGGAAGAGGGAGGGGTGGCAGGAAGGTGTTTTAAAGATTTGGATTTATTTCTCATTACCTTATTCTGATTTGATTGGCAAAAATTTAATCTCCGTGAGTCTACTCTGTTTTGCACATGACAGTAATGGGTGAGTGATTTCCTGCCCTTATCTCAACCCACAAGCCTTTCATTGTATTTTTCTTCCTGTCTGAAGTTGAGAAGGTGGAGTGATAGACTAGCTTTGGTGGTAATCTGGCATCCAGCCAAGGTCAACCCTCCATATATACAGAAGCAAAACTTTGGCTGACAACATTTCTGCGTGCCCCAGACAGACAGTGAAGAAATTACTAGGTTTAATATAAGATAAACTATTCTGCTAGGTGCAGTAAAAACATAGCTGTAGCCATGTAGTAGTATGACAGATTAGGACCCCAACAAGGCACAGGACAGAAGAATGAGATCAGTTTGCAGTTACACATCTTATCTTAGATTATGGTACGTCTTTCATATTGCTTTCTGAAATGGGGTTGATTTGTCACTACAGCTTATCCTCCCCCTGTTCTCACCTAACCCTTCTGATAGCAGCTTTGCATGTTAATAATCTTGCCCTGTTCCGTATCTTTTCTTTTAGTGCTATGTCCATAATTTTAAGATGACTTCATCTGTACTGCTTATAGAGATGTGTACCAATGTTGTCAGTGAATTAGGTCATGTTTTGACCAGGTGAAAGATTTTTTCTCTATTACATTGTGGAATAACCTAAAATCTCAGTGCAGTCAAATCACAAGAAGTGTTCCTTTCAGCTTTTCATGTAGTCTCTCTGAAGGCTTTTGAAATGCAGAACCATATCACATCATGAGTGCGGTAGACTAAATATATCCCTTTGGGTTTACATTTAGTATTCTTCTTCCCTCCCATGCAAAACTCAGTTTAGAAACACTTATCTGCCTGTGGAGAATACAAGGGATATTTTCTAGGGAAATATTGTAGAAGTTTACTAGTGACCTGAACACCATTTTAGAGATAGAAACATAATACTTGAGAATTTAAGATGACTCTTATTTGTGTCTTTAAATCCCTGTATCACTCCTGCTGCTGATTTTAGAACAAGAGAAGACAATCACTTCACCTTTCCAGAAATTCTGTGCAACAGCAGATGATAATTCAGTATAAAATCCTTGAAAGAAGTTAAAGGAGAAATGCTGCTCTCCATTTCAGTAAGAAATACAAAAGAGAAATCAACCCAAGATGGATTAGAGATAACAACCCAACAGTTGCTAAAAATCATTTGCTAAAATTATAAACCCAGATATTTTTATTAATTAAAAAGTGTTTTTTTTTAAAAAGCTAGGGGAAAAAAAAGTGATTATCTGAAAAAAATAAAAGTTAGAACAAATGGGAGTCTCAATGAACTTTGTATTCCATGCTTCAGAAGCTATAATAGTTTTGTGATCCCAGTCTAGGCACCACTGTGCATTTCAGCAAGAAAGGTTTGAAAAGGAAAGAAGAACTTACCTGTGTCACCAATTTCTGGTACTGCATCAATCACGTCTTCACTTCAGAGCCATCAATGGATTAATGTTGTCTGGAGGACTATGGTGTCCTGTAATGACAAGTTATAAATCATATGAAAAAGGAATCTATCATGTTCAGACAATAATAGCATAGAATAGCCGAAATTGGTATTCAGAACATTGTGTTAATTTACCATTTCTACACAGATGTCTACAAGGCATATATTAATTTTGTATGTTGTACCTATATAACTGAGAAATGGAGAAAAAAATTTACATTGCAATATAGGTAAAATATTAAGTTTTAACCTTGACATTAAATTACTGTTACTATTTTTGTTTACAACAAAAAACCCACAAAAATTCTTCTCCAAATGGAGAAGAATTATTCAATAACACATTATAATATCCTTAATTATCTAAAATATATTTGTAAATATTTGTCATGTCATAATTTTGACGGGAAATATGTTGAATTTTTATTGTCATTTGGATATAAATCAAATTTCTTCTCCTACATGGGTAGTCCATAAAGACAGTTTCTCAGTCTAATATCAAGAGATACCAACCACAGATAAGGGAGGGCTGGATTAAAAGAATCCTAATTATCCAGTTTTACCACTGGGAAAAAATAACATCTGCCTGGAGAGAAAAAGAAAAAGGAATAGACCTCTGTAATTGTTAAACTCATGTAGGGGACTCAAATTCTTCTATCTTTAATTCACATCTAAGACTTCACCATTGGTCTTTGACATTGTTCTCCAACAGTGAGTTGATTGTTCTGAGCTGAAACTCAGCAGTTCCTTTGTCTATCTGTTACATACATATGGAAATTGAATTATGGATGAAAAAGACCTTCCTGGATAAAAGTTTCATTAGAATTGACATATTTCAATAGAGGTCTTTATTTTAGTGGAAATAGATTTTTTCTAGAGGAAAATTGTCAGAGAATTTACAACCAGCATTAAAAATGAATCTTCGACTTCTACTGCTCCCAAACCACTAAGTACTAAACTTCAAGTCACTGTAATTAAGACTTGGTAAGAACTTTACATTCATGACATTCATGACAAATGTAAGCAAAACACTTCTTTTTGGATTTTTTAGAACAATCATGGGGATACAGACATCCTCCCCTGCACCCCCATCGAATATTTTCCTGAGTGATCAATTGATATTTTCAGATGTTTTCAACATCTCATTGTCTACCTAGAGCCTTTAATGTTCTCAGAGTAATTCTGCAAGCCCAGAATTATATTCACAACACATTTTATACTGGAGGGGACTTCTACAGGTCATCAAGCCCAACTTCAGATGAGGTCCGGCCTTGAAACTCTTTCAAAATCTAGTTTCTTTTACAGTACACTACTCTACAGTTGTTCATTTATGTTGTGCACACTATTGCATCACAGAACACACATACTATTTTACTAATTTGCAGGCATACTGTGTCATAAGATTACAAAAAAAAATGAGAGCTGGTACTGAAGCACACACCAGAATATTAGAGACCAAGGAGCAGGATTATTTTAACTTTTATAAAATGAATCCACTTTAGCTTGTGACTGATGAAAAGCTCCCCATGTTCAATCAAATTTCCCAGATAAGACCTCTTTTTAAAAATGAAGTATATTTTTTCCATGTTTCAACCAAGCCTTTCAAATCATTGGTTGGCTTGCCAGTTTACTGTCTAAACCTGCCTCCAGGTTTTTACTATATAGAGATCCTAAGGCTGCAATGCCCTTGTATATCTTCATTACCTTCATTATACATCTTCAACTAGAAAGGATAAACTTGGGCCTTATATTGTTATGAACTTGGGCCTTATTCCTTTCTTATTTTATGTGCTAATAAAGCTGGATATATTTCATGTAAGTAATTTTTTTTTCTTCCAGGTTCTTCTACCATTGTACAGCATTGAAATAGCACCAGCTATGCCAAGGAAGTGTGTTTTCATATATTATGAAACGTTTTCTAAATATGTTTATTTTCATCACATAGGATACCAAGTCAGCATTCAATTTAGAAAAGGGAAAAACAAACAAACAAACAAACAAACTGAAGTATCAGTTTCCAGAGGAATATTGGGACACTTTGATTAGAAGATGAAAAGTGAATTTAGGCCACACCAGTGAGTAGAACCTACATGTTGTATAGTTTTCCACTGAGTAAAGAGAAAACACACAAAAAACCCTCTTGAAACACTGTTTTGTACTATTCTAGAAATTATATTAGACTGGTGTTTCTCCTTCAGTGTTCTGACATTTCGGAAAGAAGCTTATTTTTCTTCTTTCCATAATCACTGAAATAGCTCCAAGTAAGCTACTGTGCATCATATCACTCACTTTAGTAATTTGCAGGCATTTATAATGACTGAAAACAGTGCCACCCACAGAGAAGACTGGTGTTGAATTATGCAAAGGCAAGCCACATATTTCAGTCTGAACAAGGCAAGTAAGAGACATGCTGGATATTAAAAAAACATATCAGGTTCAGAGGTCTGTAATTAATCTTGTCAGTGCACGAAGCAGGCTAGCCTGTGTGCAGTAACACAACATCTTGGTGCCTTTTCCTCTTCTATGAATGTACAGCCAACTATGGACATCTGGGATTTGAATCCATTAATGTGACTGGACATAGTCTTGGTCAGGTTCTTGAAATTCTACTAAATTCTTAGAAGCATGAAATATTTATATCATTTTTTTCATAAATATTGTACAAAAGCCAGGCAAACAGAATGCATTTTGCTTAGCTAGCCTACAATATATACAGATAATACAGGTATTTCTAGACAAGAGTTACATCCTGTTGTCAGTGGAAGAAGAGAAATTTGCTCTGCAGTTATCTCAGTGGGTCTGATTGATGAATAGAAAAGTCAATATAGTACCCATAAATACACTTTTAAAACAAAATTCTCCTTTTTTTATATAAGTGAAATATCATAATCAAATACATTTACTTTTAGAACCTCTTAACACTCAAGATACGTGTAGTGAAATTGACTGAAAATAAATAAAATAGATTGATTTCTTTTATTGACATTGACAAATGTACAAATGCCATCCATGATGATTATGATGATCCTTATACAGTGCAAAAAACTATAACCAAACACACATGCAAAAGCCCCTGCCATTAGCAGGGCTCTCTCTATTGATTGTATGGATCCTTGATTGAGAAGTCCAACAGTGGTATTTTTAAAGGAAGTTTATTTTAATGATTAAAGAGACCTTAATTTCCCTTTGATGTTTCACAAAAGAAATATGCTGACTGCAAATATAAGTGTAAAGTAGAAAAGTAATTTTATATTTTTTTAATTAATCACCCAGGTGGTAGAGTCAGACTTTCCCAGTCCACTAAAATTTCAAGGAAAGTTACGTTTTTTACTGATCCTCCTAATGACTGTCACTTCTGAGTACCTAATAAGTCATCTGAGCCAAAATCAGTCTTTTTACAGAAGTCTCCTATGATCTCCCTCCTTCAGGATTTCCAATCATGTAGAACAGATTTCTATTTAAGTTTCTCCTCCACTTCCAAAAAGACTTGAGTGTGAATAAGATCAGAAACATAGGTTCTCAGGTTCCACTTTCCCTGCTCTAATAGAGAAAATAAAGAGAAAAGTGAAAAGATAAGGTAATTACTGCTTTTCCTAACTTTTAGAGCTGGATTTGAAAGTGATTTACAACCTGTTCCTATTACTAGAGTGAATCTCAGCTGCAAGAAGTCACTGTTTCTTGCATGTACAAATATTTGGATTAAATTCATAATTTTTGGAAACAGTGATAAACTTCATAAGCAATGACACATTTCTATTTTAAGATTAAAACTGAACTTCGACTTGATTCTTCTGTTTGTTCCCGACGATTTCAGTGGGAGTGCAATTTCAATTTCTATGACACATTGATCTGGACAAGCATTCTTGCTCGGTAAAAGACCAGAAAAGCTAAGGACACAAGCAAAAAAAAAAAAAAAATCTGTTTTTAAAATTAAATAATTTCTGTTGCATGAACTGGATCAGTGCATTTTGCACTGGGAAAAGAACATGAAAAGAAGAAGATGGGACAGTTGAGAAACAACCCAGATCCTGTATTTGAAGAAGAAAAGAGAATGCAGTAAAGTTTTTATTCAGCAAATCCATCAGTTTTCCAATAACTCCTGCAAATAGTAGCACTCTCAAGTTCAAAATGGAAAACCTGCATATATAAAGTTATACAAGTATTAAGATGATGTCAAAGACCCTACATTGGTTTGAGCTCTAAGCCATTCAAATATCATATCAAAAACTCTCTAAGCCTTGAAACCACCCTTTTTATTATTATTATTTTATTTTGTGAGAAAGGAAAGATTTTAATGGCCCAATTTCTTGCTTCCGTAAACATGTTTCATAGCTTCTGAGTTTTTGAACCCAGAAAAATATACTTAATGACCTAAGACAGCAATTTAAAAAACAGTTTTAAACTTTAGTCTGCTCTGTAATGCTTCTTGGTAATTTAGCTGAAGCCTTTTTAGCTCATTAATTATTAAATGAATGTCTTTTCCTTACAACTTGTAATCTTACTGACCCAGTCTATGAGGAATCTAAAAAATGCAGCTACTTTGCACACAGCATGAAACAGAAGTTATGAAGGCCAGAGCTGACAAGCCATTTTAAAGTGCAAGCATTTCCAAGTGAGTTTGCTTGGTCACCTCTGGTGATCAAGGAGCTCCAATACCATGGATGGGGTCAGTCTTGATTTAAGGAAATGCAGTTCTTTAAGCAGTGCATGAAGCACACCCTTAGCAGAAGCAACAGTAAAATTTAAATATGTGTTTAGTGTAATTATTCAAAGTTAAATTGTTAAACCAAACAATTTAATTTCTGAAAATGAAAACAGTTCTTTTTCTTGTTTTCACTACAGTGCAGGCATATTGCAGAGAGGTGAATATCAAAATCATCATATGAAAAATTAGACTTCAGATAGAATAATTGTAAAATGGATAGAGGTACATTTTAGTAGAATTATAGTGTTTTTGTAGAGCGAATCTGTTTTTCTGCTTTTGAGCACTTCCATTGAAGTTTGGTAAGCCGCTGAAACAAAATCATACAACCAGCTCTTTAGATTACAATATTTTCATTTATATCATAAGTTTTTTCTATGAAACAAGTATCTGGTGAAACAAGAAAATCTCTACAGATAACATTCTTCACAGTTTTGCCAATTACTCATGTGAATAACTGTTTTAGACATAGATTTGCTGAGAAAAGAGCATAAAAGAGAATCTGGAGATAAGACAATGTGATTTCTTCATCAGCTTTCAAAGTCCTCATGCAACCATGCTAGTTTATTTATAAAATTTATTTATGAAATTTGAAGTCATACACCTCTGTAAGACTTGTATATTCAGCAGAGTTTTGTATACTAAATCTATACTTTTTTCATAAATAATATTTTTGCTAAAATTAAGGATGATTGGAAATACAACATATTAAAAAAATAAAACTCCAATAAAAAACTCCAACTCCTCATTTTACAAAATGGACTACGTAATAACAAAAAAAAATAAAATCTCAATAATAAAAAATATATTAATTTTCTAATCAGTGCTTAGCTATTATATTTCTTTCTCTCAACAAACTTAGGAATTCCCAGGCCACTCTATATAGCTATACCTTAGGGGAATGAACTAATATTTATACTTTCATATTATCCTAAGCACCCTCTGAGATCGCAACTCCATTCTGCCAGGCACTGAACAAATACACAGGTGGAGATACTTCCTGACCCAGAAACCACATGCTCCAAATAGAAGAGGAAATAAGAGCAGTAACACATAATAATGTGGTTTTTGCCATGTAGTAATTCAGCTGTGGAACTGGAACAAGATGCATTTGGACCAGATCAGATCAGATCAGATCAGATCAGAGGATGTATGCCCTCCTAAGACTTGTAATAAAGGACATACACTAGAAAACAGTCTAAACTAGTACAGATATACACCAATACTTCTCTACACACAGTCAGCCCATCTCCTGTGTACCACATATTTGCTGAGACACAAGTGTCTCTTTGTGTTTAATATTATTGAATTATATTTTTTATTCAATAAATTAGCTCAAATTATTTTTTTAAATACTATGTAACCTTTAGAAATGCATATTACTGATGCCAAAAGGAGAAAGCCAACACTGCCGGAGATACGAGTGCTATATTATCCTGGGATTTAAGTACCTCAGTGTAGAACAGGACTGACTGCTGGGAATCTCATGATTTTTCCTTTCCTTCAAGTGTCTGAATTCCTCATCACTATGTCATGCAAAGCACCTCCTTGGTAGTACTTGATGTGATTATATAGTCAAGGATCACTCTGGTATTTTAAAGGTTATATTTATTTAAAGAATATCTGGAATACTTCCCAGTCTATACATCTGCCCATCTAATTTGGATTTCAGCAAGTAAGGTTTTGATGGGATGTTACAGGGATGATTAAACACCTTAATACAAATATGACACCGCTTGCACTTTCTGTCAAACCACCATGGGCCATACTTTAAGTAAAATCAGGCAGATGGCTGGATGGTCAACAAAGATGGAACAAAACACTTCTTCTAGGTATTTGTAGTTTACCATGTGCTAGTGTTTATCCATCTGTAGAACCAGCCTCCTGCCAGTGGTTTGAGTGATATGACTGGCTAAGCATTGCTAAGTACTCTGTAATAAGAACAATAATACTGCCCCAAAAAAAGAAGTTGTGTACAAGGTATGTACACTGATGTCTTTTGCTGACAAAAAAATGCAAATTAAGGCTCATAAGAAGGCAATCTTAAGCTGTCAAAATATTTATTCATGGCAGGCATTATCTGCACAATTCAGAAACACACACAGCACTGCCATATCACAAACTGCTGACAAGATGTAGAAAAGGCAGTAACACTATAACATCTATGCACTTTATTCGTTACTCTGCTGAGGTAGAAGTACATGCACACATTTTCAAAACTAGTTATATAGCTGATTGTCAGCAATTCATTCCCTAGCATTTCTGCCACAGATCCTTCATTCAATTAACCCCAGAACCATCAACACTTGGAGGCAAATGGGAACAAAAAATAATTCTTGCAGCAGGAAATGGAAGCAGAAATCACTTAGTTATACATGTGTCCACAGGAGGACTGACACTTCGCTAGAAAGATCAATTGGCCTGAAATCTTAAAAGAACTTGTGACATTAGGTCATTCTGCTTGTTCTACTACAAATCAGGTTGTCCACACAAGGCTGTGACCCCCGGTGGGAGGTCCAAGATGGAGCAGGGTCCTGCAGGAGATCTGTGGCCCGTGGAGAGAGAAACCCACGCTGGAGCAAATAGTCCCAGGTAGGATTTTTGGCCCAAGTGGGGGCACCCACATCAGTACAACTCATCCCATGAAGGACTGCACCCCCTTGAAGGAGTGACCCATGGGAGAGCAGATTGGGAAGAACTGCTGCCCGAGGGATGTACTGATGCTGGAGAGGTCCATCAAGGACAGTCTCCCTTGGGAAGGGACCCCATGGAAGCAGGGGAAGGACTCAGGGCTGTGGCCCCCTTGTAGCCTGTGGCAAAGACCATGGTGAAGTAAGTTGTCCCCTGGTAGTCCATGGAAGACCACCGGAGCGCAGAGATTCCCCTGCACCCCATGGAAGACAATTATTGACCCCCCTTCCCTGTCCCATTGCACCACTGAGGGGGGAGGAGGGAGGACATGCAAGGAAGGAGAGACGTGGGGAAGGTGTTCTAACACTTTTACTTCTCATTCTTTAGCTTTTACCCTGTTAGAAATAAATTTAAGTTCTATTCTCTATGTTGAATCTGTTTTGCCTGTCAGTAAATGACAGTCTCCTTGTTCTTATCTCTACTCAGAAATTCTTTAGCTGTTTTTTTTTTTCTCCTCTGTGGAGTTGCAGAGCGGGGAGGAAAGAATGTAGTGGCTTTTGGTGTGTATTTGAAATCTGACGAGGGGAACCCACTACATACTCCAATCTATTTCTTTTCAGATTACACTGAGGGTAAAAAGAACACTGCACATCTCCATCTACTCTTCCACATAATCAGAGAATCACAGAATGGATAAGGTTGGAAATAACTACAGTGGTCCAACCTCCCTGCTCAAGCACAATTGTATAGGACTGTGTCCAGATGGTTCTTGAATGAGGTGTTCATGTTCAGTGAGGGAGACTCCACAACCTCTCTGGGCTATCTGTTCCAGTGTTCCACCACCCACACAGTAAAGTTCTTCCTCACATTCAGGTGGAACTTCCTGTGCATCAGTTTCTGTCTGTTGCTTCTTGTCCTGGCACCACTGAGAAGAGCCTGGACCCATCCTCTTGAGACATCCTCCCTTCAGTCTCTTCTTGAAGCTGAACAAACCCAACTCCCTCAGCCTTTCCTTGTAAGAGATGTTCCAGTTCCCTAATCATCTTTGTCACCCTGTGCTGGACCAGTTCTGGAGCTCCATGTTTTTCTTCTACCGAGGAATCCAGCACTGGACACGGTATTACAGATGGGGCTCACTAGAGCTATGTAGAGTGGAAGGATCACCTCACCTGACCTGCTGGCAATGCTCTTCCCAATGCATCCCAGGATACCATCAGCCTTCTGGGCCACAAGAGCACTGCTGGCTCATGGACAGCTTGTTGTCCACCAGGGAACGGAGGTCCTTCTCAGAGCTGCTTTTCAACAGATCAGCCTGCAGCCTGTACTGGTGCAAGGGGTTATTCCTCCCTATGTGCAGGACCCTGCATTTTCTTTTGTTGGGTTTCAGACAGTTCCTTTCTGCCCATCCCTCCAACCTGTCTAGGCCCTTCTGAAGGGCTGCAAAACCCTCTAGGTTATTTGCCACTCTTCCCAGCTTTGTGCCATCAGCGAATTTCCTGAGGAGACGCTATTTCTTTAGAATAAGGAAGATTACAGACAAAAAAGTCTACGAGAGTTGTATGGGTAAAAGCTGAATTCATCCATAGCAACCTGCATAACAGATGTTGAGGTTTCTCCAGGGGCATCAAATCAAACATAGTACATACAGGTTCATTTAGATCTGCATTCTTTGCTTGATACAGATTCCCTGTGAAAACACTGTTCAGCTGCCAAAAGCAGGCACAACATGTTCAAAATGGAATCTTGAGAAACACAGGAATAAATAAAAATCTTTCTCCAGGCATACAGAAGCCTAATTATTACTATTCTTAACCTTTCCCATTCTTACAGAGAGACTTAGCTATAAATCTCTACTAATAGTTTTGTTTCTAAATACTATTATATATTATTCATTCTAGACACAAAGTCCCTAGTCAGGGTTTTATGTCATAAAACTGTGCTCATGATTTTCCTCAACTATCTGTGGTAGAAGAGCAAAACCTTGATTGCATTGCTAAGTTTATTGCATGGTGGAAGGTTCTGAGGCACAGAAAGGATACAGTCTCTTTATTTTTTTTCCTTCCAGTGTTGTACCTCTCCTGCTAAACTGTCAGAGCAGCATGACACAGCTAGAGCAGAGCTAGAGCTCCCTGGTCAGAGGTAAGGCTCTCTTCATTTTCATTCTGTACATCTCTGTTAGCAGATGCTTATCTTGCTACATTTTATGCTGCAAAGATCAAAACACAACAAATAGGTCTTGAATAGAATTACTGTTTTTTCAACTCCACTGAAGAAGTCTTTAGCTTCAAGTAATTTCCATATTTGTCAGCTCTACCCCACCATAATAGACTCCTCTAAATAAAATTAGGATTACCCAGTATTGATCTCTTGCCTGCCAAACTCTAGCCCAGGTCAGACTGGAATAACATAGTTGTAATTCACTGAAATGGAGGTCTTAAAATGAAATTGCAATAATACTAGCATGTTGCAGTAATATTATACTTTCATTAGAAACAGAGCAACTGTCTGAAAAATTAGCATTAAAACTGGAGTCTGGTACAGCACAGGAACACAGTGGTCAAGGGTTGAAAAGTATTATGCTTACAGTTTTATGCATTTGAGATGCTGGGACAAATCATCTGCTTTTGCAACTTAAATAAATTAATATTTAAGTGAGATTATTCAATAAACCAGTTCATACATAATGAAAACAACAACACCTCAATAAGCGTCTCATTTGTACTTTATTGTCTTCCTCTCCTATTGAAAAAAAGGGAGTTTAATTTGCTCTGAGGATGGTTTCCTTTGCTTTGGCTGGAGCTAAACCTTATGGATTCTAGGGTACCTCTTATGTCTAGTCGGAAATCATGATTTTATACATATAGAAGATTTACCTCACTATTTACAAAAAAATGAACAAAATGTGCTTGTGCTCTGAATTTTGTTTACCTTTAGGAATGTGTGGGATCTGAGAGAAGGAAATACAAACAGCTAAAATTTGCATAAGGTGAATAGGGTTGGTAGTGAACATTAAGAAATAGAACTGCATTCACAGAACATGATATGTCCACCTGTACAGGGTCTGGGGCAGATTAGGCTCAGTGCTATCTGAGCCTAAAGAGAGAATTTTCCACAAGGAAAATGTCACCTATCTCCTCTGTGGCAGTTTCCAAAATAATCTATTCCACAACTGAGGTTTAGGGATCCAGGGAAGAATGGATTATTGTACCTTATAAGCTTCTTTCTACAAACAGTTGCAGTCATGTTATATTGAAATATGAGTTTGGAAAAAAGAGACAAACATACAAACAAACAAAAACTCAGTCTTTTCTTTCCCCAGTTATTTAAGGTTATAGAAAAAAAAATAAAATCAAAATCAATTGCTAATATTTATGACAAATGAAGAAGAGAGAAGACTCAGAAAGCTGGGAAAATACAGTAGGAGACAACATCAAAGGAAAAAAAAAGGAAGAGCAGTGGAAAAGATTTTGAGCCAAAAGGAAATTTAGCAGAAGGAAGAATAGTTTGACTCCTTCATCAGTACAGGAGGACCCTCTGGACAGTGAACTGAGGACAACAAGGTAGCAACTAATAAGGAAGCATATGTAAGGAGCAGGAGTTTAGTTAAATTTTGGAAAATAGAAACATTACCATAAACAACTCTACAACTTTTACTTGAGGTGCTTCAAAGAGGGCAGTGTTCCCATGATGGAAGCATGGAGAGACATAAGAGAACCAGGTAGGAAGAAATTCAGAATTTGATCATATGTCTAAAGACACTTTGGGGGCCAACAGAAAGAATAAAAACAAACCCAATTTGTATTACAGAAAAGCCAATCACAGATGAATGTTAATATGTAAAGGATGCCTGGTGAAGTCACAACGAATATGGGTGTATGGCTTTGCCCATTTGGGGCCTTGGTGGCAAATCTATATACCCAAACCAAACAAAAACTGGAAGGGAAGAAGCTTTGTACAGGTCCAACAGAATTCATACAGCCAGGTTGTCAATATAGTTTCTCAAAATTCAGCCAAAGACAAATGCCAGTCTTCCAAACATTGTCTGGGGATGTTCTGAGGTTGACCTGAGCCATGAACATTTGGATATGTGCAAAAAAGATAATAAAGCTCCACTACTCAACAGTATTGTTCCTCCAGGAGCTGACCCTGGATGCATAGTCATCTAATAGTTGCTCATGGATCCTCACTCCCTGCATACCTTATCCCTAGAGACACCCATAGACACACTCACAAACACATAAACACATGTGACTTCATTGATGGCTGTCACACCCAGACAATACTCTCTATCTAATGCAGCACAATTTGTTATGCTAAGGTGAAAAAAATATGTGTTGTGCATACACCAAAACCAGAATGAGATTCCAAGTGATAAACATCAGCTAAGGGGAGGAAAAAAATGTAGATAATATGAATATGAGCATCTATATTAGTTTCAGACTCAGAGATTTGCTATTAAGATTATTCAAGAAAGTAAAGTATTTAAGATAATGAAAACTGTATTATAAATGTTCTTAGTTTCATTTGTTTACTGCTTTCACAAAGTACTTCAAGGAACTCATTAATGGAAACTAATTGGAACAGGTTCTGTGTTCATGTCCAGTTTCCTTTATAATTGGTAAAATCACTGATTTGCCATGAAACAGGTCCTATTTAGTCTGTCTGATTAAAAAGGGCATTTTTTTTCTTGTTGTATTCATTCGAGTGGAAATGAATTGTACGCTGTCGTGCACCAGGCTGTTTCCCTCATTTGATAAACCAAAGGCTTAGACAAATTTAGTCAAGGAGTCTTGAGGACTCTTCCCTCCTTCTACTCAGTTCCTATCATGAGGTGAAACACTGTACTGATTATGAGACCTCTTTTGAATTTTTTGATTACATGAATTAATTGGACTGTCAGACTGGACTGAATTAATCTTCAGTAAATTATTTTCATGTAACTATGTTCCTTATTTGAAAGGAACATGAAAATTCCTTTGTTCTAAAGGAAAGCTCAATACAGAATACAAGAAAGTATTTCATTCATGATTATTCCTTCTTTCAGGATGAAAGTGAAGTGTGTGAGGCTGGAAAGCCTTGGTGTGATACTTTCTGACAAATGATTTAAATATTAACAGCTGCCTGAAGTGGGATAAAACTACTGGATTTATTTGGCAACGCAACCTGCCATTGGTACTGGCTGCAAAACTGCGAGGGTCATGCCAGAAAAGGTTGTGAGGTTATCATCAGGACACTTCAGAAAATCTACAGAGTGGCCAAGCAAATTCAGGCTTCAGGTGTGCTGTTTATACACAAAGACCATGCATTAAAATCACTTAGGGAAGGAAAACCCTTTCACATAAAGCTCTGCAAAAGGATGCACCAGAGGCATGATAATGTACTGTCTTTTAGTACCTGTGTACTTTTGGGATGCTCCTGGGACTCGGAAGTCCTCTGCATCCAGCTGGTCTTTGTGTCCTCACAGCTCTGCCCTGTACCATCCTCACAACTTCTGCACTGTGTTTCCACCTTGGAAACGCAAGCCATCAGGCTGAGGCTGCATAGCAGCTTTCAGCATGACCCAAAATCTGGGACAGGAACCTACAAAATGTTAAAGTCACTATGAAAGCATGAATGGGTAAATGCCTGTCATTACATCACAGCTTGTGGACATGACCTCTGAAATATGGAATAAGTGATTAGGCAGTGGTAAGAGAAAAAAAAAAGGAAGGAAGGAAGGAAGGAAGGAAGGAAGAAAGATTCATCTATTTTTTACTCCTGAAGAATGAAGGAAAAGAGGCAGGTGGAACAGAAAATCTGTAACAGTTTCAACCAAATTTAGGTGCCACAAGAAAAAATAACCTTTTTTTTTTTTTTCCCACTTATTTGCTTTTCTCCACTACAGACCCCCCAAAAGGTCTCCTTGCTGGTAAATCAATAGGTGTGTTTTTCTAGGAAACAGACATATACTACCTTTTCTGAAATGGAAAGGTTTCCCTTCCCAGAAAAGAAGTCATGACTTCTGTACCTAAAAATGACAGCAGTTGCTGGTCCAAAAAGCATTGGCACTTACAAAGCATCTAGGAGTCCACAGAAAGCAAGAATAATACACTTTTTAGAGATGAGTTGCCTGTTGCAGTGATGGGTGACCTACCAGTTAACATGCCAAGTATGAATTATAAAGGAGTTAATGTTATTTTTGGCAGAATGCCTTAGTGTCAGGGTGATTTGATAAATTACTTGCTTCCCTTAAAGTAAAAGGCTTTATCTTAGCTTTAAAGAACTCAGTTTACTCCAGTGTGGCAAATGTACTTAGAATATCACCTCTCCTCTTTCAAGCAGCTTATCAGTATCCCAGACACTGACTGCTGGAGACAAGGAGTCTGCAATGTTAAAGCTGACTCAATTCTGAACAGGACTAAAATTTAAGCTTTCCAGGAACTGTGGGTGGTTGTGTTTCCTTGAAGATGGAAAGACCACCAAGATGAGCTCCTGTGACACCAATCTAAACAGCTGCCACTCTTTACAGCAAAAAGGGTTTGGAAGCACAGGGACAGATATAGTAAAGCAATTCCATTCTCTTCCAAACACTTGTGACTTTTTTCCTCTCTTTGCAGAAAATTTGGTCAAAAAGCTCAGACACTTAGTGTTTCATTCTGCATTATTTTCAGAATAGCTTCATTGCATACAAAAATCCTGACAACTGGCATGTGTTTTGTTAGATATGTTTGGCTACTCTTATACAGCCTTCATTCCCTTAGGAAGCCATCTCAAGTGTGACTATGCTCCTCCTTGAAAAGTTTATTGTGTAAATGCATCTTCCATGACTTTAGACAATCAGAATTTATTTGTAAGGTTAGATTATAAAAAATAGACCTTATGTCTTATACTTGCCAAAAAATGTCTTTTCCCCTTGTCTTAAAAGTATGGACAGAAGCCAAACCATAACCAGTTTTCCTGTTCAACGTTTGGAGGTACCAGGTCTGCAATCCATCATCTGCTGGTGAGATTCTTTCTGAGAGAGCCACTAACAATTTTCTACCCCTGTCATTATTTCTACCTATCCTGCCAAATTCTCCCACAAACAAATTTTCTTCTATTTGTGCTCTTCAGATCCCTAAGGACATAGGGAGCAGAACCCCAGCAGTGTGGCAGGTCATACTTGGAGGTCATGCTTAGTATTTCCAGCAGCATGTTTGTAGGTACCTTAGGGTAGCTCCAGCTCCTCCTCAGGTGAGATGGAATAGCTATAGCTTTCAGGTAGTTTGGATATTTCTATTACAAATCAGGCAAAAGGAGGAAATGCTCATGGCTCTTAAACCCACAGAAAGAAACCATCCCTCAATGAAATCACAAGCCAAACTTTGCCCCATTACAAACAAGCTCTGATGTTGTATAACTTAAAACATACTGATGCTATCTAATTCCTTAGCTGAATGAGGAACATCTGACAGGGCCCTTCCTGCACTCTCTTGAGGGCAATGAAACTGAGTGAGTTTTCAGTAATAAGCCAGTGGGCTACAGTTTGTGCTGCACTGAATCTCTCTTGCACATTTTATCTGTTCTTAGGGCAAATTTGACTCTTAGACCTTATGTAATTCCACCAAAATCAATTGGACTGCCTGATGAGCAATTCAGAGCTGAATTTAAGCCTCTGAGACACAACTGATCCCTAACTAATTAACCTACAAACACTCTGCACTGACAATTTGCCAAGGTATAGTCTGTATTGAAGATCCAAATCCATCAACATTTATGAAGTTTTCTCTTTTTTGGTTAAAACTGTATTCTCAGCTAAAAGCCTTTTCCTGAAATCAGCATGCACCTCTGAAAAGCAAACATTTGAAACATATGATGGCAGACAGTCAACTGCCAAAGCAGTTAATAAACAGAACCATTGCAGCTTCATTTTCCTTGGCACAGTTCATAATGTTTAATAGTGGCAAATATGAGAGGGTTGCTATTCTGAAAAAAGTGCATCATTTACCAGGAGAGGTTCTGTGTTCACAGTACTGCAATGCCCTGCAGCTTGAACAGCTTTGACCCTCCTAAAAATTTGTTATAAATTTTCACAGGACTATTGTAATTTAACCCCAGCTAGCAGCCAAGCACCACACAGCCACTCGCTCTCTCTCCCACCAGTGCAATCAGGGAAAGAATCAGAATGGTAAAAGCTGGAAAACTCATTGGGTTGAGATAAAGACAATTTAATAGGGAAAGCAAAAACCGTGCACACAAGCAAAGCCAAACAAGGAATTAATTCACTACTTCCCATGGGCAAGAAGGTGTTCAGGAGAGCAGGATCTCCAGGAGAGCAGGACCCCATCACATGTAACAACTACTTGGGACCACAAATGCTATAACTCCAAATGCCCCCCACTTTCCTCCTTCTTCCCTCCACTGTATGTATTAAGCATAATAACTAATAGTATGAAATATTCCTTTGGTCACTTGAGGTCACCTGTCCTGATTGTGTCTTTTCCCAACTTCCTTGCCAGCATGGCAGTATGAAGACCAGAAAAGGCCTTGGCTCTGTAAGTACTGCTCAGAAAAAGCAAAAACATATCTGTATTTTCAGCCCTGTGTTCAGCACAAATTCAAAACCCAGGCCCATGCCAGCCACTTTGAAGAAAATTACCCCAAAAGCAACACACTGCCTTATCTTTGCACATTCACAGTATTTCACAATAAGGTGGTGAAGAGTATTATACACTCTCAGCCTTATATGTTGAAATTGACCACACTATTCGTAAAACCAGTGAAACCTCATCAGAAACCTCAACGATTTGAGGAAGGATCACTAAGAGCATCAGTCAAAGGAAGTGCTGTTGCAGGAAGCATTTTATACGTAAAAACTGATTTTGAAAAGGGATCTCTTTTGTCACTCTTATGGACTAGAATAAATTTATATGGCTGTTTAAAAGGCAGAGGAGAAAAGGAAACAGCACTTTCAAAATGATGAAGGCAGACATAGTATGCACACAATATGAGGCAACTGGCACTTCCTTAGTATAACTATTTTCAGTGACTGCTCTTTGGAAATGGTATGGAAAAAAATAGCTGTAGAACACTAGTTTTCTTGCAATATTGATAATTATTCTTCATATGAAGACCTCACTTCTTTTTAATTGCTACATACTTGTTCTTCAACAAAAAACACTTCTGAATACTACTCACTTCAACTCTCTGAGCAATTTCCATCACTTAATTCTTTTCAGCTTTGACTCTGCTGCTCAAAAAAGAAATATTATATTTTAATTGAATGATACAAGATTACCATTTGCAGCTGTTAAGTATTCTGTAAGTGCTCAGTATGCAAGTCAAACATCCATAACCTATGTTCTTGGTATATTTATTTTCTCAAGTTCTCTTTGGGTATAAATAATGTAAAATGATTCCTCTCTTCCTATTGAGCAACTTTGAATAAAATTCTATCCTCTGGAAATTCAAAACTTGTAAACTCTTGAGAAATCTAATAAACACACATTTTTTCCTTTAATCTATTTTTTTTTTTTCTTCATAAATTACCATTTGTTGAAAATTTTTCCAGTTCTCAGCTATGGTTTTTTATTTATTCAATTGGCAAATGAGCAGAAAAAGCCATTCTGATTTAAACTCTGACTTGATAAGTACCCTATGCCATACCTCATGTCAAAGCAGTCTAAAATTTATTTTTCCATGAGAAAAGATGTGGACAATGAGAATAGAGGAAATGTGAATAGCTATTCTATTCATTCTATAGCTATTCTAGGTTCACTCATAATGTTATGGCTGAGAGCTTGTTCAGCTGTTCTTGTCCAGGCTTATGCCAGAACAGACAGCAAAGGATTTTTTTAATTTTTAATTTTTTTTTAATATGATTGTTCAAACAAATAACTGCTTTGGTAAGGCCTGAAGCTTGAAAATTTCAGACCTCAGTTGGCACAACTGAAACGGTTTTGAATTTTGATACTGAAAATTTTAGATTATTTAATCATCTCTTACCATTGCATTGCTAAACAATAAAATTTCTTTGTATCACTCATCTACATCTGTCTTACATGCCTAATCTTGAAGTGATCTGCCTGTATAACAGTTTATTCGTGATATTTTTATCTCCATTTTTTCTGATGTAATAGTTCTATTAATACCAAATGTAGCCATTTTTAATATTTATAGAAATTTAACTGTGAATTAACATGCTTTGGCCCCAGGTTTGAAAAGGGTGAGCTGAGAAAAGAAAAAGGAAACAAACAATATAATGATGGGAAGACTATTAATACAGATGTACAAGAGTATTAAATTCAAATAAAATATTTACAGAGGATAAACAATGTTTTTGGTACACTATGTAATTTACATTACAAGTAAGAGCAACTAATCTTCCACACATTGTGGCTTATAATAGTGAAACATGCACACACCACTGGAAGAGGATAGTGTCTTCATCAGGAAACTATTTAAAAATAAATGGGTGAATATAAATTATCTATTTGTATCCACGCTCCTGTAGATGTAAAATGAAAGCCAAAAAGCAAGATGGTGTTGAACAATATTACTTTCAAGAACTGATTTATGTTGGGTTTTGGTACTAGAGTTATCCCCAGTTTATGAGTTCTGCATAACAACAGCAATATCAACCTAACAGCAATGAAGATTTCTGCTTACTTAAATGACTACTTACTTAATTTTCTTTTAACAGTGCTGCTGATACCAATTAAACACAAGTGCACATTAACTGCTATATAGATGCTATTAGTTTTTCTTTTCCAGTTGGTAGTTCATGAAAAATAGCCAGGCTGCTCTTGTAAAGATTACTGTGTTAGCACATGATTTTTCATATGGGTGACAATTTGGAGCAAGTGAGAACAAAATTATTTCAGTTGTCATAAACATATGCTAAACTGACATATGTATTTTACCACACACCAAATTTAAAAATAAAGCATCTTCAAAGATCAAAACGGTTTTGTATGAATGCAACTTCTTTTTGATCTGTGAAAAGTCCTCAATTTAGGAAAAAACCAAAACAAGCCAACCAAACCAACCAACCAATCAAAAACCCACACCAAAAAAGTCTGAAAAAAATTACATTCTAGAACTAAAGGAACTGTTCCAAGTACAAAAAACTAGAGAAGCCTACTTCTATCCAGTTTTTCTAGTTACCTTGAGTTTGCACCAATAAAATCACAGAATCACAGAATGGTTTGGGTTGTAAGACATCTTTAAAGAATATCTAGTCAAATCCAATTTGCTATGGACAGAGGCATCTTCCATAAAACACATACTATCATAATAAAATAAACAGAAAATTCAAAATATTTTAGAAACCAATAAAGGCTTATGTTTCAATGAAATTTCACAGTACAGTATGTTGCCAGCTCTAGCCACAAAAATACATATACACTGAGTGACCATACCTAACATACATATATTTATACATGTATATATGGACATATATTTTACATCTACTTATACATATGTATTTAGCATATGTATTTATACTGTATATTTCTGTCATAAATGTTATACAAACCATGCTCTGACATCTGAAAAATGCTCCTTTTAGTTTTTTCTTCTTTTGCTTGAATTAAGAGAGCAGTTAGCCTGGATTTCACTGGTGCATGTACAAGGGTCCAGAACCCCATACTTCAGAACATTTTATTTGCCAAATTAATTATCCCTACTCCAAGCACAAATACAGCCCTCAGGAGAAGGACTTGGGGATCTTATCTGATGAGAATCTAGACCTGACCCGTCAATGTGAATTTGCAGGCCAGAAAGCCAACAGTGTGTTGGGCTGCATCACCGGTAGCATGGCCAGCATGTTGAGGGACATGATTCTACCCCTCTGCTCTGGCCTCATGAGACTCCACCTGGAGTATTATGTCCACATCTGGGGCCACCAACATAATAATGTGGACCTGCTGGAGTGAGTCCAGATGAGGCCATGAAGATGCTTAGGGGGCTGAAGCACCTCTGCTTTGGAAACAGGCTGAGAGAGTTAAGGGTGTTCAACCTGGAGATGATGGAACTCCAGAGAAACCTTATAGTATCTTCCATTACCTAAAGGGGCTAGAAGAGAGATGGAAAGGGACTTTGGATAAGGGCATAGACTGATGGGACGAGGGTAAATGACTTTAAGCTGAAAGAGAGTAGGTTTAAATTAGATATTAGGAAAAAATTCTTTACTATGAGGGGGTTAGGCACTGACACAGGTTGCCTAGAAAAATTGTGGATGATCCTATCCCTGGAAGGTTCAAGGTCAGGCTGAACGGGACTGAGCAATCAGATCTAGCAGGAGGCATCTCTGCACAAGGCAGGGAAGTTGAAACTAGAGGGTCTTTCAACCCAAACTGTTCCATGATATGATGATTCCATTATTTTGTGATACAAAGATTCTACTCAGTGGGATTGTTACAAGCAATTTCCTATTTGAGAGTTTATGCAGTAGGGGAGTTAAATTGCACTGTTGATGATACAAGATAAAGTTTTAATATTTTCTTTATTTAATCCAGATTCAAATTGTTGGAAGCTACCCAGGGTCTCAGCAGATTCTACCCTTCTGTTGGAAGCTACCCAGAGTCTCAGCTTTGCTATTGCTTGGTCCTAGAGTCATTTTACTGAGAGTCTGCTCCTATATGGTTTGCTTCTAACGATCCAGTTGTGACTTCCTGAAGACTTGCACAATCACAGGTATGAGCCTCTAACCTCTGAGCTAAGAACCTCTTTCCAAATAGGGCCTTGGTTCTAAAGGCAACTTGAACTGAACAACAGTAGCATTTTTCTTATTTTATAATAAATTAACATTTCCTTTTTTTTTTTGGATTAGCTTAGAGAAGTTCTCCAAGCCTTGATGTAAATTTATCTCCCTCAATTATCTGCAAAAGATGATAAAAATCACTACTTGCCTATTTCAGTCAATATTTTCTATTTATTTATTTTACAAGTGCAAACAAACCTTTCCACTTTGAACTCTTTACCATTGTGGCTAGTAAAGCTGGTAGGAAAGGAGATGTATAGGCTCACATTCCAATGACTTCCCATTTCACTCAGTGGAAAAGTCAGAGTTTCTACGAAAAAAAAAAAAAAAAAAAGACAATTTCCTTAACTGGAACTGGCTGTTCTGTCCCAAGTATGTACTATTCAAGTTTTTGCACTGAACTCTACAAAGTTCTGTGAATAACAAAATCCACTGGGAAGAGCCAACTACAGAAAGTCCTCAGCACCAGCACTTTCCAATCCATCTGTATGTAGTCAGTGGTTCTTTTCCACACTACAAGTAGTTTTCCCTTATGGAGTTAGAGCTACAGTGAACACTTTATTCAAAGTGCTTTTTGCTTTTTACTCCTAGTTTACACATAAATGCCTAAAGTTTGATGGCAATTAAGATAATAAACAAACAGCATAAACTGTATAGATTAGAAAAGGGTATAATTGCCCTTTTTAGTCATATAAATGAGTGGTTGTCTTGCTACAGGGAAGAGATAAACTGGATGGGGAGAGACAAACTAGACTGGAATTCATTTTCACCTCCCATGGTGAAATCTTTTATTGTTGTTTTTCTGCGCTACAACAGAAGACAAAACTTAAGTCAGAACAAAGCAATTACATTGCACTGATGCCTTCCCAGAATCTAAGCCATAGGCAAGCAACACTACTTACTGTCAGGCCCCAGTTCAAGCCTCCTTATAGCCCTCTGGGTGTTTCCAGACTAAATAGCTTTGAAAAGGGGAACAGCACATTAGCAGTCCCTCTGAGACAATCTTAGTAGAGTTACTGCGTAAAAATCACAGTTTAAATTATGTTAATAGAGCTGCAAGCTGCAAAGAAATTATTTATCAGAACTAGTGCAAGACCCTAGAGTTTATGCATTTTTTAGATGCAGTCCCGAGTCTCTCATACAAACCTTTATATGTCACCAGCAAAAGGGAATCTGTCATTTATGTAATTTGTGCTTTGACCAGCTGTGGTCTTTAACTCCATTCATACCAGGGCTTCTCTGTGTCTATTCCACAGAGTGCATCCATCCACTGTTTGTGCCACAAATACATCAAAGCCTTTAGTTCCATCCCAGCATGGCTATGACATTCTGTGAGTGATGATCTCTGGATATGTTTAAGGTCAGGCTGGATGGAGCTTTGAACATACTTCTCTAGTGGGTGTCCCTGGCCATGGCAGAGGGGTTGGAATCAGGTGATCTTCAAGGCAAACAATTTTATGACTCTATGATTCTATTTGTGACAGATTGCACAAACCATGTCCATCCTCAGTCCTGAGACATGCAAGGTAAACTGCTTCAAAGGAACTGCTGCAGTTCCTTTGGTATAACATAAGTCAGGAGCAGAATTCTTATTTCACCACATGTTAATAATTAAGAACTTGACCTTGGAGCACCAACTACAGTATGAAATGACATACGGCCAGGCCCAGGTTTCTCCCAGTCAATTTGTATGTATCAGCAACCTCCATGGATAAGGCAAAAAAGTCAAGAAAAAAAAATAATAGAGTGAGGAGGGACATAAGATACCTGTAAATTAACTGAAGTGACACCCAAAAAGCGTTAATTATTTTGGTTCTGGGACGACTATGTGCCAGTCTCATTGATTATGAGAATGGTCACCAAAGGATACTTCTGATGGCAACAAACTGGTTTATGGAAAGAAAATTAGATTGTCTCCAGCCGCAGTTTCATCCTCTGTGATTTCACAGTGCATTCAGCTGCCGTAAGGAGGAAGAACTACTCAATAGAATGCTATCTGAGATGACTGAATGGTACTGCTACAGTGGTAAGAGGTTTGAATTCAAAATTTCATCAAGAGAGACGTTGCTGGGAGGCAGGACCTGATTCCCATCTTATTAGCACCAGCTCAAATCAGCAGGAAGCTAATGAAGTCAACAGACTATCAAGAGCAATGGGGATAGACCCACATTAAATGTATGTGAAAATTAGTGGGAAAAGATAACAGTTCAACAAATCTGTATGTACTTTTAAACTCAGAATTCATGAAAATACCAACCACGAGAAAAATCAAATGTAATCGGAGCTTATAAATGGATTCATTTAGTTTTGACACTAAAAGGTGGGTGTCATCTTCCTGGCTTTTAGGTCCCTAATAATTTCATTCTACTTTTCCATTATTCATAGCCTTTCACTTGAATCACTCAAGACTAGTCACCTTTTCTTTTTCATCTTTTTATTTTAGTTCCAAAATTTGTGTGTGCGTACATGCTTAGGAAGAAATATAAAAAAGCTACTTAGCATTTGAAGGAGTGCTGCAAACAGTTATTTCAAGCCTTTTGTTCTAAAATAAAATAAAAAGCCAAGGGAGGAGACTTTTCAAATTTGTTTCAGAAGATTTTTTATCACTCAGGTTTAAGAGAAAGATTTTTCCCCCTGGTATGAGCCATCATCAATCTGTGGTGCTGCTCTAATTTACACCACCTGAGGTTTGAAAGTGACATAAAGTGAGCAACTAAAAAGAAAGAGTCTACACGTGACTAACATCTGTCACATCACTTAATATCCTGTTGCTCAAGGAATGAAGTGATAAGAATTGGTGTAGTGCCAAAAAACAGAACAGAAGAAATGCTTTACCCTCATGACTTACTCAAGTTTTCATTACTCCTACAACTACTTTAGAAATTCAGCAAATAGAAATAGAGAAATACATGTTAAAATTAGTGGAAAATTATTGCACATTATCATGATCTCTTTAATGGTGAGCTGCTGCAGGTGGCTTTGCAGAATGAGTTCTGCAATTTTATGCAGCCCAAAGATCTTTTGTAGGATCTTTCTCATGGATACCTTGCAGTTTTTTCTATTGACTTACAGAGTTAGACAACATAGAGACAGTGCACACGTGCAATGGCATGCAGAGGAAGAGTCACACAAGCAAAACTCACTTCTTTTTAGAAAGAGTGCCTTGGGGAAGCTGTGAGCAGAAAGCAGTCTCAGGGTCCAATAAAGAAATCTGTCCTGGACACCTTGTGAATTGCTTTGGAGACAAATCACTAACCTTATGGATACTACAAGAAAAGGATTATAGGAGTATAACAAGATAGGGCAGAAGAAATCTCAAAACCCCAAGAGCCCACAGGCAGAAATCAATGTGTTAGATAAGTTAGTTAAGGCATTCCTGTCCTAAGTTCAAGACCTGTAGTATCATGCTTGGTCCTCTTACTTTGTTAACAGGATATCACTAGTTATAAATGTCATACTATGTGGGCAAATTACTTATAAAACAATATCTGAGGCTTTACAGGACGTCTTCTTAAAGTTCTAATAGAAACAAGAAGATTGAAGCATAGAGTATGTGATTAAATTGATGGCAATAATAAGAGAACCCAGGGAATGAGAAAAGGTAAAACTCTTATTAATCCATCACAGTAGCAGAAATCCCAGTCAAAGAAAGGTTTAAGGGGCAGAGTCTCCTAAGATAAGAAAAGTCCCTTCCAAGCATCTTTCCACACCCCTTGGAAATAAAGAGAATAGTGATGGAGTGGAGGGACAACAGCAGCAGCCATTTAAAACAAAGAAACTATTTTCTAAGAGGTGAGCTGGAGAGTTCAATTTATTGTAAAAGAAAGACATATAAAGAACTGGCATATTGAAAAAGCCAAGGTTATACATGGATGATGATTACAACTTAGTGATTATTTTTTTAAAAATAACTAATCAAACATTTTAATAATGTTAAGAGAACATAGTATTTTCCTTTATTTGTGCATGTATATATGTATGTATTTGTGTATTAATTTTAATAATGCTTAGCATTCTAAATTTATGTATTGATGTAAACATATTATTTTAGCCTTAAATCTGTTCAGTGTGGAATATGTCCCTGAATGACCTGACACATCATTCCATATCCATTGATGGCCTACATGAGCTTTAAAAATCCCTTCCAACCCAAATAGTTCTATAATGCTATGGTTCTATATATTAAGTCTTAAAAATAATTTCAATGTTCATCTTGGTAAGTGTCCACCTGTTTAGCATATAGTCCAAGAGTGAGCAGCGTGTGCCACCTCAGAAGAGTTGAATGGACTGGTTTAAGATCTGGTGCCACAGAAATCAGGGACGGAGGGTCCTCTGGAGATTATGATGACTGGCAAAATTTTCTGTATCATGAGCAGGGAATGAGGATCAAACTTGAATCTGGGGGACTGAGAGAGAGTTTATAGTAAGAGAACAGATTATTTTATTGGGGTACTTCTTGAGAATAATTTCCTTCCTTTTTTTCCTTTCCTTTTTTTTTTTTTTTTTTGTTTTTTTTTTTTTTTCCTACCCCATGAGCAAGAAGGAAAAGGAAACAGGAGGAGAGGAAAAGAGTATGTCAGCATAGGGGGAATAGACAGGTTTTTCAAGTTGATAAACCAGAAGCAGACAATGTGTTTCTGCATTTTTAATTCTACATTAGCAGAGAGGGAACAAAGAGTCTTTGTGTGTGTTGTCATTCACTCCTAGAAGAGCACTCAGATTCTTTCTGTGCTGCAGCAGAGCCAACCCATCAGTAAACCATAATAAAAATAAGAATGTGTATAAATGTTCCTGGGGGACAACAGCTTGTTGATTGATAGAAATTATACATCAACTTGCAATATTTTCTTCATGCATTGTATGAAAAATAATGTAAAGAAAACCTGCTTAACATTACTGTGACAACTGTTTGAAGACATGCAATATACAATTTTCCCCTAAACCATTTCAGTTACGAGAAAACCACAAAACATATTTACCCATAGTCAAGTGAAGCTAGGCAGCATTATTAATTTCAGGGTCAAGTCAGCCAAAAAAATCTCATCTGTCTTAAAATGCTTAAACTATATTTAAATTATTTAGAGGTCTCGACTGAAAGCCTGAAGACAGCTTTGAGTTGGATGACACCTGTTTTTAACTGATCATATGCCTGGTCTGAAAAAACAATTTTTAATCACTGTTTTTATTACTCTAAACAACATGACACCCTGGCCATGCTGATAATATTAATGCTTAGAGTTGGTTAATACCAGAATTTTGGGAAAGCAGGCAAAGCAAGGACCCTTCTGCCTTTGAACTGTGTAGGCATGGTTGGATAATCATTTTGTTATTCAAACAATGTTGAATGATGTCCACTTCTTCTCCCAGATAACATGATGGGCAGAACTGAAAGCAGACAGTATGTTGAAGGTAAATTTATAGAGAAAGAGAAATAAACCAATACATAAGAATCAGTTATTTGTATCTGACACATTTATTATTAAGCATCATTTATCAACTGTGTAGCAAGTTAGAGTCATGTAAAGGCATCAGTTATTTCAGGAAAAAAACCTTCCCAGACTTTCAGAGGTAGACTGGATTCCTGACAAAGAGCTGAAATGTGCTTTTCTGTATCCTCCATTTACACACACAAAGTGTTCACGACTTCACAAATCCCAGGCTTACCCAAAATCATGGAGAGACACCCTCTACAACAAAATACAGGCATGCACTACATGTGGCAATTTCCCTTTAAACACCCTGTGGTTGTGCAACTCTATTTTGATGTACTGCTTCTGTAACAGAGTATGAATGCCCTTCTCCAGGCTTTTCTGACCAGACTGTTCAACAGATGGTAAGGAAAAGTCATATATGTCCTCTGCAGCTAACCCATATGGGGCTTGAAAAGAAAATGCAGAAAGCTACAGCAACATGACAGAATCCATTACTGGCTTTTAATCCTGGTAGTGATGAAGAGCTGAGCCATGAGCACAGCTGTATGTGCCTTCGGGAGAACACTTCACCCGCCTCTAGTTCAGAAAAAGATCATTAGAAGTGAATCAATATAACCTGCCGTTCTTCTTCACTCTATCTTTTCAGAAAACTAATCAGCAGCACAGCGCTGGATATTGAGAGCTATACTCTCGCTTTCTTACTTTCACATCAGACTGAAAACAGCACCAGAGAAAATCAGCAGCAGCAAAAAATTGAAAATTTATTCTTTCTACAAGGAAGAGAGGGTAAAAAGTCACTTGCAAAGAAAATTTTCCTGCTGTTTCCAGTCTATGAAACCATAATGTGATAACCTGCATCCATAATTTTTGCGCAGCAAAAAAGAGACAGGAGATTTTATTTTTATCCAGTTGAAGTTTTTGAAGTGTCTTTCTAATAGCATTTTTATAATTGTGTGTTATTAATAATATGCCAAGTCCTAAATATCACTTGTGATGCACAGTAAATGACCACTGTCATAAAAATCCGAAACATATTGTCCTTTTGCCTGCTTTGTTTCATGACCAAAATAGAGAGATATAAAGAGAGCAGGTGTTTGTGTAAGGCTACAAAAATACTTGTTGGACAATGCTGTGCTGAATTATGAAGCCCTGAATGCCAAGCCCCTACTTTTACCATAGTGCAATCCTTTTTTTCCTGGTCTAGTGATCCTACATAGGCCTCATTGCTCTTAGCTAGACATTTTTGCCCCCTGAGAGAAAGATGCTTTAGCGGAAGGTTTGCTAAATTTTCAAAGTTACACACTGAGCAATTTCCGAAGTCCTCAAGAGCCCCCACAGCCCTACTGGAAGGGCTAGCCAAAAAACAAATTGGCATTTCAGTGAAAAAATGTCACAGTTGAGGCAAAAATAATTTTAAAAAAAGAATGAAATTGCTTGGGAAAATACACAGAAATTAAATTCAATAATATATCTTGATGATGCCAAGAATATGATCTTGTATCCTGAAATATATTCATGGCAGCCCTGCTCAGGTGAATTCATTTCCACTGTGAGTTTCTGGAGGATGTTGCCTTCCGCTCACCTGAAAACTGATTGCTGATCTTGTGCATACACCAGAATCTGGAGGCATTTTGACGAAGACAGAAAGTTTCTTGGAAGGCAGATTGGTGGGTGAGCTGGCAGGAACACAGGCAGGTTTCCTGTCAGCCCTGTTCCTCTTGGAATCGACACGCTCCCAAGGAACGTTTCACTTTGACAAATCGGCATTTTTCCAATGGAAAACATTCTGTCAGAATAATTCTGCCCACTTCTGCTGCTTCTTCATCCTTGTCACTCTCTGCCCTACTGGGAAAATTTGACTGCTGAGATTAACCCAGATCAGCAGCTTTTCTCTCCAGGCAAGATGTTAAACTTGTGTTTCCCCCATCCCCATCATAGAATCATAGAAACATGGAATGGTTTGAGTTAGAAGGGACATTAAAGATCTTCTAGTTCCAAGCCCCTGCCATGGGAAGGGACACATTCAAGTTGATCAGGTTGCTCCAAGCCCCATCGAACATGGCCTTGAACACTTCCAGGGGTAGGACAGCCACAACTTCCCTGGGCAACCCATGCCTGTGTCTCACTACCCTGACTAGGAATTTCTTACTAGTATCTAAGCTAAACCTACCCTCTTTTAGTTTAAGGTCCCCTTGTCCTGTAACTCTGTGCCCTTGAAAGAAGCCTCTCTCCAGGTTTCCTGTAAGCCCTCATTAGGTACTGGGGTCCTGTAGGCCCCCTTTAGGTTCTCTCCTTGGGCAATGTCAGTAGGATGCTACATAGGAAAAATTTTCCTGTGCTTCTCTGTTGTCATCTTTTTTTACACTACCACACCAGATTATTGTCTATAGAAAAAGGACAGAAGTTATGCTTTGTCCCTTGGCAGTTTTTATGGACTTCTGTGTAAGAGAACAGAGGTTAGTGAGTGATATTTGTTTACAGACTGTAATACAACATGCTGTGACCTAGATGTAATAACATGCAAGTGCATTATTTTTAAATACTGCAACAGATTTAATTACTGCTACTTGCAAAAATATATGTCACTTGTTGCCACCACTATCAGGTACAATAGCAGACATCAAGCACTCTGCTGTTTGCAGAGTTTTAATGAGAAGCAGTCACTTCATTCAGGTTCTCTCTTTTGTCCAAAATGTAATTAGCTAACAGTGATTAGTTGAGCCTATTCCAAATTGTATTCAAATTAAAGCAATTTGGCTAGTTTGTAGGTCCAATAGGTGATACTTTCTGAAGTCCCTAAAAGAATTCATTGCATTTTTCTACCCACACATGTTCTAGAGAGGAGAAAGATAAAAGTTCTTTTTCATGCAAAGGCTTTGTTTTTGACAGTGAAAATAATTTTTCCATAAAAGTATATCATAAGAACGAGCCTACAAGACTGCCTGAGAAATTTGTATCTGCACCGGGACTTTTTATTCCTTGGAGAAAATATTGTCTCTTTATATGCATAATGTTTCTGTACATCTGAAACCCTCCAACTACTGACACTTTAACAAACTTCCCATAAATAAATATTTTTTAAATGGTGGATTATCCTGTGTGTCTAAATCCTGATCTAACAGTTTCTAGCAACTGATTAATCAGTGATGTGTTTATACAGATGTGATTTTCTTATGCACTTTGAAAAAGCACTTGGTCAGAGATCTCATCTTCACAGTAAATACAGAACTTCACTACAGCTTAATTTTCAAACAAGTTCAGACCCAGAAGTTGTGGCAGCATAATGACAATTCTGATGGCAGGATTGGTGGTTTCAGCTCCTACCCAGAGCAAGCAGAAAGCTTTCTATCTGTATCTGAATTATTTCCATAATATTCTTTCTCAGATATCCTAAGAGTTAAAAGTCTGGAAAAAAAGCTGCGAAGTTACAAGTAATCAAGAATGCAATGATAAGATCAGTCACTCCTCTGAATCTCCAAACCTAATAGGGTCAATAAAAATCCTGTTGTATTTTATGCATTATATTTATATTATAAGATTGGCTTGTGGGGTTTTTTTGTTTGTTTGTTTGTTTGTTTTATTTTAGTCTTGACCAAATTCTGGTTACTTTCAGCTTACCTAAACTTTTCCCTCAAGTGTCAATGAGATGTGGTTTTCTTCACTTTCTGTCCTAAATCGTTGTAAAATTCTCTGTTAAACAGCTTCCCAAACCTGCCTATGTTTTAAGCAGAGCAAATTAATGTTGGCTTTATACGCAGCACACATACGCAAGCAATATTTATGCTACACAGATTCTAAAAACCCTGTCATGAGAGAATGTTATTAGCTGTGCAGACTGACCACCAGCTGTCTCAAAACAGATACAATAAGACTTAATAATAAATGCATGATTTTATTTGTGATTAAGGACATTTTATTTGTTTGCACAGAAATTCATCCCAGGATTTGCTGGTGACTCTGCTTGCATGACAACTGAGTCAATAAAGGTTCACTGAAGTTAAAAATGGGTCTGTTTGTCCATGTTTTTCCCCTCCATAGAGCTGCAGACATGGCTGAGGAAACTCATTGCACACAGATGAAAGGTGCAGCATAAAAATATTATTTTTAGTGGTGTTCTAACTGGTTTGTTCCTATGCTGTAATTAATGTTGTAGCTAGAATTACAATAACCAAACCAAGTCTAAGAGTGCTGTTTTTCCTCAACATATGCACTCTTCCCTTACTCTTTTGGGACACCCACTTAGTCACATCTCAGGTTTTGCAATTTACACAGATGTATGAAATAAAGGACCATCAAATGCTCAGAGATTTGTCTTTTGTCTTTATAGTCCTCATCACTCATTAATGACACTCACAGACATGGCTTTGACTGTTTTCATTTTTTCTCCTCCACTCCTCCTATTTCATGTTGCACAAAGAGCTGTGAAACAAAGACTCATCAAAGTCATCATTACACTACATTTATCTGCACAGAACTGCCTTTCTCATCTATTAGACTTTTTAAACATTCCAAGTCCTTCTATGGCTGGATTCTCTCTCATTATTCTAGCTTCTTTGACACTGATTTCTGCCTATTTCTGCAACTACCCTCCTCCTTCTTTCCCCCTTCTTAATTTTTTCTGGGTTAAATACCATTATGCATAATCTCTTATTTGAATTCTAACAAAATAGCACTTTTACTTATTGTTAACAAAGTTAAAATTTGAAATGAGCTATTGTTTATACTGATTTTCTTCTGTAGAACTTATTAGTCCTTTTTTTCCATTTTCAATGAACAAAAAATCTTTGCTATTTACTTATATTTTTAATAAAGTATAGATATGAAACAACGAAATTATTTATTTGCATCAAATTAACTGCAGAAACCCCCTTACAGAAGTCTTTGTAGTAGATCATATATTTTCATAGGTGAAGAAAAATAAGTTAGCACTGAAAAAAAAAGAAAAAAACAAATATGTAAATTGTAGGTATTGTTACTCACAATTCTTCATTGCCTACTCAAAGGAGAATGAACTAAAATCAGTCCTCTGAAATCAGTCCTCTGCCCCATGACTGAGAAACTGCCCCATGAGATGGGTGACTCACTGCCTTTTGACAAGCTGTTTTTACACCTTCATCATCTTTAGGTGTCCTGCTGGGAGGTTTTCCCTGACTGTACCTTCTTTACTCCTTGCTACGTATATTTGCACATCTTGATAAAATCCCCCTTGAGTTTTCTTCACTCCAGGCTGATCAGTCAGAGCCCTCAGCCTTTGCTCGCGTATCAGGTGTCCCAGTGCCTTGGTCATCATCATGACCCCTTACTGGACATGCTCTGACATGTCTCTGTCATCCTGGGCAGTTCAGCATTGAATACAGCATCCCAGATGTGTCTCATGAGACCCAATCAGAGAGGGATTTCCACCCTCAACCTGCTGGCAATGCACCCCAGGGGGCTGGTGGCTTCGTTTGCTGTCAGTGTACATTCCTTGCTGAAGGTCATCTTGGTGTCCCCCTGGACCACCAGGTCCTTCTCCATCAGGATGCTTTCCAGGTAGTTTGTCCCTAGGTTGTCCTGGTATTATTCTTTCCCCAGAGACAGGAATTGGCATTTTCCTTTGTTGAACTTCATTAAGTGTTAGAAAACCAACACTAACACTTTGGCAGTGCTAGATTCTGACATAGCCTTTTGAGTAAAAGACATTGGAATTAATTCTCATTAAATGAAAAAAAAAAAAAGCTCAAGAACAACAACAACAGAATCACTAAAAATCACACAGTAAATTTATTTCTTATCTTACATTATATTATGTTATTAAACAGACAGATTTAAATCAGTATATGGTAGGAGTGTGTCTGGTAACTTCTAGTCTAACTTAATCTGTACACCACATTGTATTCTCCACAAGATGAGAGATGTGTTTCTGCAAGGTCTACTAAAAAGATTCTGAAGGTGAGGAATTATTTCAAAGTATCTGCTGGCATAGTGCTGCAGGAGTGTAAGGATGAGACATGTCTCTTGAATGAGAACAACCACAATAAAAATACAAACACCTCTGACCTGAAACAAGGTTATAGACAAAATGCCCTTGTTCTAAAATCTGTTATCACCCTCCCAAAGATCCTTTCACAGTGTCGGTATAACTTGAGGCTCTGAGTCTCACCAGTGATTTTTGTCTGAAGCTCAAAGCACAGGTCACTTACTGTTACAAGCTGATGTCTCCTCGTAAAACAGGAAAGGTTACAAACCTTCCTACTAGAATAACAATTGGAGCAGGAAAAAAGAAATATTTCCTGCTACCGATTTGATCAGTTTCCCTGCACTGTTGTGTAATCTACAGGCAGTCAAAATGTGTAGGATTGATGTCATCTGCATACTTAGTGGAAGTCCCATGGGATTTCCCTTTATCTGTATGTATGAGAGGAATCCCAATCTGCTACCATGGTGTACGAAGCTACAGCTTCAACTGCACCTACTCTTGCATACGGCAGTTTGAGCAAGATTGTTTTTTCCAACCATAGATGAATACAGAGAGTGTGGTGAAAACAGAATTATTTCTAAAAGAAAGATGCTTTGTATGTGTATCCAACTTGTTTTTCAATAATTAAACATATTTTTATAAGCTAACCAGTTTCATTTTCTCACATTCAGACTTCAAAACACAAATGTTTCTAAAATGTTTGTAAATGTTTCAGGCTAGTCTTTTTTTTTTCTTTTTTTTTTTTTCCCTTTTGCATTGCTTAATAGCTATTTCCAAATTGAACTAAATTAATATGCCAGCTGTACCCAGTTTTGAGCACAAACCCCCCCCAATGGTTTATAATAAATTAATACATATGGTTATAGTAAATCTTAACATGGAACTCTCATTTGAATGTTGGATGCCAGATTCTATTAGTTTCGCTCCATAGTTCTTAGATTAGGTTTATCTCAAGACATCACTCTCCCTGCCGATAAGTACAATTAACTACATATTAATTTGTCCTAAGTGGATTTTCCTATTCTGGTTTGTAACCCATGGATGCATGTTTACTAAAGAACTGTTCTAAATTCCAATATTTCCTTATTGCCCTGCTAAACTTGCAATCCCTCTCCTTTGTGAGTTTTCATTATCCAACTGTGACTTGCACTGACTATTTTTTCAGTTTAGGACCTCTGGCAGTTAATACCGACACCATTGCTTTAAAAGGGTGTTGATTTGGCTGCCACCACAATTAAGCATGCACATAACCAGCATCTCAGCAGCAACCACTCTTCTTCATTTGTCTTCCACTAAAAAGAAACTCTGGAAGCACAGATGCCTTCAACTATTTAGTAAGCTTTAAGTTCTAGCAAAGACCAGACATGAAGGCATCATGACTGCTTACAGTGCAGATGACTTCTGAGATTGGGATGAAAAAGTCAGATCCTCTGTCAGTATTTCAGTTCTGGGCTTCATTTCAGACACAGATGTCTAGAGAAATTTGGTATGTTGTAAAATAGCCTATTTGGGTTTAAGTTTCTGGCCTAGAATGGTGCAGTCTACTGCAGATCCTGTGCCATAACTGCCTGACTTGCATGGATGTCTCTCATATTCTGTGACAATTCAGATGACACTGAGCGCTCAAGCACTCATGTGTAAGCAAATTACAGAAGGCATCAGTGGGTGAAAGGCACATTAAGGATAAAATTTTTCCTAAGACAGACAACTTTGGGTGTTTTCAAATGACTGAAATGTCCAAGTTCCCATTACAACCAAAAGAAAGTTATTTAACAGAGATTTTTTTTCCTAAAAATAGTTTGGTAGCCTTAGCATAGGTATCTCATAAGAGGATAGCTGGTAGATGTCATCACACAAGGGACACTGGCCAAGAATGAATTACAGGTGATGGGAGAATAGAAAAATGCAACATTTTTTGACAGGCCCACTTACACAGGTAAAACCTAGAACTTTTTATGGAAGCTCATCAGGTTTTTCTAAGACAAAGAAAGTAGTTCTTCTTTGAGTAGTTGCTACATTCTAAGATTTCCTGCTGTTGTCTGACATCAGTAATCATTGGAAAAGATCTTTTGTATTTATCTCCTGTAAATGTTCAAACGTCTCTGAAGTGGAGGCAATATATCCCTTCTAAAGTTACATTAGCTGTTGTGGCCTGAATTGATGAATAACCCTATTGATGTTATTCTTCTCTTAATCATTGCTTTTGCACAATCATCTGGCTTTTTTAGCCATCACTTTTTTCATGGTTGAGGTGTTTGAGGTATTAAACTCTACAAGAGGTCATTGTAATTCTGAAGCTGAAAGGTCCATATGCTTTTAGCTATGTTGCAAAATAGCTACTGGATAGTGAAACCATCCAGTAGACACTTCTCTGAAGCGGATATCTGGTAAGTCAGGAGGTATATTTTGACACAGTAATATATTCATCAGGACAACAATATTTTATGAATCATACAGACATCATTATGACATTTAGAGGATGACAGAGAATACAATAAAGGACTCCCTTTCTGAGCCCTGGAAATGGATGACTTCAGCCGTTCTTTCTGTTCTGAAATATCTGATTTTTCTGTGCGGTATAATATCTATACAACTGAATC
>JAWWES010000001.1:30997846-31022397 GCA_035583135.1 Lophotriccus pileatus
GGCAGTAACATATGAAATACAAGTATCAATAAAAAAAAAAGTGAACAACCAGGGACCTTCTGAATTCTTTCTTTTTTTTTTTTTTTTTTTTTTTCCCCTATGTGGCCAGGTCCTTACAATTAAATTACTAGAATGAAAAATGTAGCAGAAACAAAGAGGATGTTTTTCCACACAGCTGGAGATAAGGTGGGGAGTCTGTTGCTGCAGAATACTGTGGACTATAAATGTCTCTATCAATTCTAAGAGGAATTTTAAACATTAGTGGGGGGGAAAAAAAAGCGAAAATTCCCTTCTTGCTCTTGCTCCAGAATTCTATAAGATAAAGAATTTGGGTAGCTGGAAGAATGTAATGACAAAAGTGTACTAGAGTGTTTTCCCTGTAATTATGTTTAGTCATTTTTCCTAGGTCTCTGGCATAGAGAGTACACTAGAACCAAATGAACTATAGTCTGATGCAGTAAACCTGGTCTACATTCTAATGTAAACTTTTTGATCTATAATTTCCTGTTACGTCTTTAAAGAGAGGTATCAGTCTCTTAAACCTATTAACAGAGACTTGCCCTTCATAGTTATTTTTCCATAAACTGAGCTGAAATAAGGCAATAATATGATCTTAAAGTATAAAGGTTAATTATGTCAGTAATATGGGTGGTGTATAAAACCAAAGGTGAAAAATAAGATTCTTGTAAAAATGGTGTCTTTATAAATTTTGACAGATGAAGAAGAAGCTGTGTCCATTATTGTGTCCAGATTCAAACTTTTCATCCAAGGTGCTCTACAAATATTTTGACCTGCCCACAGTACTGATATAATATGTTAAATATCAAGCCTCAAATCATAAGGAGCTAAGCTTCATCTATTCATACTGAAATCCAAAGGTTCTGAAAGAACGTGGAACCTGGCAAGATCAGGTTAGAAGAGAAGTTACCACAGATGTGAGTTCTCTTTTCCTTGGTTGGCAGTGATTTGAAGAGGAATTCTGCTCTAACTCAAGCACTTAATGAATTCTATAAATTTCATAAGGTTTACTAGAGCTGTATTCACACAGGTAAATATTGTATTTCTTGGTAGAAGTGTGTTTGTGTATACTTTGCACTTAACATCCATGATTAGATGTTTCCATCTCCTAGAACATTTCTTTACTGGCCAGACAAGAGATTACATTCTAAGATGTCTCCCCTTACTGCTCTGCTCCTGGCAGGAGGGATTGGACAGAGAAAAATCCCTGTCTGTCCTGCTGACAGAGATTGTTTTATCCACAGAATTCTGTATGGATATACACTTACAACAGACCTTTTTCACACGTAGGGCAGCAGTCAAACATCACAACACTCTTGACATGGAGGGAACAATATTATTGGGTTGACTTATCAGCTCAGTAGGCAAAAAGAATTCAACAGATAAGCAGGAGAAGAAAGGGCAGATAAAGGGAAAAGAATCCATAGTCTTTTTATTGAACATTGTGCTTCCTCCAGAGTAACAGAAATGTCTTTTCCTTTTAATTTTTCCATTTGAGTTTGATCACGACCCGTTCAGATGTTGTTTCATGCTTCAGGTGTTTAAACTGACTAATTTTAAGGGTACCCACAGGGCATGCATCTCTTAGCACTCTGAGCAGCTTTTCACACTTCTGCTCTCCATAGGCTTTGGAAAATACTGCTTTACACTTGAAGAGACTTTTGTTAAGTGGCCTGGAAGCAGGAATACTGTCCTGTCGTTTTAGTAAATTTAGGCTTAAGCTGAAAATAGGCAAGCCTTGAGAAATTCGTTTTTTCTCATTTTAGAAGCACATCAAATATTTCTTCCCCAGTTAGTTAACTGGAACAACATGGACAACTCGCAATTGAACTATGTATATTAAAAGCATTTTCATCAAATTGTATTTATGGAAGCAACTACTTTAGTGAAAGACGGGAGGTAAAAAGCATTATCAGGACTAAATCAGAAGGAACTAAGACTCCTACACTGAATTATAAGAGAGTTGTACTAAATTTTCTAAGCATATGGAAGAATCCAAATAAATTTCACTGATAAAATTGACTAAAAATAATAAATTATACCAGTAATAACGTTATAAATACAGTCCAGAGTCCTCAAGTGAGGGAGGATTTGGGGTCAGAAAATTGCTGATATGGGACTTGAGACTGAACTGGTGGTAACTTAAACAGCAACTCTGAAGTAGAGAGCCATTCTAAAAGGTTCTGGTACTTGAGTTTGCTTGGCATACTGTTTATACGTGGATCAAATCTGTCAGAGGAATGAAGGGACAAAAACTTAAAAATCAACAGCTGCTGGTGAGAAAGAGAAGGTGGAATCCAGATTCAGTTCCTCTGTTCAATCTTAAATTTCTCTGTGCTTCTGCTTGAGAAATTTTCTTACAACAAACCTTCAAAATAAGCAAGGCTTGCAGCTTTAGACATGCAAAGTCTGATTTTCAGGCTTGTGGACATTTTCAGGCTGTTGCCATTGATTTCATGGCACAGCTGCATTATCGATCCAAATCTCAGTATTCCTCACAACTACTTACACCTTCTGAAGGATTGCTTCAGAGCCCATTAATTCCAAGCTAAATTGTATTTAACTACTTAGCATCACAGGACTAGATAATGTGCAGGACAGCCAATCCAGTCCTGAGTAGGAACAAGTATATAAGAACCTCCTTGAAATTTATGTCATCAGTGAAGAAAGTTCCTTGGTGTTTGTGATACTGGCTATTTACTAGTTTAATAATATGGATAATATGATAATTCTTTTATCATTTAAATTCTTGAAAAAAACCCAATAGTTCTTTCCTCTTTTTCTCCTTTAGAACATGGAAAATAATTAATACCTCTCTACAACACAAAAGGTTGTTGTTTTTTTTTTTCCACTTTTCAGGGAAAAAAAATGCATTTCACTTTAGTGTTCCCCTTTAGGTCATGTCTTCTATTTTGTAACCATTGGTAGTTTCCTCTGCCTTCTCTATTACTTGTCTACATCAGTGATAAGGTGTGTTTCCCAACCTTTGACATAGTATTTAAGTGCCAACTGAAGCAGAATAATTTTTAGACCTCTTTGACAGTTCTATAACTTTATTCTTATATATATTTCATTTTATTTGTAAGGATAACCCATTAAATAACAGCAGAATAATTACTTTTGACCTGTTGACATTCCTGTTAATATATCTGTACCCACAGTTCACCTTTTTTTTCCAGTGAGATCACATTAAATTAATCTATATCAATATTTTAGCTTGGATCAGGAACTTTGAAGAGGATTTTCAGGCATTTCTATTTATTGTGGGGGATTTTATCATCAGAGAGCAGAAACACTGAATTATTTTAGGATGAAACTTATGTGGAAGCTTTGCCCAGGAGCACAAGTGCTTCAGCTACTGCCTGGCTTTAAGATCACAGGAAGGAACAATTTAGCTATAATCTGAATTTATTTCCTTCTAGAACCACTTTTTGTGATGACTTTATGTTCCAGCATTCTTTTGTGCTATCAAAATCAGTTATTCTGGTTACTACTTGCTAATATAAACTTAACTATTTTGGACTTTCAGGTATATGCCTACATTTGTTTCAGGTATATACTTATCAGTATCCTCTCCAGCCTGAAATAAGCCTACGACAAAGCTCTTCTGGGGATCCAAGTTTTAAGTGACTTAGTGCTACAATGGAAGGTGAAGGCAGAATGGAGGATTGAACACAAGTATGTCAATTCATAAGCCATGAACTCATTCTTCCCTCTCTTATATTAACGAAGGAGTCTTTGTGGGGTTTTTTGTTGCTGTTTTATTTTGTTCTCTCCCATTACTCTCACATGAATTCAGGTAGGCATATTTCACACGATGGTCTGCTGTTGCAGGGAATATACTCCAGTGGAGTTTTTCCATTAGCTTAATCACATGCTTTCTCAGTACTATGGAAAACGTTTCCCCCCATTTTTCACAGATTAGTAATTTTGCTGGACTTTCTGCATCAGGAGACAAAGATTCAGCATGCACAACTGTTATTTGAAATATTATATTTAAGACTTTTTTGTATACATACTGTAGTTGTGCTGGACCCATTTTTTATTAGTCAAGTACCATTAGGATATTGCAACAGTAATCTGATTTTGCAATATAATATAAGCTGGAGGTAAAGAAACATTAAGTGTTATTTGTCAAGTAGAGTGATCTTTATTAGATCTGACCTTTTTCTAAGCCAAGACAATAAAAAGGTGAGCATCATTTTATACTTGTAAAGATTAGTTTTGCTTACAGTAAGCAAAAGTCTAGTCCCTAAGGAGGCTTAAAATTCTCATTAGAAATAATTGAATCTCATTACCAAGCATGCACTATGAACCTCTTTTGATTTACCCCAATCAACTATTAAAAGCGTGTTCCTGCTCAAAGCACTGACTTTCCAACCTCTGCTGCTACATAGTATACTACTAACAAATTGACCTTTTATGAAGACTTAAAGACCATGTAATTAACTTTTTCTGTGTACAGAGTTACGATTTGATGAAACTGGAAGGTTAAAAGTCAACACGTCCTTTGCAAACATTTTTTATAGTGCAGTACTTGGCTTTCAGATGTTAATGACACACTTTCTGGACCCATATTGTTTGGAAAAAAAACTAAAAAAAAAGAAAATTTGTTCTGCAGTGCACAATGCAGTCCAATTTGACTCTTTGGGTAATGCCAGTCAAGAAGGAATAGCTCTCAAATGCAAAGCAATAAGCTGTGTTGGCAGTTACGTTATGATCCTGATCCAAAATCCATTGAAGCAGATGGAAATGTATTGTACTCGTGGTTGCATGGTTTGCACAAATCTAGTTCTGTACGGTTTTACTTTCACATCCAGAGCAGCTCTGTGTAAGACCTCTAGATGGTCATCAATACGTTTTTGCAAGACTGGTAGTTGATTGGCACACCTCTGAACTAAAGTGATCACCCTAGAAACAGGCTTGCATAGATAGCAATTTTGTTAGTGCTTTAATATTTTTTAAAGAATTGAGTTATATTTACACCATATCTCAGTAATACTTCAAAATCAGAGAAGAGAATCTCCCATTTCTCACTATATTTTTTTTCCTGTTTGCAATTCAAGTTCTTTCACTGACTGAGGATTTTCAGGGTACAAGCGATTCTTCATATTTGCTTGAGCTCTCTGGATTCAACTAGGACAAGTTGCAGTACATCAGACATTGTAAGAAGTGCTTCCCCTTGTATACCACAGTAATGGAATGTATTTCTTGATTGAATTAGACCCATAAATATTAACTTCTAAATTGCAGCTATTCTTGTGTCTCTGCATCATATCAAATTGATATATTCCTAATACCTGGGCTCTAATGTGCCTAAGTTGAAATGCACTGTGTTTAGTAGATAATTAATTATAATTAAGACAAGAAAGGAAGATCACAGTTCTAGGGTAATTTTGCTTTTTTTTTTTTTGTTTTCAAAGCCATTGACTAATACATTTAAAGGAATTTTGAAATCCATACACAACTAGATGAGCACAGGAATTTCTGAAAGCTACACTTGTATCTTATCAGCTGGTTCACCTCATACATTTTATGATATATAACAGCGATTTTTATTCACATCTCACTGAAAAAAAATATATGCTGCTGAGCTTGTCAGACCCGAGTCGAGACCGGTTTTTCATATTCATCAGAACAGCAATTGAAAGTGAATATATCACTGAGGAAAGAAATATTTAAAGTCAGCTAGGAAACAACAGGCTATAGGGCAGAAAATAAAGAGTAGACAATAATCTGCTGAGGGCTCTTGACTGCAAAGAGTGAAGTGACCTTGTGGGGGAAAAAAAAAAAAATGGCAAAAAAGAAAAGAGATTTCTGAAACAGCTAGAAGGGAAATCTTAAATTGCATGGAAATTGTGCTTCAAATATTGCCTAGCCTATGGTGCCACAACATAGAAAAGACCAATTACTAAAATCTCTCCTTTCATGTTCAGGGGAAATGTCTTTTATTACAACCAGCAGTGGAGAAGTGTTTCTGAGAGGCTTTACAGTACCAGTGCTCACATGTGTCTCCAGCAAATGCATTGTATCCCAGCAGAAAATTACAAATCATTAGAGAAAGAATATTACAAATTATAACTAATACGCTATTTACGGGAATCCAAAGGGTCCTTGAGTGGCTTGAGAGGTGGGCCCAGGCAAAACTCAGGAAGTTCAACAAGGCCATGTGCAAGGCACTGAACCTGGGTTGGGGCAATCCCAAGAACAGATACAGACTGGGTGTAGAAAGAATTGAGAGCAGCCCTGAGGATAAGGACTTGGATCTGTTAGTGGACTAAAAGCTTGACATGACTCTGCATTGTGTGCTCACAGTCCAGAAAGCCAACCCTGCCCTTGGATGCATCAAAAGCAGCATGGCCAGGAGGTCAAGGAATGTGATGCTACCCCTCTGCTCTGCTTGTGTGAGACCTATCTGTAGTACTGCATCCAGCTCTGGGGTCCCCAGCATAAGAAGGATGTGAACCTGTTGGAACATTCCTGAAGAGACCATGAAGATGCTCAGGATCCGGAGCACGTCTGCTATGGACACCAGCTGAGAAAGCTGGGGTTTTTCAGTTTGGAGAAACAAAGGTTCTGGGGTGACCTTTCAGTAAATGAAGGGGCTGAAATAGAGCTGGAAACAGACTTTTGACAAGGGCATATAGTGGTAAGAGAAGAGGGAATGACTTTAAACTGAAAGAGGTTAGGTTTAGATCAGGTATTAAGAAATTCTTTGTTGTAAGGGTGGTGAGGCACTGGAACACGTTGCTCAAAGAAGCTGTGGCTGCTCCACCCCTGGAAGAATTGAAGACCAGACTGGACAGGGCTCTGAGTAACCTGGTCTGGTAGGTGTCCCTGTCCGTTGTGGGGAGCTGGAAGTAGATGACCTCTAATGTCCCTTCAAGACAACGACATGAGGGCCAATATTATACCAGCTTTCAATAAAACTATGCAGATAAAACTCAATAATGGCATAAAAAGACTGGCTCTTGGACTAAAAAACTGCTTATGGTGTGGAAATAGGTACTTATTTTCTTTATATTATATACAGCTTCCATTTCTATTTCACTTACAGTGTAGAAAACATTCTTGATTATGATTTTGAACCAGTTGCGGTGTTAACTCTAATTTCATCTGCACAATTGCATAGTGTTGTATGTCTTAAAAAATCAACAGATCCATGTAAAAGGAGTCAAAGAAACCTACTGGCTTTTTTTTCTGCAAGTCCAGCAGTAATACCTTTTCTCGACCTTGTTCTCCAGACAAAATAATTGTTTCTTCAGAGATTAATAGAACCCAATAACACAAAGTTACAGGTACAGGTGATATTAGACACCACACATATTTAGGTTGCCTCTTTTACTTTTAACTCCCTTTTGTAGATTGTGAATTGTTCATAGTCTAGTTACAAGGGTAGCTTTCTTTTTGCAAAGTCATGAAATGTTGCAATACGCAATCTAAAACTCTGAGAAACCATTCAGCAAGAACTGAGATAACATTTTTTTTCCATAGAAATGTGGTATCAATAACAATTTTACAATTAGGAATCAACTTACAAATTGATCTTGATGATGTCTGTTCTCTCTTTTTCTCTTTCTTTCTCTCTTTCTTTCTCTCTCCTTTTCTCTTTCTCTCTTTCTCTCTCTCCTTCTCTCTTTCTCTCTCTTTCTCCCTTTCTCTCTTTATTTCTCCTTCCTTCCCTTCCCCTAGTTTCCTTTCTATTCCTTCTCACCTCTTGTTCAAGCCCTTTATCACTTATCTCACTGATGCTTTTTTATTAAGCTTACACAACACAGACTGTCAGAGTGCACATTACCACTGCAGCTCACATTTTCAAAACAGTTTCACTACCCTAATCTCTGTGTTCTGTTTAAAAAAACAAAACAAAACAAAACAAAAACAAACAAAAAAAACCCCAAACCAAACCAAAAACAAAACAAAACAAAACAAAAAAAGAACCACACAGAACAAAGCAAAACCCAAACCATCAAAAACCAAACAAACAAAAAACCCAAACAAACAAAAAAAAGCCACAAAGGTTTTTGTGTTCTGAAGGAATCAGATTACTCTGTAAACACTGATTATCATGTCCTGTGTTCTTTGATATTTGTATCTACTTATATTAATATTGTTTATAAATAACACAAGATACTGTTGCAGATTCAGATCTTGATACAATCTTGGAGTTGTTCACTGGATGAGCATGAATATTCTATAGTCGTGTTAGTTCCATGAAGACCACTTGGGCTACGGATCTTCTCACTGTATTATTATAATCCAAGCATTTTTGGAAGAAGCAATGAAGAATTATCAAAATACTCCAGCTATCTGATGACAAGAAACAGTACATCTTGTGCTCACATTGCATCAGCTGAACATCCAGCTACTTTTTCATCAGACCAAAACTGATCTTTGCCTGTTCCTCTGTTAACAACATTTATGAGCTCCTTAAGCACTCTGAGGTGTACAAAGGAGTATGATTTTGAGAAACGCACTTTTCAAATTGTGTGTAACTATGAATTATGCATCTTATAAAGGATTCAGGAATGACCTCTGGTTAGCAAACTTCTCTTGTGAGCAAAACTTTGATTAGAAAGCCTTATTACTGGGGGAAACATTAATTCCTGAGAGCAACTCAGGTTTCAGAAACAAATATTACAAAAGGTAGTAATCTGTAAAAGTCACATTACTCAAGAATTAACGATAAGAAGCTTTTTTAAATTTCATTTTATTTAATTTTTAAATTTCATTATATTTCTCTACCTTGACCCAAATACACAGCAGTTCAGCTATTTGCTCTCTGATGATGTCAGCATCTAACATTTCCAGGATAACTTTAAATAAGTTATTCTATTAATAATTAGTGTGTTCCTTCTGACCCCTACCAGCAGTTCCTCTAGGTCATCCAAAATAAGAGGATTTTTCAGGGATCTTTTTACTTCAGTTTTATTCTGGAGCTTATTCTCTGGGTTGATGTTCCCACCTGAGTGATACAGTACTTAAAAAACAGACTCCATGAGGAAGAATAATTGAAACATCCTTTTCATGTATTAAACCCCCCTGCTTTTTCATATACTCCAGCTGCCACTAGCTAACATTTGTGGAGCATTTATCTGCCATCAGGAAGGGAGCATGTGATGACAACAGAACAACAGTGGATGGTGTTGAAGAACTTGGAACATCCACACTTATACGTGGATATTTGTTGCTTATAAAAAAGTAAGATAATCACTTAAAGAATATCTAAGTTAATTAAATGTATCATTTGGGGGAAAAAATTAACCAAAAGGAAAACCATATGGACAATTAAAAATGAGATACTAATTATAGTAATGGCAGCTCACTTAAAACTCATGATCAGTTTTATTGAGTCTATGTGAAGAGACATAGTCTGCAGTTTTAGGTGAGGATAGCATTGGCAGCAAAGCTAGCAAAGAAGTTCACAACCCCAGGCAAACCCTCACTGTTCGCTGATTCTAATTTGCTCATCTCAGTGAGGCAGTTAACCACAAACCCACAAACAGCTGTACTAACACAGGAGAGACTGACACAAACCACACTGGAGGAAGACAGGACTGTAGAAATATCCTAAGTTGCCTTTGTATTCCATGCAAGCATCTTCTGAAACTATATCCTAGAGGTATATATATGACCCACAGGTTTTCTCGCTTTTACTTCACTGGTGCCCTTAGTAGAAGAGCCTGCATCAGCTGGTGCTTCTATAGGAGCTAAACTTGGTTATAATCACTCACTTTCTTACCCCAGTTAACCAGTGGATACCCACAGAAAGAGTAATAAGTACAAACAGAGAGAGATGTGCCTACTGACTGCAGGTGTAGGATCTATTTGCTCATATGTGGACTACAGTAAGGAAACTAAGAATCTTAGGCTCCCATTCAGCCAAAAGACAACACAAACACATCCTGAATTATGTGTTTAAAAGAGACCAGATGAAAAATACATTTTAAATTCTTCCTAAACTTGAGGCAGAATGATATGAGACATTAATATCCTTTTTTAGACCTGGTCTCAACTTAGGTATTTGAAGGATCTATTTTGTGACATTTAAAGGACATCTATATATATAAATGATGTCAACAATCACCACTAAAAGAAAAACCTCAAAGAAGTCTACTTAAAGTTTGGAGATATTTTCATTCCAGTTGCTAAACTATAATTCATGGGTGTCTGCATTTTGTTTACTGAGAGGACCAAATTATTTGTCTTAACTTTAAATCCTAAGCCATATTTGATGACTTATTTTAAGGGCTTTACCCAGAACAACATTGAAGCTTTAAGAAACAGAAAGCCTTCTATAACATCCTTGGGATTTCAATTCACACCTCATTGAAATGTTGGCTTAAATAGTGCTGCTTTTCAGAGCTGCAAACTCAGATTCAAGTGATTCTTCAGGGTTCACGTCTCCCTTATGCCATGTGTCAGTACTCCTGTGCAAAATCAGAAATACACTAGTATGTGTAGAGTAGAGAGGGGAAAAACAGACCCCTTGAATAATAGATGGGAATCATGTTTGCTGTAGTATGCACTAATAAAAGCAGTAAGGTAAACATTTCATTATGGGAAGAATCTGAAAAACCTTTTTGAATATTTATCTTGATTCTTTGTATATTGTGCAAGACCAGTGTGCCACTAGCTCACAGACAGTGTTCAAACTCCACTGTTTTATTGTTCAAACTCTGTATGCAGTTGTATTTCTAACCTACATCAAGAGGACCTTCAGTCTCTTGAAGGATTTCTGTTGCCTTTTATGAAGATCAGCCAGATCAATCAAAGACAAAACAGTAGATCTCTCTGCTCTGTTAATAAGGCTTTTAGACACTGCTTCTCAACTAGCATGGCAAAGTTTTCTTTACCTATGTGGTGTGACGTAAATAACTGATAGCTATTAAGAAAAATGCTGTTTTGGTCATGACTTGTAAAAGTCTACATGAAATAAATACTTTTTATAGCAAGGTGGATCCAGAAGGTGGAAATTGAAACTATGTTAACTGATTACAGGCTAGAAATAATGAAGATAATTTACCAGTTATTATTAATGAAAGCACATCATGCATCTTCCAGCACTTGAGATCAAGACTAAATACCTACTTCAACACATTGAGATGTCTCTCATTAAACTGTGAACTTGAAAGAGAAATGATTGGATGGACATCTCTTTCTATGCTGTGATGGAAGCAAGTTCAATAAACAGGCCAGGCCCTTTTGATCTCAAATTGTTCAAACCAAATAACTACAGTAAAAGAGGATAAAACCTTATGTCAGTGCAAACTATAAATAAATCTGCCACAGTTTTAATTTTCCAATTTTGGTGTGGTGGGGTTTTTTTCCAATAAAAAAAGGTATCTTTAGCCATAAGATGACCAAAAAGAAAAACAAACATCATCAATTTTAGGATACAAATAACTTTGAGTTGTATTATTAAATATAATAGGTCTGAATAGCTAGTGATAATTCCATATATCTGCTACTGAGATTGTAATATTGACTTGTATCTTTTTTACACCAGTAAGGAAGAATGCTTAAAAATAACTTAACAAACAAACAAACAAACAAATAAAGAACCCAAAGCATTGAATTCTAGTTTAGTCTGGAAAACACCCCACTGTCAGAAATGTCAGCGTGACTTTGTCCCAGTTTTGGCAAGGCTGAAAAAAAAAAAGTTAGGCAAATATGTATGTATTTTTAATTTTCTTTAAGTGTAATATACATGCTATTGAATCAAAGGAGGTTTCAAGTAATCTGCAGGAGCTTACTAAATCTGATGGTCTTTCTTAGAATAGAAAGCAGGCTAGAGCTCTTTCTACAGAAACAGCTTATATATTAAGTGTCTTTTCAGTTCTCTTCAGGAAGAGCTGACATTCGGTGCTGATGAGGTTGGTGGTTCTCAGAAAAGAAAGTTTGTTTTGACACTTGATGGAAGAGAAACCACAGTCCTGCTGCAGCCTCTATGTTGATGACATACACTCTGACATATCACAGGAGTGTGATGCCTAAACCAAAACATACAAAGCCTCAAAACAGAACATCTGGAACATATCCAACAGATATGTGATTTCATTTCTATTATGATTTTCCATTTGATTGAGACAAATTGATTGACCCTGTAACATTCCTGCCCGTGTAAGCATAAAAATGTCATTAGTCACCTAATTTGATACTGGTTTACATTACTACTCCTTATGAGTTTCATACAGTACAACAGAGGCATCTGAAACTGGCACCTGGTCCAGTGTGAAAAGGAGGAGAAGAACAAATATTAATATTCCATCCTGTGGAATATTAACAACATTACCAACATTATCCAGCTTTTATCATCTCCAGAAGAAAAAAGCTACATCAAAAATATTTTATATATAGAAGCAACTTTTAACTTTACAGGCAAAATTAAAAGTAAAGATACACTGGGGAAATTAAGCTGGAAATTAGTTCATTTGGAAACAGAAGCAATGCTTGTTTACGAAGCTTGAGATTTAGGTTCTGCTCATATTTAGCATTAACCAGGTGAGAAAACTCACCTTTACATTTTTAGAATGTGTCCTGGTATGATCAGTGCAGACATAAAGAGCTTTTATAATACCTGTCCAACAAATAACTTGTTTTCAAAGGGCCAAAATATGCAATCTGTCAGTTCTCTTTCTTTGAATTACTCATGTTAACTTGAGGTGATAATCCTGCGCAGGATGTTGTACAGAAAAAATTGGGCATATCCCTCTGCAATGGTTCATCTCATTTATTATGAAATAGTCTGAGGAAAAGAAAGATCACTGAATTCTGTGTCAGTTCATATCTCAGGAGAATAATAATTTTTGGTTTATGTTTATCCTTCCTTCATGTGATGTGAAAATTCCAGTGGTTTAGGGAAGGTCAGAGATTCAGGCAGGAACCCTTTCTGAATGAAAAAATAATTTTTATAGGCATGGAAGAAAAGATACTATTGAAAAAGTCTGATATTATATTGACATTAAAACATAGAATTTATTGCATAAATATACTTAAATGAAAGGTATTTTGGAGAGAATTTCTTCCCCAGTACTAGTAAAATCAGTGTTGAAGATAAGAACCATCACTTATAGCAAACTAAAAAGAATATTCCTGAACTGTCTGGTTCTCCCTTCCCTCCACTCAATTCATCTCTCTAAATTCAATATGATTTCCCAGGAAAAAAACAATTCAAGGTTTTTAAAGTTTTCAAGGTTTTCAGAACAATGAGAAACTTTTAAAAAGTTGCAAATAATAACAGAAAATAATAACAGAAAATAATTATATATTGCTCTGAGTTCACTTTTATTTTATGTACTCACAAGTTTCCAAGGAACTTCGAATAATGGTTTTTGAAATCATGACAATAAATGTTGAAGGGAAAGATATTGTATAAAAAATATCTACCATAGGCAGGGAAAAAAATTATTTCACAAACCACCCGTTCAAGATTTGAAAACAAGAATGACAATACCAAACCTGCACTATGATCCTGCTTCTGAATAAATGTACACCAAAGAGAATCAGGAGGAAATCCAAAGGAATATATTTAATGTACAAAAACAAAGAAACAACTATTTCCTCTAAGATTCTGAAACAGAATTTATGATATGATAAACCCTTCATTTTAAATAACTGCTTTCTTTTTTTTCCAGATTAAAATGGCTGATTTCTAGTAGGTCTTTTGACATTCACTGATCTCAGAAATTTATGTGTGTAAACACAGAGAAGCATATATATTTTTAAGTAATTAATAAGTTTTAATATGAAAATTCTTGAACATGTTTTCTGAAAATACTTAATAGAAGGACTGATGTTAAACTGAAATTTCATTGACTGTTTCCCTGTATGTTTGACTTCGTTTAAACATCATAATATAATCTGATTATACAATAGCTTTTTGTAAAGAATTGCATACATTGCAGCCTTTCCCATGCAGATATTCTGCTTCTTGGAAAAGGGACACAAAGACAAGCTCTGCTTGGAGGAACAGAAGAGAGAAATGCTGAAAGGTTTATAGTAGAGAATCTGCTTTCTGATGCAGTCTCGGAAAAAAAAAAAAAAAAGGTATTTCCTCAAGAACCTTGTAAACTTTTAATTTCTGACTAAAACCACAAACGTTTTGCTTTCCTATTACTACTTTGTGGTTCCACATCTTAATTTTCTAACCATATGCTCCTCTGTTCAAATCAGCAGATGTTTCTTCTCCTGAGCTCAGCCTACAGATATCTCAGTGGGGTCAAAAGAGCTGCATGACAGGAGCACTAGCTAAACTAAACATGTAATAGAAACAGATGAAACTTTAATCAGTCAAATTCTTTGGTTATTTTTATTATCATTTAATAACTATCATTAATCTGATGAAAAATACAACTGTGGCCTCAGAATTTGAAATTCTGTTTGTTCTCGGCATCAATGTCTCAGAATTCATCTTTGGGACATGATGCTGTTAATTATCTCAGCCATTCTAAAAGCAAAATACCCAGGAGCGTTTCTTAACAGGTGACTGGCCAGAGTCAGGCTTAACAGTCTCCTTGGGCTTGGGGATGCTTTTTTACATCATTTCTGACGCTGCATGTTAGGCCTGTCAAATTTTTCTTATCCCTATCAACACACTAAAGTATGTATTTAACATTTCACCCTGCTTTCCTTCCAGCCTGTGTTATTCCCTTTGAGCTAACAATCTGTATGTAACTGTAGTAGCTGATGAAAGTTCACTGCATTATTTAGTTTTGTTTACTTTGTCTGAGTGCTGGAGAGAATACTGATGTACACAGCTGTCTTATTCATAGTACTAATGCATAAGTCACGTCTCTTCATGTACATATTTTACAGTTTGTGACTATGTCCCAAGGGACTTTTAAGCTGCTATAAGGGATGCTGTGTCCCTTCCATCACCTATATCATAATCTGTCAGATACACTTCACCCTAAGTGATATAGTTCTTTCAGGGCCCTTCTAATGGCTTCTAAGATTCAACTCTGTTTGCTTTAAAATGTGCATGGCAAATGGTAAGAGGAACCAAAGAAATGGCTTGTGTCATGATGCTTCAACCTGTGTCATGGTTCTAAAGTCAGTTTACATAAAAAAATATATATTCTAATATATTAAGAATTTAGCCTCAAATACATTTAACTTCAATCATCCAGGACATTTATACTATGGTGGAGAGGAAAGAAAAAATAGGCAGATAAACCTTGGTGAATGCTGAAGAGGACAATTAAACAATGTTCCATGTAATCAGATAGAAAACATAGTTTCTAAAACTGGAGACAACTTCTTGACCTCATTCACCAGGGACCCTGTGGCCTTTATTCCTATTGAATGCCTCTGCTAAGTACCTGTAGCATAAGGTACTGTAGACTAGTTTCATGTTAGCCTTTTCCTGGCCATTTAGCTGCTCATTAGACATATCTGCAGGGTAAAACAAGCTATCCCTCCAGTGAGTATTTCTCTTACTTCTAATTCAGCTATTTGAGGGGGTTTACTTCTCTTTTTCTTCTTTTTTTTTTTTTTTTAATTATTATTATTATTTCAAACTCTAGTATTGAGCCAAACACAATTGAAGCTACCATTATTTCTTCATGGAGAACCAAACAGGTGGTAAATAAATATGTTAGTTCACTGATACTATCTTAAGGCATCCACTTGGCAGGAAAGTCTTGGCAAAGGCCCTATTTAGACTCAGAACATGTCCTTCAAAACTTGATGGACATCTGACATTTTTCAGTGTTTGGGAGTTGAAGACATGCAGTTCTGACTGGGGAAAAACAATTGTGTATGCCAACAGATATATTCATATATCTTTCCTAAACTTCTAGCAATTCTAAGTTACAAGAAAAAACTCTTACTGGGTTGCCATCTTATTTAATTGGATGTTGTAGTAGGCTATGCTGAGAACAGTTGAGCTGCAGAAAAAAAGTCTGAAAATCTTTAGGAAAAGGCACATTTTTTCCTGCACCTCTAGGCACCTAGCAAAATAGAGCCCTGATCAATAATTAAGGGTATAGGAATAGATTTGGCAGAACTAATAAACAGCATTCATGTGAAAGGTGCTGCATAAGATATTATTCTTTCTAGTCTTCCCATCATTAATGGCCACAGACTTTCCTCCTCATTCATGAGATGTACATCAATAATCAACTTACTCAGGAAAAGAAAACTGCAAAGCCCAATATACAGTTAAATACACAATATTTCCTCTATCACAAAAGATTGCACTTTGCTAGGAAAGAAAACCATCAGGAAGCTCAGAAATGACAAATACAATTCAGTTTATTCACAGTGAAATGAGCAGTTCACTTCTGGCAGTTTCAGGTTATTGAACTGAAGAAAATGGACATGGTTCATTTCAAAGCTAAAAAATGCTCTTTGACAGATGATTAATATGACAATCTAAATAAGATCTTTAAAATAAGAATTTAAAAAAATAAAAACAAAGGAAAAAAAAAAAGAAACCCCACAAAAATTAGAGTTGGATGGGTCAGAACTTTCATGTTTCTTCTAACCCTGTAGGTAAAGGGTCAGAGCTTGTAGTCCACTGGGATTTAGATGGGTGACAAAGATCTAAAGTGAGTAACAATGAAAAATAGTGGGGGAAGGAAGGTTTGGTCAGTGTGAGGTTAATTCCCTTGGACAACTATAATGTTTTCTATATCTTCTGCTTCATGATCCACCATTTTTGCTGCAATTAACATTCTATAGTAAATGTTGAGGAATTCCCGGACCATGGGTAGTAGAAATAAATTCTGATAAAACGCATACTTGACCTCATAATCAGAAGTTATTAAGATGACAACTACTTTATTACACAGGGGCTAACACATACTGAATACCCCAAATGTAAATAAACCCAATTAAGAAATTAGAATCTATTTTTGGCTTTCTTCTGAGTCTTTGGGTAGATTATAACATATACCTCTTTAGGGGTAGAAGTACAAGTTTTTAAGGGTAATCTTGTATCTTGTTATGAGTGTTTCAACTCTTTAATGACTTGACTGCAATGTACTTAACGCTAACTAAATTGGATCCCTCTAGCATTTTACATATTAGCAGATTAAAAATTATATAAAAAAATTATGCTGACTGGTCACACTGGATAGTATGACCTTGATACTAATAAGTGACATTACATATTATCCACCAGCACCTACATCTAATAACAAAACAAACTTTTTTCTTTACACATTTTGATATTACCTGTCTTCATCTCCTGATGTCCACTCACTCTATGACTTATCCATAATCCAACTGCTCAACATCTGTATTTTGTTCCTATGAAGAACTTTACAGAGACTAAATAATTTTGTATACAATTATGTGACTTTCTTATCCAGTACTTTGAGTCATCAAGAGCAGACTTTACAGACTGCTTAAGAGGTAGGACAAATTGCTGGGTGCCAGAAAAACGGCCTTTGTTTTGTACAACACTTACCATGGGATATTTAGGAGAACAATCAAAGGTGGGAGAAGGGAGAGATCTTGGAAAACAAGTGTGTGAAAATAGAGGGGGAAAAGAGAATAACACTGGTTGCACATGAACAGGCTGCTGGTCAGTGTGCTTGCCTGGCCATGCTCTGAAACTGGTGGGTGCAGTCTGTCATGTCGTTTAATGGAACTCCCATTTCTAACAAATATTTTGGGAGAGGCATTCTGTATTCTTCATGCATGTATGGGGCTTCTGAATGCCAACAAATGTGACGGGACAGGGGGTCATAGGAGCCCATGTGTTTGTGGTGCCAAGCAACTGATGTGACATGTGCACATCATGTGGATGCACATGACAGTGGTTGATCACTAGGAAACATCAAGCCAGACTAGGTAGCAAGTAGGATTTAACATTTAGTTATTGCACCTGTAAGCCTCTACTAGGTACAGCAGGGATCCAAGGGGCTGTGGGATGACTGCAGGAGGGATCAAAAAGTCCCAGTCTTCAGCTCTGAAGTCCAAGGGTCAAATAGAAGACCTGTTTGGATGAACTGGGCACTGTGCATTAGGCAACTAAGTGAAGGGGATCCAGAGAACACTATTTTGTAGCCTCATTTGTGGCCGTTTACTGGAGTGATTTGCAGTACTTGTGCACAGGTGTGTATGTGTGTGAATTACCAGCAGCTGGTGTGGGGTTACATCCTCAGAATTTTGTCCATTTAGGTGCCAGAAAAAGGGGAGACTGGGATCTAGAGGCATCTATTCAGCTAACAGATGGTCTGAGCCCAGCTGCTGTGTGGAACCACATTGTGGGAAAGTATATACAGAGAATCCCTGGGAAGGGATTGCAGGCCAGCAGAAGAGCACCTGGAGAGCTGTACAAAGGAATTCCAGCTACTCCAGACAGTAAGTTGGCTTCATCAGGATCCCAACTTAAATGTCCCTATGTTAATGCATGTCTTATGGGGAATAAACAAGAGGAACTAGAGGTGCACACACACCTGCAGGAGTTTATTGGCATCACGGAGATTTGACAGGATGACTCCTATGACGGGAATGTTGGAATGCAAGGATAGGGGTTCTTTAAGAAAGACAGGAGATAAGGAGAGGATGTCACCCTTTGTCAATGACCATCTAGAGTGCAGAGAGCTCTGCATGAGCATGGATGAGGATCCAGTTGAGACCTGATGGGTCAGGATTTAAGAGATGGCAGGGATTAGGTGAAGTTACAATGGGGATCTGCTACAGGCCACCTGAAGAACAAGTGGATGAGAGCCTCTTTAGGCAGATAGGAGCAGCACCTCCTTTACAGGCCCTGGTCATCATGGTGGACTTTAACCATCCTGACATCTGCTAGATGGACAACATAGAAGGGCATGAGTAATCGAGGAGGTTCATGAATGACAACTTCCTTCTCCAAATGATAGAGGACAGAATGAGGACAGGTGTTATGCTGCAACTTGTTCTCACCAACAACAAGGGGCTAGTGGGGAATGTGAAGCTCAGTGGTAGCCTTGGTTGCAGTGACCAGGAAATGGTGGAGTCCAAGATCCTTAGGTCAGTGAGAAGGATGCATACCCAGCTCACTATCCTGGACTTCAGCAGAGCAGACTTTGGCCTCTTCAGATATCTACTTAGTAGAGTGCCATGGGATAAAACCCTAGATGGAAGGGGGCCCAAATATCTGGTTAATATTCAAGTTTCACCTTCTCCAAGCTCATCAGGGATACATCCTGACAAAGAGGAAGTCAAACAAAAATGATAAGAGGTCTACATGGATGAATAGGGAGCTCCTGGTCAAGATAAAACAGAAAAATAAAGCCTTGCAGAGAGTGGAAGCAAGGGCAGGTAAACTTTGAGGAATACAGGGATCAGGTTAAGAAAGCTAAAGCCCTGATAGAATTAAATCCATCTGGGGATATCAATGATAACAAGAAAAACTGCAGTAGGTACACTGGTGTTAAAGGAAAGACTAAGGAAAATATGGGCTCTCTCCAGAAGTAGGAAACCTGATTATCTGGGATATGGAGAAGACTGAGGGATTCAATGACTTTTTTGATTTGGTCTTTACCAGCAAGTGCTTGAACCACACCACCTAAACTATTGGTAGCAGTAGATTTAAATCACCATTCTTTTTGAAATGCAGGCAGTAATGAAATCCTGTCATTGCCTGGCATTTCAGGGGTACCTGCATGACAGTCCCTAATTAATTTCTAGCCATCTGATCACATTCTTAATATTTTTACCACTTAGTAAGTCCCCATGTAAGTGGCAGCATCTGATTTGCTTGTTTCAAAACAACTCACCTATTCAGTCTCAGTCAAGGATTTGTGTGTGCATATGTGCATGTGTGTGTGAGGACATGGCCTGAAGAAGGAAGAAGTGATTTAGGGTCTTGGTTGATGTGTCTGTATAAACACAGGCAACTTGGGCCATCTGAAACACTCCTGCTTCCAGTTGTCTCTTAAGTGATGTGTAACAGGACTTTCCTAAATCCTATGTTTTGTCTGCCAACAGATGTGGAGGTCTCATGTACATCAGGATACATCTTTGCATACCTAAAGGTGTTATTACATATCGTTGTTCAGGAACCTGAACTATTTCCCACGTGGTCTCAAATCACTTAAAGTAAGAATGAATGACAACTGATACTTTCAGAGCAAAGGTTTTGGAAAGTTATTATTGCAGGACCTGAATCCTAATTGGATTCTAGATAAAACTCTGTGCATTAGATAAGATAGTAGTAAAATCACCAGAATAATGTCAGGAAGACCAGGAACTTACTACAGAATTCTAAAAGAACTATTTTTAGAATGTTTTCCTTCATGCACAACTTCAGTTTTTGTGTTTCTCAATGTCAGCACACTGCTCTGTCATACTCCTCTATATCTTTTTTCTTGAAAAGCTTTCCAACAAACCACAGTTCTTTTCTCTGCTTCGTCTCTCTCCAGAAGTACATCTACATATATTTTCCAAGGCCATTAACCACCTCTTTGCTTTCAAAAGTGGCCCCTACAGGATATTAAATAACAAAACTAAAAAAGAAAACTCACATCAGATACGGTCACCTAGCAGTAGAAAAAATGTGTGTGCCATCAGCTTGCTGAATGCTTTCTACAGGGTAGTTTTTACTCTACTGGGTGATGTCAGTGTCAACGATTCATGGCTTGTCTGCAGGTGGTCAGGTGAACATAAATAGGTTTTTATAGTCCTCAACTGCAAGCTCAAAGTCTCATTCTGGGCGTGGACTGTAAGACTGAAATTTCTGCACATATGCCCATTCTTGATGTAGTGTGACACAAGGATTAAACAGACAAAAGATACAAGTATGGCATCCCTTTTTGCATTATTATTATTGTTACCATCATACCTAATCTAACAGCACTTCAAAGTGTCTAAGAAAAATCAAGATTCAGTTTTATACCAGTCTACATATGCAAAATAAACCCTAAGTTTTCAAACCTTATCCTTGAATAACCTCAGAGGGAAAAAATATGTGTTTTTAAAAAAAAAGAAAAAAAAAGTATTATGAACTCCCTTTACACCCTGCAGTCAACAACAAAGAATGTCAGAGTTTAGGAATGTAGAAAAAAAACCCCAAACATGTGGCATGGATGGGAAATGAACACTGTTCTATCAGTCCTGGATAAATATGAGACAAACAACTTATCCATTATATCAGTCAAAACTGCACTGTTAGATTAAAATTATTTTATCTTATTTTCCTCAAATCATAGAGTGGTTTTGGTTGGATTGGACCTTACAGGTCATCTAGTTCCAACTGCTTGTGCCATGGACAGCAAACCTTTCACTAGACCGTGTTACTCAAGGCCTCATCCAGTCTGCTCTGAACACCTCCAGAGTTGGGGAATCCACAACTTGTCTGGACAACCCATTCCAGAAACTCACCACCTTCACAGTAAAGAATTTATTCCTAATGTCCTATATAAATCTGCTCTCCTTCAGCGTAAGGTCATTCCCCTGTGTCCTATCATTACATCCCCTTGTGAGTAGTCCCTTTCCAGCCTTCCTGTAAGCCCCCTTTAGGTGCTTGAAGGTGCTATAGAGTCTCCCAGGAACCTTCTCTCCTCTCATCTGACAACCCCAACTATCTCAGCCTGTCTTCATAGGAGAGGTTGTTCAGGAAACCTTAGCGTAAGCTCTATTTCATTCCAAAACAGAAGGGTGGTTGCTGTTTTGACTATCTGTCCTAGAAATTCAAGTAAAACTTTTGACTGTTCTGTCAAGACATCCTAACAAGACTTGAGAGTGTGTTTGCTTTTTCCTAAATGTCATGGGACATGTCGATGGGCCAGATTCCCAACTGTAACTGGCAACCTTATTTTTCCTGAAATCAATGAACCTGTTTTCATATATGCCAACTAGGAATTTGAAAACACTCCTTCTAACAGTACAGTTTTGAGAACAGCAGCATCAACTAAAGAAGATAATTTATGTATCTCAAATAAGTTCTCTGTATTAAAAGCATATATCTGCTGATAATATTAAAAGTAAGAATGTATTTTAGCTTTATCACTCAATTCCTTTAACCAGAAACATGTGAGAGTCCATAATGGATATGAGTCTACCCTGTAAAATGTTTTAAAAAGATTGTCCTTAGAGCCAATATTTTTCAAGAAAGTTTGTATGTGCTTTGTAAAGTAATTACTTCAATCTATATAAAAAGCCCAGAGTATTGTTTTTAAAACAGATTTTAGGCAAAATCTGCTTTGAAGGGGAGGAAATTGCTTGTCTTTAAAAGAACTGAACAAAGTTAGACAGAAAAATGGTGACAAATGCTTTAAATGGCAGGAAAACTGGCTTAGGGACTTCATGTCCCTTGAATCAAGCACGTGTTAAGTGGTTTCAAGTCAGTCACTGTGACCAGCAGAGAGAGTTTGGAGTCAAGAAGGAAAATCAGGAATTATATTGTAAGAAAAGTGTCCCAAAAGCACTTGAAAATGATGTAAATTAATGCTGAAAGCTTCAGTAATAACCAAGGCCAACATGTCCTTCCACTCAGCTAATCAGAAGAGAGAGGAAGTTTTTGCATCACCAGCCTTTTTCAAATGTCACATTTGATAATAATGAAAAGCTGAAAAAAATACTGAAAATGCATAAATTACATCTCAGCTCCATGAAGGAATATGGACTCATTCTGAATTGCATCCTGCTTGGACCATAGCAGTGTAAAATATGCAAAATGCTTAAATTAACCACAGTTGTGGAGCCTGGTCTTTAAAGCCTCTGAATGCTTCAAAAGAAATCATGAACAGTTTTCATCATCACTAACTCAGAAGTATGTGCAAATAAAGGAGAGAAAAAGCAACATCTTCCCCCTGGTCATAATTCAGTACCAGGGAAAGATACCTGAGTAGCCTCTGAACTGTCTCAGCCAGAAGGAGAAACAACATATTGCTGTGATACCTCACCCAGTGAAATTAGACCCTGCAAAAGCATTTTGGGACATGGCATTATTTAATTTAGCTAAACTGCTTCTGGTATCCCAGCTACAACAATTTATGTTTGGACTAACAGTAGTTCTCAGTGCTACAATTGTCTCAGTGTTCAGAGTCCCAAATGCACATTCTCTATCACACTGTACATTAAGTACTTTAAGCTGTCTCAACCCTTTTTCTGGTTCAAATGTACTGCCTGTGTATAGTATCTACAGAATATTATGTACTGACAACTCCAGACAGAAAGAAAAATTGCTTTTTTTCCTCAAATGTATCTTGATGATCCTTGTGGGTTCCTTCCAACTCAGAATACTCTGTGACTGTGTGACTCTATCTAATAAAACAAAACTTGAGAAAAGTTATAAAATTATAAGATTTTAAAATTTCAGGGGAAAAAAATCAGTTAATGTACTCAAAAACCCAAATAGATTTTCTCAGCATAGCCTCAGCAGAAAAAAAAAAAGTTTAGATCTGCCTATGGTTTTTAATCTGACATGACACATAGGGCAATGTAAAAGTCTATCTCTACAATTTAAGTGGAAAATTTGTAATAACAGTTTTCTGTAATATCTGTTATCATCAAAAGTTCATAAAAAGCTAATAAGAATAAGCATTCTGTAAAGGTAGGAATTAATTTTTCTTCCCAAGATTCAGCATCAGGAATCAGTATTGTTAAAAGTCTTTGTTGTCTTTATAAATGGAAATTAAAAAATGACATGATGGAAAACCAGGTATTTTTAATAGTTTTGTTTATTTGAGGAGGTTTGTTTGTTTTGTGTAGTGTTTTGTTTGTTGGTTGGTTTGTTTTTTGTTTGTTTGTTTGTTTTGTTTTGTTTTGTTGGTTTTTTTGTTTGTTGGTTTGGTTTGGTTTGGTTTGGTTTGGTTTAGTTTTCCTGGAACAGTTGGAGGTGAGGCTGGCCTTGCGGAGTTTCTCTGGGGAAAGCCACTGGTGAACTAGAATGGACGAACTTGGCAAGCACCAAGGAGTATAGGTGACTGTGTTGTGGGAGAAGATAAAACAGAAAACTCATGGAGAACATTTATTGGTGGCTGATAATATCAGGAAGATTAGCAACCAGTGAGGCTGGCACAGAATTGGATTTTGAAAAATCTCAGAACGTCAAAAATAATATGATCCACTCATGAAAACCAGATTAATATGCCTAACAATTAGACTTCACTGAGCCTGGGTCAAAAACTAAAAGAGGAGAGAAATAGAATCAGAGTGAAGTTACAGAATGAGACAGTGTTTAAAAAAAGAATTAGTGACAACCCCAAGCAACAGAACTCACACTATTGTCAGTTGAGACCCAGAGGAAGGTTCAGGTTCCTTCCATAGGTTTCTGCAGATTCTGAAGTAAACTGTATTAGCTCAGTTGGTTAGAGCATGGTGCTAATAACGCCAAGGCTGTGAGTTTGATTCCCTGTAGTGGCTTGACCTTGACTGAACATCAGGTGCCCACCCAGCCACTCTATTACTCTCCTTCCCAGCCAGACAGGGCAGAGACTAACATGGAAAACAACTCATGGGTTGGGATAAGGCAGTTTATTAAAGCAGAAGCAAAGAGGAAGCTTGCGTGCACAAAAGCAAAGTGAAAGATAGCAGGTTTTACTCTCTACTTCCCATCAGCAGCGATGATTGGCCTCTCCTGAGCAGCAGGGCTT
>JAWWES010000001.1:31022497-31042045 GCA_035583135.1 Lophotriccus pileatus
TCCTCAGCAGGCAAGCACTGGAAACAACGAATGCCCCCCTTCCTGCTCCTTGCCTCAGCTTTTATATCTGAGCTGACATCATATGGTATGGAATATCCTTTTGGTCAGTTTTGGTCAGCTGGTTCATTTCTGCCCTATATCCATTTACTTCAATACAGCTCCATATATTAATATGGGACGAATAGAGAAAATTATCACTTCCATTTTGAAGCAAGAGAGCAGAAACAATGAAGCAAAGCATCCAAATTCACACCAATAACTGTGTACAGACTGCAGGTCTCTTAATGACAAGACCAACGTTTTAATCACTTTTCTTCCCTCATTTCCACTTCTCCATATGCCACATTTTATGACCATAATCATCCCCTGACTTATGTGTATCATCATTTAACCATACATCATTTAAAATATTTGCCTCTCAAAGGCTGCTGGAGACAAACATTCCATAAACTATTAAATACTTCAATTGAAAATCACTTCAAACATGACTGTTATTATTAGCTGTACTAATAATAATTAGTAATGCTCATTAGACCATTTTGAAGTACTCGTGAGTCTTCTCACTAAGAAGCATCTGTCTTTTAGAGAACAACTGTTGGAAGTTAATTGGTAGGTGGGCTTAATGATGTGCATTTATACTGAAGTTATAATGAACTATAAAGTGAAGTTCCCCAAGATGCTAAATCTTCAGTCTGAAATGCTACACTTACATAACATTTGTATTTTCAAGACAAGTTTAAGACATTAGAAATAAGTGCCCAATAATTGATAAGCATATAAATGTGTTTTCTTTTTTACTTTCCAGACACCTACAGGAATGTATGGTTCTTTAAAACCAAATCAGTACTGTGTAATAAATGAAGCTCAGGTAATAAGTAAATCCTAAGATATGTCTTAGATATTTTTTTTCCTGAAACATTGACATAGAATACTGGATAACAACATAAATACATAGAGGGATTAGAATGTAATTGTCCTATGGAACAGGACTTGCTTTTTTAATAATATTTCTTCTGTCCAAATAAGCTCTAATTTCGCATTGCAGCAAGAAAACTTCTCTAAGCACCATCAATAAAACTTCCAGCTGACCTTTTCACGCCTTCTATAAGGAAGCTAAATGTTACTCACTTTTCACATTCAATAAAAACTATTACTGTGTTCTAGTTCAATGCATATCTGTGTCATCATGAAGGAAAATCACTTTGTATGGCAAGTAACCTGACACATTACAATTTTGCACTATGTGTTAATCTTTCCTTCAAAGTTAATTTCAAAGCTTTCTGGTTGCTAAATGTGTCACCTTGGTTTATTCATGAGCTGCACGTGGTGTGTGACAAAGAAACAAAGTTCATATGGAGGTCTCCAGATGTTTGGGCCTTCAGATCTATTCGTCACAGGTTTTCCATTTCTGAAAACTAAGCAAAAGCTACCAGAGAATACTTTGCATTTTGCCTAATGCCAGAAAGAATAGCATTGAGTTTCAAAAAAATTGATGATTATTCTGGACAGAACATACCAGAACACTGGTATGAAGTGATACAGTAGCATTATCTTAAGTAAAGCCATATTCCCCAGCTAAGAATAACTGTACTTTTATGATGCGTATCTGAATAATGATTAATATTTCAGTGACTAGAGTCAAGTTATGAAGTTTGAAACTTCTTTGGATAATCCCATTAACTGATTTTCTTTAGATGAGACCCTCTTAGTCTCCTGAGATCTTAGTAATTAACACTTTACATGTAAGCATTTTCTAAGATGCATAATACTCATGGATAGAAGAACATTGCTGATATTTTTCTTTATATCTACCTTCTTTCATGTAAAAATTGTTGGCCCTTGTCCTGTCACTACAGATTTCGGTAAAAAGTCTCTCTCCATCTGTCTTACAAGCCCCCTTATATTTTGAAAGACATAATAAGGACTCTGTGGAACACCACAGGGACAAGGTAAACAAAGCTTTCACATTCACTGGAGCCAGGATTCCTCTCATATAGACCATTAGAATGTAGGTACCTACTTTTCAGATAGTTGCCCTATATTCCCTTTATACCAATGAAAAGAAATAGATGTCTTTAAACCTATCTAGTTTTGATGTGTATTTTTGGCTGAGATAAATCATACTCTAGAAGTGCCTATATCTCTCAGGGACTATCAGCGAAACCATTATAACTAGCTCTACCCTAGAAGCTCTTCCTTTTAATCCCTTAGTCATCAAAGGTAGGTTTCAAAAAAAGTTAAAAACCATGGAAAGTTCCTTTTTTTTTCCCTTTTTCCACTGGAGCTGTAAGAATTCTCGTCCTGCTCTGTAATAGGGAGTCTTTTAGAGGTGCTTGCTCAAGTTAGCTATAAAGAAGGCCTTTGACAATTTCTTTTGTGCAATTATAATATTACTCAACAGTGTTGTGCATTAAAATAACTTACATAAGATTTGATAATTAATATTTCAGATTCTCAAGATTCTGACAGTGTAGAGGCATCCTAGCTTATATTCCCCTAAAATACTATACCAGTGTCATTCTTTGAAGCTCTTGGAAATTGTTTCTGTGATACATGACATGCAGTAAAATATATGAAGAGGCTCTAAAAATTTCCTAGAAGCACAAACCAAGAGTAGTTAATGTCTGAGGTGTTTTCATTTCTGTTGACCAGTCTCAGTAATCTTAAATACTCTGAGACATCCTGAAAGCTTCAAATTAGAACATGTCCCCCATGGCAGAGGGATTGGAACTAGATGGTCTTTAAGGCCTTTTCCACCCCATACCTTTCTATGATTCTATGATTTATGATTTGTGCATGTGGATCAAAGATTCATTTTTCAAATCAATTCTTTATGGTTTTTTTTCCCATTTACATTCTTGATTTTCACTTGAAGTAAAAGCAAACAAACATCCTTCTTCTATGTCACTGACTAGAAATGTCAACATTTCCTTCTGCAAAGGCTACCTTGGCCTTGACATTTACTCCATGTGCCAAAAAGAACAAGTTCCCTTAGGAAAACTCAGTTAAAGGAAAGGGAAAAAGGCAGGAGTAGAAAATATTGTATCTACAGTTCTTTAGTGTGTGGAACTACCTCTGGTATAGAAGAGAATTTTGAGCATATCAGGTTTGTGAGGAACACTCTCCCTTTGTCTCTTACAGCTTTACAAAAGAGAAAAACATGCCTCCTCTTTAACTCAGCTTTCTCTTCTCTACAAAAACCTTCACAAATTGTTGGTTAGCAGGTAGCTTCAAAGATATACTGACAATATCAAAAAAGCAAATATCACAGTTCTTCCAAAAGCTCTAAATCTAGGAATTTTTTCCAGTTTGATAGACAAAGTGCTGAAAGAACCTTGTTGCTCAAAATTAGTATTCAGATAAATTAATAGATGTACAATTTTTTTCTTTTTCGTTTTTTCTTTTTCCTGTTTTTCTTTTCACAGAAGTCTAATGACTGATAACTTAAGAAACAGTAACTATAATTACACTGTAATCATGTTTTCATCAACATCAGGATTAGTTAGTTAGTAAAATGACAGAAAAATCTAAAAGGAATTTTTTAATTATTGAAAGGAGTCTTCAGTCAGACTCTTATGAATGTCAGTAAAGCTATCATGTAAAACTAAAATTTATTTCTGTGGTTTTAGCAGCAAAGGCAGTATAGAAACAAAATTATCTCACCTCGAGTTATACAGTATTATATAAATAAATAGTAACAGTTTCTTCCCAACAGACTAAGCTTATGTAATAGAAGTTAGCAACTTAACATGAGAAGTCTCATTGGAAATTTTATGCCTTGAAAAGGGCAGTTTCAAGTTAATTTACAAGTGGCCACATCTGGATGAGATTTACAACAAGCCCATTTAATGATAAAGTTTTGGAAAAGTCTTGGATATTTATTCCTACTTGTAGCTCAAAACTTCATTCTTTTCATTTCCTCCCTTCCTCACCTCATTTCAAAAGGGATTATTTAAAATGCTGAATCACTGATACCTCTCATTTTCCACCCTCTTTACCTCGCCTAGTTTAAATAAAAATAAACCTTGAGCAATGTTCTATAAAAATACATTAGTCTCTATTTTCCTGTGGCCTTAGTCAGAGTGGTTGCAATGAGCTTGTACCAAATTTTCAGGGTCAACTCCTTGTCATACCATGAGGAGATAGGCTCTGTGGTAATAGAATGTTTCAGTGCCTCTGCTTTTTCTGAGTACTAGTTTAACCATTTCAGTCACAGACTGGAAAAAGCTGCTGTAACTTCAGCATTATCCACAAAACCCTATACAGGATCCATGCTCCCTGAGTCCTCAAAAGTAATGATAAGCAACAGTTTCCAGAGAGACACCACATGCAGAAAAATATCTTTACATACAGAAAACACTTTAACAGTATTAAAATTGCTTAAAGGTTATTAAAACAATCAGATACGTGTAAAGCATATCGTAGAATCATAGAATCATTTTGATTGGAAAGTCCCTCAGAGATAATTAAGCCTGTTGTTAACACAGCACTTCTAAACCATGTCCCCAGGTGCCATATACACATGCCTTTTGAACACCTTCAGGGATGAATGACTCATGAAGAGATTAATCCTGCTTCACTGTAGACATCTGAAAGGTATGTCTCTGCCTAAGATGGCCACCAGACACCCTTCTATCATCAACAGGGAAAAGTAGGTTCTGCCAGTGTTGTGATCTGACCAGCTTTTTCAGACACACTATAGGATGACTCTAGGATGACATCACAGGCATTTGTCTTTATCCACTGATAGAAAGGCATATGGAAATGTCAGCATTTGGTTAAGTTAAATTTTTAGAGTTTCAGAGTAAGGGAAACTCCTCCATTACCCTCCAAAATCATCACAATCTCAAAACATATGGCTTTAGGACCTTGACATGACCTCAGTCTAACTTACAGAAGAAAAGACATCAACTAAACAGGAGTCATTGATACGAAATTGGTATTGTATCACAAATGATGTATACACTAGGACAAGGTACTCGGTGCACACGTTTCTTTCATGTATTAGCCAGTCTGAACCAGTCTGAACCTACATGACTGATTTTACCTTCTATATTTACAGTTTTCTTGCTCTAGCATTGATCAGATCATATTGCAGATGAAGAGTCTTCATTCATTTCCACTGAGCCTCAGAAGTAAAAACAAAGTATGAAGGCCATGGATTGCAAGTGCAACACTTGCAAGTATATTTTTGGTCACATAGCAGTTACAAATGCACACACACTTGCAAATGTTGCAATGTTTTGCATATTTCCCCACACATTTCTACCATATTAAAACTATGTTAAGATTTTCCTGATGCCAGTGAACTATTGTTCATGTTCTCGGAGCAAACAAGAAGCAAAGCAAAATCAGATGAACATCTGGTTGTGAATGTCATCTAGAGTTTTCTGGAAATTTTCACACATCTGGAGTGTATTCAGTTGGATGCAACACCTCAGGAGTACAACATCTTAAAAAGAATTTGATTTCCAATGTAGCATTAACATTTTGCTGAAAAAGGGCTTATCAAAGAAGTATTTATAATATTCTAGGAGTTTCACTTTAACACCCTGTAGATCCACTGACTGTGTAGTAAAGTGTATTGTAAAGAATCAGTAAAATGAGTTTCTCAGAAACTAAAGAATCACATTCTTTCTTGCACAACCCCATCCCTAATCATTCAGGACATGTTGGGAAAATAGCTGTGCTTCAGAAACAGCAGAGAAAAAGCTGTCATTCAATTTGCTTACTTCACATTATTCAAAGTGGCTTAGAGGACAGCAATTTCTTTCCCAGAAGTGTTCACTACTGCAGCTGCAGAATGCAATGTAAACAGTAATGAAAATATTTCCACAGCTCATCTTGAGTGTTGGGACATATAAAAAAAAACCCCAAAACCAAAACAAATAAGAAAACAATCAAAAAAAAAGAAAAAAAGATCGCAGCATCAAAATAGACAATTCAAACTTTTTATCTAGATTTTGGTTGGTTTTAGGAAATTTCACTCTATTTAGAGGATTACATATTCCTGGCAGCAATCCCATTAACTTCCATGGCAGTTGTGAGTGATTGCTACTTCCATAAATCACAACTATAACCTTCAGTCATCCATCCTATCCCAACCCTGACCGCAGTCACATCTGCGTGGGACACATTTGGTTTCAATTCTAGATTTTCTTCTGCTCTCATAACAGATTTGATTGCTTTTCCATGTTACCACACTAAAGACAGCATATCAGATATTAGCAAAGGATTGGCAAATCCCCTCCTGCAGCTTAAAGCAGGGGTCTCCTTCCATGTTCACTACATCTATGTCTTGCATATTTTCTACATATGAAGACCATACCAAACTGAGGTATAATTGGCAAATATTTAACAAAAAAACACCACAAACTGCATCAGATTTTAATGAACCTGATAAACTGAGATTTCTGCAGAAAAAAAGTTCATAGTAGATGTCCAGGGTGGAGAAATTCAAGCAAACGGCAGTTGAAAAAGAAAAATAAGGTTAACTGCTCTAGTGGGTGTCATTCTTGTCCATGGCAGGGAGGTTGGAACCACATGATTCTAAAGGTCCCTTCCAAGCCAAGTCTTTTATGATTCTATGATTCTATAAAATAGAAAGGTAGAGTGAGAGACTTCATATACCCTTCTATTATGACTGTGTTACCAGCTGCATCAATAAACAGAAAATCCCTCTGCTGAAGTTAACAGCATAATACATTCCAATTTGTAATTACCTCACATGAAAACTGTCTGTAGTTCCCTAAAAGATACTCTCTGAAGTAGTATAATTATTAAAGATTTGCAGTATAAGTTTTCTTCTTGTTTTATTGTTTTGTTTTTTTTTTTAATTTGTTTTCTCGGAGTGCTAGAAACCTTGCATTTAAAGACACTTTATAAGGTCACAGGTCAAGTTGTCATTGGTGGAATTTTGCACACAATCTCCTTCATCTCTGAGAGTAAATAGAGAAGCTAAAAATCTTTATTTTTCAATTAGTAAAAATAACTATTTAAAGATACCTCTAAAGTAATTTTCTATTTTGGTGATAATTAGAAGAGTTGTAACAACAGAATTTAAGCTTTATAAATTATTCTTATCAATTACTAAAACCCTACAGTACAATTAATTTAAAGTCTCAAGGGTCTGTTTTGGTCATATCAGGAAGTTGTAACTGAACATAAATTTATTTTCAAAAAAAATTAGGTTTCAAATAAAATTTGTTTAATACATTAAAATTTTATCTTGATGATACTTCCCACTAAAAAGACAAAAAACCTTTATAAAAAATTCTATATGCAGTGGTTGCCAAAGTTTTAGGCTTAGTGTAAAATTTTAAGTAATAGGAATGTTCATTATTATAGTGTAGGATCATTATGTATATTTTTTAAGCAAAAGCACTGTCACCTCTAAGAAATGTAAGACAGACCATGGAAATAGGGGTGTTTGCCATCTTTATACAATTCTTTGAGATCCCAAGACAAATGGGAGTTTGGAGCACAAATCTTATAGGGAGCAGCTGAGGGAGATGGGGGTTTTTGGTCTGGAGAAAAGGAGGCTCAGGGGGGATGTGAAATGAGGCTGTAGACGTGGGCAGTTGGTCTTTTCTTCCAAGTAAAAACCAAAAAGACAAAAGGAGATGGCCTCAAGTTGCATCAGAAGAGGTTTAAATTTGACACCATGAAAAATTTCTTCTATGAAATTGTGGTCAGGCATTGGAACAGGCTGCCCAGGGGAATGGTAGTCTCACTGTCTCTGGAAGTGTTCAGAAACCATGTAGAAGTGGTGCTTAGGAACAGGTTTTAGTCATGTTGATGATCACAGCTGTTGTGAAGAGTTTGGGTTTGTGTAGGCATGGAGGGAACTAAAGAGTGTCTTTTGTTTTAGGTATCTGTTGGCAACTGGATGGATCAACTGATGGTGTTTGTCCTTGAGGCAATAAGAAGTGTGAATGCCTCCATAAGTTATCCAGACCAATATGACAGGAGTGAATACCTGGCTCGGAATGGAGTATGGAGACTGAACAACTGGCAGCAGAGTTTCAGGGAGAACAATGGGCTTGGACTGGCTTCAATCCACGTATTTCTTCCTAGTGACTGGGGACATCCAGGATTGTAATGGCAAGTAGACTATAGAGACCAGTAATGAGAATCATGTTGGCATTATGATCAAACTGTCATTTGTTATTTTTATATATATTTTTCTAAGTATAACTTACATTTGTATTACACGATGTGACAAAATTAATATCATTCTTGCCAAATCAGAAATCCTGTGTAACAAAAACCACCTTTAAATAAATAAATCTGATATTAAACATTATACGCTCAGTGGGTACAATATTGAAAGGAACCTGACAGAATGCATTGGACTCTGGCAAACCTGAAGCGTCAGCCCTTCCTTCCAAGAATACTGCAATGATTTAAAAAGCTCAAATAAAATAAAAAATACACAGAGAGTGTTCACCCAAGTTGTCTCTATATTTGACCATTTACCTAAAGAAAGCCATTCTTAGATTCTCAGAAGGGAAAGCAATCCACTACTGTGGAACGCAGAACAGGTGTCATGTACCACAACACCCGTAACAATATCAGAATATTCTCAAATAATATCACAACATGTGATACTTTCTCATCATTAAAATCATTCATCTTACACTATTTCCTCTAAAATACTGAAATGGTAATTCTGAGCAATGACATTGCCGGTATTTTCATCTAACCTCTTTGGCTGCAATCTGCCTGGAGCATCCAGATGATCTCTGGTACTTCAGGAAATGACAGGACTAAAAATGGTAGAGTAAATAATGAATGAAGAACAGCTGAAGGTCAGCCTGTATACACTTTTCCATGGCACTGGTTGCTGCAGGAGACAATTCAGATGTTTCCATGAACAAACACAGGAAAAGCAGATGGTTTAGACCTCAGGGCAATGTCCTTGCCTTACATTATAACACATAATAGCACAAACCCACATGAAATGATTACAACAAGCAAACATTTCTCAAGACCTCTGCCATTTCTGATGATTATCTCTTTCTTAGAGGGTACTGTTCAAAGCCTCCTTGAAGGATCTGACCCTCCCCTTTATTAAATGGTTTTTACACCACTATTATTCAGTTCAGCATGGTGTTTCTGCAGATTTCAATTATTTTTTCCAAGACCCCTCTGTACTCAAGAGACTGTAAGAAAGGATTACAAGTATGCAATTATAATGCTGGATAAATGAGTCCTGTTTCGATATTTTAGTCCAAATGACCCTTCATTGCCATTGTTCGAGGGAATGAACTGCCTCTTAATGTTTGTTAAAAGCCTCTGACAGAAGACCCTATCTGTAGCTGTATATAACAGTGTGAAAATGATTTAATGTTTCAAAACTATCTGGAACTCATACCATGGCTGACTTTCTGAAATCGATTTTTGACAAAGTAATTCAAAGTTATGTGCTAAAACTGTGTTATGGCACTTGCTCTGGAGTCTGCCATTGTTCAGTTGTTCTGCCGTGTGCCGGCAGATGATGACATATACCAGATCTCATCAGCCACACAATTTTCTGTGCACTAGGAGGATTTAAAAAACAAACAAAATTGAAGATAAACAAGTATCAAAAGAGACAGAGCTGGCGGATGGCATTATTGAAGATAATAGTTACAACAAAGATTTAGATGTCAGATAAGCTTCTATCAAAGATGATCTGGACTAATAAAAGATATCTATGACACACTGAAACACAGTATGAAAGGCAAGGATTGTGTTCACTTGTCCATTTGGACAGAACAATAGTGCATTTGCTGAAGTCTATTAATGTTAACATTACTGAAATGGGAACTCAGATTCACATCTCTGCCTCTGACAACACAGATAGTTCATCTTATGTATCTTTCCCTCAGAGTTATCGGAACCTTTTCTTTTGCATCAGATTCTTCCTAGTTACTTCTATAATTATGTTCACAAACAATGAATCAATAGGAATTCATTGTTCTTTTTGAAAAACATTTAATCAGTTTTGTCTTATTACAATAAATTTTATCCTGCTATGCCGGCTGTATATCTTACCCAGTATTTCATATTCATAGTGACAATGTGAACAAGTTTTTTATTAATTGTGGTGGTAAAGACCCCAGCAGACAACAAGCCCTATAAAAACTTACACAGGTTTAAGAGAGTTAGATGGGAAGACAAACATAACTGTAAGAAGGTGGAGTCACATGTCCAACAGATGAAAACATATGATTAGCTCTACAACGAAAGATGTGGAACTGAACTGCAGGGCTGTCTTTAAGTATTTTTTTTTTAATCCCTTTTAATGTTAGATCAGATTTTTTTCCATCCCATTTGCAAACAGAGAAATATGTGAATATCAGTGTTCAGTCTCCAAAGCAGCTCAAAAATACCCTGCAATATAAGAATTTAGGAAAATATTTAAACAGAAATTTTTTGCCTTGATCTAAGACAGAATCCTTCACACAATTTTTAGATATAGTAATGAACCAACATCAAACTACTCTACAGATATATAGTGCCTGTAATCCTTTACAAGAATAGCTTGTAAACTAGAATAGCTTAAACCGTTTTCACAGAATACAACATTATGTGAAAACATAAAAATTTAATTACAACAAATTTGAAATGGCCAAGTGAATTTCCCTGGCCAGACCAAAATATTTTCAGTAAAATTTTTATAATACCATCCTGTAATTTTCTTAAGCTTCACATTTTATATAAAATCTATATTTTTATTGTCTTCAAAAAATGTATTGGCAAAATGGTTTGTATTTGTATGCCTGTAAAATCCAACCCACCTTGATATGATGCATCTAACTATACTGTCAATAAGATTGAAAAAAAAAATCCACTGATTTTTTAAAAACTTGTAGAAAACACTTAAAAGCATTTAAGCCAGATTTTATTCTGTCTTTCTGGTGTAAATAAAGAAGACAGCAGAAAGATACTGGTTAGGAACGGGAAGCAGAGAATGGCCAGTCCTTTTTGATACAAATCAAAATGTCACTCCTGTTTTAAGGCTCAATATTTCATCATCTGCCAGGTTTCTAAATAGATGCTGCATAACACTTGATATAGTGAGAAGCTGAAATTCCCAGATCAGAAAGTATATTTCTAACCCTGACTATTCTCAAGAGATCGAACTTTAAAATTATCAGTAGAAGAGGGCTGAATACAACACTAATAGAACTTTTAGCAATAAAATTTTCAAACTCTACAAGACCCACCACTGAGGAGAGAAAAAGGGAGCAAAGGAAAGAGATGGGGAAAAAAGACTAAGGGAAAAAAACCAACCAACACCACCCTAATTTTGAAAGGTCAGGACATATGTTGTGAAAATCTGAATTATTTCCTTGCACTTACAAATATGATACATTTTAATAGGGGAGGTGCACTGGCAGACAAAGGGGCCGAAGTTGTGTAGATTTTTAGGTATAAATTTTTTTTTTTTTTTTTTTAGTGTTCAAGTATTAAAATATGCAAAGTAAAGTACTACATTATAGGAGAGAACAAGTCTTATGAGGAACAGCTCAAGGAACTTGTGGTGCTTAGTTAAGAAAAAAGGAGACTGAGGGGAGACTTCACCCCTCTCTACAACTATCTGAAAAGAGGTTGCAGTAAGGTGAGGCTCAGTTTCTTCTCCCAGGCAACAAGTAACAGGACAAGAGGAAACAGCTTCAAGCTGCTGTTTAGGCTGGAGGTTTAGACTGGATATTAGGGAAAATTTCTTCATGGAAGGACTTTTCAAGCACTGGAACAGGTTGCTCAGGGAAGTGGTTGAGTCACCATCCCTGAAGGTATTTAAAACACATGACGTGGCACTTGGGGACATGGTTTAGTGGTGGGCTTCGCATTGCTGGATAAATGGTTGGACTTGACAGTCTTGCAGCTCTTTTGCGGTGATTCTTTGCTTGCACATTATAGCACGAGAGTGAATTGAGAAAAAGTAGGTGGAAAATAATTAGAATTCATTAATGATTTTTTTTTTTCAACTAGTATTTTTGTTTGCTTGTTTTGATTTGGATTTTGTTTGGGTTTGTTTGTTTGTGTGCTGTTGTTTTGGTGTGGTTTTGTTTGTTTGTTTTTTGTTGTTTGTTTGTTTTTTGTTGTTGTTTTGGTTTTTGTTTTGTTTGTTTGTTTTTTAACCTCATAAGATCTTAGGGGAAAATATGGTCTGTGGAGTTCCAGAAATTCTCTTGGCCTGGAGGCAGAACCACTGCATTCTACTATGAAGCTGTGACGTTTGTGCTCGAGACATCACAATCTACTAGTACATTGTCTTTTATACTGTTTCTATCTCATTTTTTTTTTCTTCAGGAGGCCCCAGATGTTTCATTACATGCTGTTTACATCCTACCATTATTTCATTTAGAAACACATTAGATAGTGTATAAAATCCTAAGATGATAGAAAGGAATGAAGTTGAGGAGAAGATACTTGCAGCAGGTGCAGTGACCCAGCAGATTCCCCGATCTAATTCCTGAAACGGAGGTCCCATCAGGTTATCCAAAACACGGGATTCAATGTTTTAGGCATGTGACCTGAAACAGGGGACTGTAATCAAGATACCCTGATTGCAAGGTAGAGTCTTGCTTTTGATATGCTCTGGTATCTGTGAGCATGATCTGGTTTTGCCTATACTCAACAGCTACATGATGTGCATGGCAGCAGTACAGTCTTATTATTCTGGTGCTGAACACACAGCAAAATGCCCTATAGAAGCACTGTGAAGAAAGATGGATATTGTTATGATAACATTGCACATGTCATGTCAGAAAAGCCCCAAAACCCCCCAAGAATAGATGAGACATTTAAAATGCCTTTTTTTAAAGTATCTATAATTCTATCTGTCAGAAAAAAGTTTCCCTGCCTTTGATTTTTTTAGGCTCCCTCTGATATTTCTTCATGCATGAGTAATTTTATCAGTCGAGACAAGAATTATTTAAACTTTGCAATAGTTGCAGATGAAATGTGCATATCTGCATGGTTACAGAAGAAAGACATATACAGCAATTAAAGATTGAAATTACTTTGGAAAAAACCAAAAAGATGACAACTTAATGAAACAATAATGGTTTTAATTTTCCCTTGGACACAATATTAGGTGTGTATATTTGCATATACACATGTGGAAATATAAGAGTAAACTCTGCCACCCACACTGAAGTCTTTGTGTTCACACTGAAAAGGTAGTTAACCAGTAGTTAAAATAGATCAGTTCTTTGGGACAAAACCAGAAAAGAAACATCCTCTCAACAATCCAGAGAATTTAGGTCAGTACATACTTCGTTTAGAGTGCAACATATCTATGATATGGAATCAACAGTACCAGCAGACACGGTATTTGCAACTTTTGATGGCTGTTGCAAATGCCATACTGTGGAAGGACTCTAAGTCTCAGTTGGTTACGTAATTATGTATTCAGCAGCACAAGCTACTTATCAAGAAAAGAGCAAAATTAAAAAAGGGGAAAATGTAACTACAAAAACAAGCTAAAACTGTTTATTGCTGATCAGAAGTGCATTTATTCAAATGATAATGTATTATGCTACAGGCACTAACCAAAAACTATCAACATCCCAGAGGTTTTTCTGCATTAACAAACTAAGCTTCAAAAAGCATGTACGAGTGGAGAACGCATCTGGTTCTAGCTAGCTTTTAAACTAATAAATCAACTGTCAAATAATTGTGACTTCTACCTGAACGACAGCTCCAATTAATTTTGTATTGGCTCCCAGTACAGAGGTGAGGTCAAGGTATCTTTTGGCTGCGTTCCTAAATTTAAACACCAGACAATCCTATCCTTCTGGTTAAAAGTAATCAATACCAGCAATTTATCATAATTTGCTTTGCAGTGCACACTTGTGCCGTTTAATCAAATGTCTTGCCTGATTTGTTTGTTCACAGTTGCATGAAAAACATTCACTAAGCATGCCCAATACATTTTTCTTTTCCTCAAAGCATCTGCCCTTTGAATCATGCTCCTAGTGAGTTGCTAGATGACTTATGCAGGTTGGCAAGGACAAGAAATGAGGCACTGATGCTCTAAAGATCTCATGATAAATGAATCATTCCTGGCAACGGGTTCCTCGATGAAATAAAAACCACAGCACAACACCAAACAATAAACAACAACAAAAAAAAAACCACAACAAAAAAAAGTCAAAAAGAAAACAAACAAACAAACAAGCAAAAATCCCAACAGCCCCCCCAAACCACAGGACTTTGATTAAAAATTTCCTTACATTACATATAAATCAATCATCAATGAGATTTAGTGGTCAAGTAGCCAAGTGATATTATGTCAAAGTTATGATCTGTGATCTTTTAGAATTAAAGTGCAATTACAATATTTCCTGTTAGGTAACATTCAGTTCATTGTATATAAACCATATATAGTATAGAAACTCCTCAAGCAAGAAAGCAGATGGTTTACTTCTTTAATGAAATGGCCAAAGGGCATGAATTCCAACTCAGGAATTTATTTGCATCCGAGCTCAGAGTCAGAGATAGGTGAGCTACAACATGACCTATTTCATCTCATTTCTCTTGAAGAAATCCCCCAAAAGTAGGTCTATATCTGGGATACCTTGGAGCCTGGGATGCTGTCCAAACTGGACAGTCTTTCTGCAGGATGATGATTCTCTTGCATGCCCTTTGGGTTTGGGCTTCTTTGGTTTTGAAACCAAAGCATGGGGAAAAGGGTGGATTCTCTGGTATTGCCCTGATATGAAGCCTGGAAATAGGCAGGATGTATCCCTACATCTAGGAACTGCTAAGATGAGCTACCAGATTCAGTTACAGATATAGCTAGGAAGGAAGGTTTCTTGGGTGAAACAGCTGTCTTAACAAACTGAACAGTCATCACAGGAGAGTCATTATTATTTTCTAGTAAGGAAGGCAAACTTGCCTGATCTTTTGTTGTCTGTCTGTTAAATATAATTTGTTTGGAGTACTTTTCTCATTCAAGTATCAGTAAGCATCTTTGCCTGTGTCCTAATGGAAGAATAGTCTAATTTCACTCTTCTGAAACCTGAACAACTGAGGTTTTGCAGAGAGTAGAAGCTGTCTGTTCAGGGCTCTCATTCTTCAGGGCAGCATGACATGTAGTGTCTTGATTCACAGTTTGTCCTTGCATTGAGAGTTGTGCTGAATGTCCAGGAATTGAAAGCAGCTGCAGTGGTGGTGGATGGGATATACAAAAATATCTACTAGTGTGAAAAATATCCAGTAGTGTCAGCCCTGTTGGTCATGTAGGTATGTAACTACAAAATAACCTGAAAAATGGGATTGTGACTCCATGACTAGGGACCTCTCATGTAATTATAATCCAAACTGCAGGTGTAGTCCTCAAGCACGCTAGTAAAATGGGCCAAGAGAAGTAGGCAGCAAAACTTTTATCAGTAATCCATCAAAATCTAGTTTTTCCTATATTTTTTTATCTAAATTTACATTTTTCCTATTTGCTACTCCATCTTTCCCTAAGTTATTTTTTTGCTGATGTTGTTGGTGTGATTTGTTTTTAACTCTCTTGTGGATTTCAAAGGCAGAGAAAGCTTCATTTTCTTCTAATGGGTTTTATATTTTTGGAAAATCAGGAGTTAAGAAGATTTGAAACTTCCATAGATACCACTCCAGTTTATGCATCCCTCTATAAAGACATTTTTCCAAGTTTGCCAGTGTTCCCTTGCTTTAGAGGAGCATGATTATCTGTGGCACTGTGCCATCAATGTGTTGAGTCTGAAAGCCATCCACGGTAATTCCTGTTCTGTTCTGGAAAAATATATGTTATATTTTAGTATCTAAAGCCGATTTGCACAAACTACTAATGCTGTAAGTTAAGGCAGATAGTATGGGAAGTATCTGCGAGCATCTGAGGAGATACAACTTTACTAAAGAAGTGTAATATAATATATCATCATAGTGAAAGTTTGCTCTCATTAAACTATGTGTTTTTTTATTGCCTGCTCTAAATGCTACACTAAAGCCAAAGCAAAGCATCAGCTATACCCCTGGATGGGAACAGAAAAATCATTTGCAGGACAACACACTTAAATCTTCTTTCCATTCCATAATTTGTCACTCACATCTCAAACTATTATAAACCACTGAACTTCTTTTGCCTGCATCTAAAGATTAATTTTAACCAAAAAACTTCCAAAAGGAGTATTCTAGGTTTTTATGCCTCTGGCAATGAAATGTATCTCTAATGCCAATAGTGTGGGGAAATTCGTTGTTTAAGTGCCTGAACAAGCCTTGTAGCAACCCATTGTTTTCCATCATGACTATGTTATATCTAGAAGTCCAAGGGTACTGTTAGCATATTAAGCCATATGACTCTGGGAATTGCTCTCGGACTACAAAGTGGGTGATGTCCATGTAAAAATATGAAAGCTCAGTACATATAAAGGGGCTGGAAAGTTGAAAAATACCTCCATTAAAGCACAAGTGAATGTAATATATTAGAGATTAAAAAATTCTGAGGTCAAGCAGTGAAAAGAAAGCTCAGAATTTCTCAGGAACCAATGAAAAAAATACCTAGGATAGAGGGATATAAGGATGATTTTACAAATTAATGTCCTATTTCATTATTAGATTAGCTGAGAAAAACTGAGCTCTATGAGAAGGAGATAGCATCCATGATGTGGAAGAATAGCTGCTTGCATAAGGCAAAATTAGAGATTGCTTGTTGGACTGTGGTCACAGCCACTGAAAACTTCACAGCACTTAGGAAATTAAGGCAGGAAACTGTAGATCTGTATATATTTTTTGATAACTTTAAAGGAAAGAGGAGTTTTTTTCAGAATACTTTGCAAAATCTTTCTGTCCTTATCATTTCAGCCATTCAGAGTAGAAGGTTTTTAAAAACAAGACATCCAGAGAATTGGAGATACAAGAAATTTTTGGGCTTGGAGATTGCATCCCAGTTCCATGCAGAAGTAGCACCCCAATTTTCTACCCTAAACAGACTGCAGATCAGCTAGAGATGGTTACTGGAACCTGCTGAGAACATAAAAGCTACAAACACAGTGGACTGAGGTCCAAACACAGCAATTTGGTCAGCCTCCGTTCTGGAGGACTTAGTCTGTGCTAGACCTTCCAGGGAAAAATTCTTCACCTTTTAATACATTTAGTACCCTCTCAACTAAAACCTGCAGAGGAGACCAATTTTTGATGTTGTACATCTTGAATTACAGCCAGACCTCTTATTTCTGCTAGTGATGCTAACTCACAGGAACACACAGCCAAGCAGTTTATGCCAATAAACATGCAGTGATAGGCAAAGGTTTCCAGGCTGTACTAACAAAGGAACAGTTCCTTTAAACAGATGTGGCTTTTTTTCAGTCCTTTCCCTTCTACACATCTTTGCTCAAAGCAGCAACAGCAAATAGGTTTGCCATGTAAATAAAACAGGGCAGCATATATAATTTTAGTTTGAAATCCACATCTACAATTAAAAATAGAGGTACAATCTGGAATTGTGGACTTTTAAATCAGCACAAAAATGAGTGTATAAAGCCATTTTTCTTTGCAATTGATTTTCTCTTTATAGATATAGGACCTCTCTGAAGCCAAGTGAGAGTTTTTCCATTTCAATGGGCTTTAGATTATATCCATAACACACAGAGGGAACATAGACCTTTATAATAGAGGGATAGAAACAGCATCCACAGAGCAAGATGAGAGGGTATGACTGCAGGAATCTTGGTGCAAGAAAATGCATGTTGTATTTCTTCCACTACTACTTCATCATTCTTATAATTAGAACTCCAGATGATATGGAAAAGATGTTGTTTTCACTTAGGACAAAGCAATATAAATATAAACCCAGAAGGCAATAGCTTTACAAAAAACCTGAAAAAGGCCTATACTAGACCCAAGAAGAAAGAGGCATTCACTAATTTCTCCTTGTAGATATGTTCATTCCTCTAAGTTTGAACACTAAATCAAAAGATTCAGAAACTGAGACGGCATGTGATTATTACCAATCAGGTGTACATGAAATACTGTGGACTTCTGTACCAAAGCACTCATCGGTGTTTCTTGCAGCCCTAAGAGATAAATTACACCACAGAGGTTTATGAGAACTTTAGTACTTTGGAAGTGAAAATCACATTGAAAGAATGTGTAATAGAAAGTACAGGAAGATATTTTGAACCAAGTGCAAATAATTTGTTACTGGGTAAACAGAGGGAAGCTACTGCAGAAACTGCAATATCAGTAGCTGGAAAGGCTCTACCTGCTGCAATACAGATTCAAGCAGAATGAAATAAATTTTTATTGTTGTTCTAACTTATTCCTCAGGTTCATCAACTGAATATTGTCATGTGAGTAGTGGTGTGCAAACATTTTTGAAATGTCAAGTCCCCTAGTGTTTCTATGTCTGTGTTGTCACACATACAAGGTTGCTAGGTCACATGTTCAAAGCCTGTCCTTGATCATCATATCCATACTCTCTGATTTGCTTTTTCTGCTCCTTTCAAAACTATCTTTTCACATTTCCAAGGAGGTACCAGCCCTAAATACAGGAGGAATATCAGCTCTCTTAACAGGCTGGTTCTGCTGTTTGTTGCAGCCCAAGATGGGCTCTGCCCACTCAGCTGACAGGGCACGCCTCTATTATCTACTGCTGGCCAGCACCCCAAGTGGTCTCCCAATTTCTCCTTGTGTCCAGGTACAGAATTCAACATTTTTTCTTGTCAGTGATAATTACCCAGTGCTCCAATCTATCTAGCTCCCTCTGTAAGGTCCCTTGTCACTCAAGAGAGTCAACAGCACCTGCACTAACAAGTTAGGAGTCTTCAGAAATTTTTCTAATTGTGCATTTAATTCGTGCATCCAGATTGTTCATAAATATATTGAATAGAACTGGCCCCAGAACTGAACCCTGAGAAGAACCGCTACTGATCAAACAGATGTAGTCTCATTCACTACAAACCTTCGAGGTGTGCCCTTCAGTTAGTTCTTCACCCAGCACACAGTAAACCCACTCATCCCAAAGCTGAACAACTTGTCCAGAAGGAGGTTATGAGGGACAATATTAAAAGCCTCATCAAAATCCAGAAAAACTGGATTGTAGCTTGCTCTCAAGTGGAATTCGTGTTAACTTTGACAATACAACACTGAGTCTGAAGTACTAAACTTGCTGAAAGAGAGTACATTAGCTTTGCTTTCCATTGACATAATACACTTGCTTGATTTTGGGACAGCTTGAGGAGAGAGGGAAAAGAGAGAGCACATATTTGCCTAGGAAAGGTTTCCACAGCCATAACTCAGTATGCCCAAGAATTACTTCTGAGGATAGGTGTAGAGAAGAGCTGCCCTGTTGAACCATGACTAATATAGATCCTGGTTTTGAGGATTCAAAGAGAAGAGACCTTGCCTCATCTGAACACTGCAGTATGATGCTGTTACCTCTTCCTTCTCAAAAGGGAACACAGGCATGAATCTGGTCCTTCTCCTGTATGAAGGTGTCTCCCTTGTGGTGTAATAGATTGAATTAAAACTTTGTATAAGTAACTGGTTATAATTACATAAAAAACATTTCTTTAAAAGGAAACA
>JAWWES010000001.1:31043601-31063128 GCA_035583135.1 Lophotriccus pileatus
ATAATTTTTATTGTATACTAATAAATATTTCTTTATTATATTTTGATTATTTTGAGTATCTCAAATAATCTATAACAGTGGCACTGAGGATGAAATTCCCTTAGGACATATGTTTGTATAAATGATCTTTGCAATAAGTAAACATCATTTATAGATTATGGTCTGTAAAAACAGATAAGATTTATTGTAAAAACAGATAAGCTCTAATATAGAGGTAATTATTTGTGTTAAATTTAAATAGCTTCTGCATCTGGTAACTGCTTGTTTTTCAACTTGCTTTTTTTTACCTTGAAAATTCCTGATACTACCTTGTTAAACTTACTAAATGCACTAATTATTTCTTTAATTAAGAAGCTCCTTGGATGTCAGATCCAAGATTCATTCATTCTTTATCCCCTCTTTCTTACTCTTTACGTTCTAGTACTGATGTCAAGCAGTGTGATTGAATTTGTCTTTGAGCTCCAGGTGTTTTTCCTTTGTACTCTTAGGTAAGGACATAAGTTCTAGCTTCTCACATACTATACTTCTAGCTTCTCGCATGCAACATAGTTTGCATGCAAGAACCTCAGATTTTCCTACTTTTGGCTAATTTATTTTCTCCTTTAGTTCCAGTCTTTCACTGCAAAATAAGAGATTTATCAGCCTTGACACTGACATAACAAAAATTCAACACTTGGCCTTGGCTGCTTTCCTGAGTGCTCTTATTTAGACATCAGCCCCACACTTGAAAGTAGCTCTCAGTGACTGTTTGGCACCAGATAAAACCTGCCAAAAGCCAAACTGATGTGATAAGTAACAACTTCAGGGAGAAGTGGCAAGGCCCGCAACAGAAGTTGGGACTAAAAAAAGTGGGCCTTTCAGGATCAGCACTAAACTGTGCAATTCACAGATATTTTTCCTGATACCAAATCTAAACCTCCTCACCTAAATGGGGCAATTTCAGGACAGTTCCTCTTGTTCTTTTAATTGTTCCTTGGGAAAAAAGACCAACCCACACCTGGTTACAACCTCCCTTCAGGCAGTTGTAGAGAGTGATAAGGTAAACCCTGAGCCTCCTTTTGTTCAGGATAAGCAACCTCAGCCGCCTCAGCCCTCCTCCTCAGACTTGTGCTCCAGACCCTTCCCCAGCATTGTTGCCCTTCTCTGGACACCCTCCAGCACCTCAGTGTCTTTCTGGTCATGAAGGTTCCCAAAACTGAACACAGGATTCAAGGTGTGGCCTCACCAGTGCCAAGCACAGGGGTAATCATTCTTCTGGTCCTGCTGGCCACACTGTGGCTGATACACAGCAGGATGCCACTGGCTTTTTTGGCCACCAGGATACACCACTGTCTCATGTTCAGCCACTGTTGACCAACACTCAACACCCCTAGGTCCTTTTCTGCTGGGCAACTTTCCAGCCACTCTTCCCCCAGTCTGAAGCACTGCCTGGGGTTGTCATGACCCAAGGGCAGGACCTGGCTCTTCACCTTGTTGAACCTCATACAACTGGCCTCAATCCAATAGTCCTTGTCTGACTCTTAGCACAATGTAGCTCATAATGACCTCAACATGAAAAATAAAAAAAAAAAGGATAAGCATAGCTACAGGGGATGGACAAACTAATCGAGGATTTGCTACGGTGCAGTGCATTTCATAAGGAAATGTGACTTGCATAATTGAACTGTCTGTTCAGTGTCAGTCTTCTCCTTAGAATTATTTAATTTGCTCTGTTTGAGCTCCATTTCGTCCAGTGGAAGGTGTCTCTGCCCATAGTAGGGTGTTTGGAATTAGATGATCCTTAAGGTTCCTTCAACCCAAACAGTTCTATGAGCCTATGACAGTAAAGAGCTATATATATTTAAATCTGGGGGAAAAGCGCAGCTGAGAAGAAAGACACGAGATCGTTTACCTCCATTTTTATGCCTCTCAAAATGCCTGCCTGCAATGAGAGAAAAGTTGAAAAAGGAGCTTGATGCTTAAACATGTTTTTTGTGTGCTATCAAGCCAGTCAATACAGGAATGTAAGCTGATCTGTCATTGTATGTTTTTCTCACAGCATATTATAGCATTTGCTGTGCCACTGCATAAGGGGCATTGCTGAGCAGCAAAGGTATTCAGGGACTGATAACATAAAAGAGAAAGAAGGTGAGGGGAAAGCTGGGGATATTGTAGCCAGGATGGGAAAACCAAATAATCCATGACATAATTCTACTTGAAATAATTTTTTATTAGTTCCACTACTTGTAAGCTTTCTGAAATTCTTACTAGTGTTGGCATGAGATTGTCATAGCAGTCCTACATGAAGAAATTAGTAAAAAACAAAAACAAAAACAAAACAAAACAAAAAAAACAAATAAACAAAAACCTGTCATTAAGATGGAACAGGGGAAGTCAAGGGACTTGAATGCTAATTCAGTTTCTGTCTCTGTCTGCTTTAGGAAAATTATAAGCCTTTTGGCTCTCCTTTTGGAGACACTGAACACCTTTGATGAGGAAATACCACTGTATTAGTATCCCGCATAATTTTCCACTGGAGTGTTTAGGAAATCCCTTGGAATAGAGGCAAATGCTGGAATACTGCATTTTTATAGCACTGGTTTCATGTTGTATTGGTTACTGTGGGATTTTCAGAGGAAAGTTGCAAGTTATTCATCTGCTGATGTTTTTAAAGAAGTTTTGTGTGTAGAGACTGCTCTGCAGGAAATATGATTTATCCTGTGGCTGTATGAATTCTTCTCTGCTGGATACACTCTTGGATGGGAGGGGACCTGCAGTGCTTGCTGCAGCACAGGCACTTATATGCTTCACAATGGTGTTGCTGCACTAATGATTTCTATATGAAATCGGGAAATATAGGAGAGAAATTTGTAGTCAACGTGAAGAAAGCTGCTAGAATAAAATGCTAATGCTGACAGAATCCTGAGGTTGACCTTAGGGAAACAGAAAATACACTCGTGAGACAAAGTATCTTAGATGTTTAAGGCCACTAGCACGAATACTGTCCAAATCAACTAATTGTCCAGGACAGTGAAACAAATTTGCTGTGACAGGCTAAAAGATAATAATTTGTTTACTGAAATTTGGAAGTTTACATTGAATGAATTGCCAGATGAATAAGAAATAAATCAGACAGGAAGAGCTTATTATGGTATGATGGATGCCTCCTGTAGGGCTTAAGCACCATCATCTGGAAAACTGCTGTCTGCAGGGTTTATGAGAACCTGGGAGAAAACATCTACAGATAGGTTTTATGCCACAGTCAGCATGCCTAGCAGTCAGGCACGTACAAAGTTTTGTAACTGGAAGGCATCTCAGCTTGTCCCCAGCCACTGACATGGTAGCAAATCCCTGGATAAATGTATTTACCAATGGCAGCAACTTTTTATTCATTTTCATAGCTTTTCCTGAGGTGTTACAGTCTTTTAGCTGTTGCAGATAACTTCTGGTCAGATTTTCTGTCAGCCCACTCAATATAATTGAAATTTTATGCTGTGTGTTGTGGTGACTCTTTCATTGTCAGAAAGATTAAGCTCAGATAACAGATCACTGCACCTATTTAACAAAAAAAAAAAAAAAAAAAAAGAAAAAAAGGTGCTGCCAAATGAGCGATTATCTATAACCTCTTTAACTGGCTGAACAACAAGACTGATCTTTTTGGGGTATGTTTATAAAGGTTTTGGAGTAATTTCTGGTACACTTTTAAACAAAACAATTTTAAAAATACACAAAAAGTTAATTTTCACAGAATATCCTGAGTTGGAAGGGATCCACAAGGATCACAGAGTCTAACTCCTGGCTCTGCACAGGACCATCCCCAAGAGTCACACCATGTGCCTGAGAGTATCATTCAAGTTCTTCTTGAACTCTGTCAGGCTTGGTGCTGTGACCACTTCCCTGAAGAGCCTGTTCCAGTGCCCAAACACCCTCTGGGTGAAGAATATTTTTCTAATATCCAACCTAAACCTCCTCTGGCACAACTCCATGTCATTCTCTCTGGTCCCGTCTCTGGTCACCACAGAGAAGAGATCAGTGCCTGTACATCCACTTCCCTCCTGGCTGCCAGGGCATTGCTGACTCTCATACTCAGCTTGCCCGTCAACCAGGACCTCCAGTCTCTTAGACACGCAAGGGGAAATATTATTCCTTCAGAATGTTTTTCCTTATGTCACTCTGACTTCCAGCCCTGTGACAGTCTTATAGTGTGACAACCTAAGCAACTTTTCAGTAAGTTTCTGATTCTTATTATAAATAATCATAGAATTGTTTAGGTTGGAAAAGAACTCTAAAAAAGAGCAATATCTTTTAATACCTCCAGCAGTGGTGACTCCACCACTTCCCTGGGCAGCCTGTTCCAGTGCTTGACAACCCTTTCCATGAAGAAATTTTTCTAATAACCGATCTAAACCTCCCCTTATGCAACTTGTGGCTGCTTCCTCTCATCCTAGGAATACAGAAGCAAGGGATATTGAATAATTACATGGATGTACTTGAAGATATAGGAAATACTCACAATACTGAAGTTCAAGAATCTAAGTTGAATATTTTGCCTACCTAATATTCCTACAGTTTATAGTCAAGAGAGGATTCAGAGTCTTCCAGATTCAGCATCCAAAACCTGACTCAGTGAATTGCTCTGGTAAATCCCACCTCTCTTCACTGGTAAGAGAGAGCTCAGGGAGACAAGCCAGCTGAATTACCTGGCTAAATTGGTCACCTAGAGGTAGCTGAATATGCCTCTAGGAAATTTTACCTAACAGTGACAGACAACAGCCACTGTACTGTTGGATAAAAACAGGCAGCCTCCCAGCAAAAGCCAGGTCTTGAAGTTATCCAATAATGGTGATACCACAGCTGAAAAACCATACCCTGATGAGAAGATACACATACTGAGAGTGATGAACGAACTGCCTATAGATTATTTCAAAAAATGTCAATTATTGCCTTGAAACAATTGTACTAGCTGCTTCGCAGTGCAGAAGCAAATTTAAGGCCAAAGAACCAAAGGCAGTGACACCAGTAAAGAAATTATTAAATTGATTTTTGTGTAAAGGTTTGTAATGAAGATGAGACTTTATTGAAACAAAAATGAACAAATGAGCATCTAAGGTGTTTGTGGGGGAGAGAGAAAAGTCTGTGTGATTCTTTTCAGTCTGTGAACACTCATGAAGTTAACTAAGTTTCTAAAGCTAGAGTGTTTTATTAGTTGTATATTTTAAGGTCAGTACATGAGACATTATTGCCTCCAGTCAAGGTAAGTACTGAAGATGTCATAGGAAAATACAGGGAAAAAAAAAATAATATAATATTTTAGGAACTTTACATTTTGGGGATAATAAATCTATACATTAATGAAAATCTACTTCTTACATATTTTGATTATAAGGATCCCAAAGAATGTGATGCATACCTCTAAGCAGAAACCTGGTTTTCAGAAAGACGTATGATTCACCATTGTACTAGAACAATTTCTTTTTTAATTAGATCTCAAATGTAATAACTGAGAGCACTCTTGTCCTATCTATATTTCAAAAGTCCTGTCACTTTCTTATAGCCTCATTTTGTGAAAGTAAGAGGCATTTGCTAAAGTATTTTTCCTAAAATACTTAGAGATACTCTAAGTCTGAAGAAGGTTTTCAATATAATGTCTCTGAAATATAACTCCATGCTTTATAAAGTTAAGAGTAGAGATAACAATGTGACTTGCCTTACAAAGCAACTTTACTTGCCAGTCTGAATTTGCACAAATGGTCTGGATACTTCTTTATGTATTTACTTTTGCAACATTTAGTGTTACTGGCTGACAAAACATGCAACTAATACTAAAACATATACAATAGCAAAGACAAAAGTGTTGTTCTGATTCACCTTGATTTATTGAGATACTCATACATTCTGTACTTGGTGATTTTCGGAAATGCATCTTTACTTTTAAAACCAGTGGATACTGTAATTGTATTGTGGATGAATCTGATCCATGAGGCATTCACCTACACATTTCCTAACAGTGGAGAGCTGGAAGGACCATAAAGATTAGGGTGAGATGAGATTAAAAAAAAACAAAAACAAAAACAAAAACAAAAACCAAACAACAACAACAAGAAAACTCCTTTGTGGAAAAGGCAGATTTTTGAAATAAAAGGCTTAAATCTAGTATTCCAGTTTTGATGTCACTGTAATAAAAAACCAAACAAATTAAATATTTCACTAATGTAATTTTTTATATATATATTTTAGAGCAGAACCATCAATTCTCATTTCCTTTTGCTGTTCAATGAGCTACAAGAAACTTGCACTGCTTTGTTACATGGGTTGTTTCTGCCTTTAGCCACATCTCCATGAATATATCTGCATTAGCTGTTGTGAGAAGGCAGAGACTAGTTTAGGCTTCTGACTGAGGGGACCAAAAGTTATGTAGCAAAATTATAAATTATCCATCTATTCTGAGTAATAGCACAACATCTTTTGTTTATATTTATGGAAGTCTGCAAAGACAGAACTGCAGCCTGGTGCTCAAAATATCTAATTGGCAGATTTTGCAATACTTAATTGAATATTGTTTTCTGTGTTATTGGGAAGGGTTATAAAGGCTGTAATTAATGCAGAGGACCCTTGAAAGACCCTTGATTTTCACTGCAAGATCCTGTTATAATTTTTTTTTTTGAGTATAAGGCTTCATACAGTCACTAACCATACATTAGCTCATGGTTTTTAAGCCTGTTGGCTTAGATTATGACAGTGAACAACATTCAATAGCGTTCACAGAAGAATTTCACATAAAGGCTTTCAGACAGTTATTCTTCACTCATTCAGACTTGAAATAAAGCGTATCAAGCACATGGAAAGCAACATATTGTATCCTCATGGTTAAAGGTCACTGGTGCTCCTCTGTTAAGACATCTGAAGCAATCCTAACAAAGTTGTCATAATTTCAAGTCATATTTACTGGACCTAATCTTCTTTGTACCATGTAACTGCTGCTGGTATAAACAGGGACATGGTTGTCAAGGACTTTTAATTTCCAGTGACAGCTGTCAAAGGGTCTTTCTCAGACACCAGTCATATTTTAGATAAGAAAATAGAGTTTCAGGCTGCATGCTGGCCACAAAACATGAGCAGTTGTGACTGCATACAGTCTCATTTCCCAAGTTTAATTTGAAACCACAAATGGTAAATTGGATTTTATGGTTCAAATAAGATAGAAATAGATACCAATTATTTCCATTTTATTTATTGCTTTTATCAGTTGTTTTTTAACTTGTTTTATAAAGTAACTGACACCTTGTTCTGGCTCAAAGCAGTAATATTGGACTTTTTTATAATCTGAATCTCCTATAAACTTTTGAAAAGGGACAATGGGCTACACGAAATCAAAGCCCAAGCTGTCAAGTATCAGTTGGGTTGGTCTGCCTAAGGCAAGGATTCATGGTGCATGGAAATAAAGTGACAGATGACCACTGACCTTGAAGGGTTTTGCTTTATGGTTCTAGTAATGTTTCCATGAACCACAGGCAAGAAACATGGTACAGGATTTTGCTACAGGCTCAAAGACTGGTGCATGAATCTACGCAAAACTTAGTGTTTTCAATTCAGTTTCTCTTTACCTTGTCCACCTTATAACCTTAATAAGGAAAATATAGAAAATGGACCATGTGCAAAAAAAAAAAAAAAAATAAAAAAAAAGAGAAAAAGGAAAAAATAAAATCAATAGAAACTCTGAGACTTATGAAATTGAATTTTTTATTTTCATCCCTCACCTTCTGCCTCTTGCCATTCATATTTCTCCCTTGTAGTATACTGTATCACTCCTAGATTTATGAAGGAATAACTCGTTTCTGAAGGAGTCCAGGGATGCATCACAGAGGCAAAGATTTAGGAAATAGTGAGGGAAGACGAAAGGAAGCCAAAAGAAGGTTGAACAGAGTTTCTTTGTACAGCTCACAGTTAATTGTTCTGGGAGAAGAGAAGGCAATATTATCCACAGACTCAGTGTTTCTCAAAGCACACCTTCAGGTGTACTGAAGTGGGCTGATATTCACATCTACATTCATTCCACAGCTCAGTTCTTTCCTTTGTATATTAAAAAAAAGCACCCCTGTGCCTAAAAGGGATCTGTGGAAGCCCAGGTCCTAGAAGAATCACTCAGAAGACACAATCCAGGTCTAGAATAAAGAGCCAGATCTCCTGACAGATGCCTGATATATATAATTTCTGAGTCATGTTACAGGTGAATAAGATATGCAACAATACATATTCATATATTTGAATGAAAGGTATAAACCTATCTTTAAAGGCAAAATTATTCTTTGATAGGTTAGAAATAGAGAAAAATAAAAGCTTCTAAGGGAAAATATTGACAATACATATTTTAACTGTGAGACTGATTAAAACTAGAATAAGAAAATTAAAGATATGCCTGTTTTACCAGAAGATCTAGGAACATCATTACATTTATTGGAAAAAAAAAAAAAAGAATGAAAACAATACTAAAGAATTATTTTTATTTTTTTTAATCAGGCATATAGTTGTATGTTTCAGATCTTATATTGCTTTCTCAGTGTTAGAAGAACCCTCCCTCCATGGGAAAATTAACACAGATAAACCTGTTTTAGCACTTTTACTCCATTCTTCAAAGCCTCAAATATTAATAATTTTTTGAGATAAAATGAGTAAGGGGAAGGAGGGTGCAATTTGATGTCTGACTGTTTGTGAATTAGGGAGAAAACAGATGATTATCGGTCTTATCAATCTGAAAAAAAATTCAAATTCATTAAATGTTATGAAGGAATTTTTTACTGTGAGAGTGGTGAGGACTGGCACAGGTTGTCTAGAGAAGAGGTGGTTCTATCTCTGGAAGTGCCAAAGGCTAGCTTGGATGGGACTTTGAGCAACCTGGTCTAGTGGGAGTTGCCCCTGTCCGTGGCAGGGGGGTTGGAACTGGATGATCTTTAAGGACTTTTCTGACCCAAACCATTCTATGATTCTGTGATTATCTGATGTCAGTTGTCTGAAATGCAGTGTCCTGTCCAGGTTAGTCACTGAAGCTCCCATTAAAGTGACTAGCTAAAAATAGTTTAAAGTAATTCCAGAGAACTATTTATTTCGTTCTGAAATTGATATTTGAAGTGCATGGGATGAACAGTTATTGGCTGTTTCTTGAACTGATATATAGGGAGTTCAATGACCAGGCTAGAACAAATACTGATCTTTATATCCAAGACGAGACAAGACCTGCTGAACAGCACAAAGATGACCAGTGTTGAGGAGTCAAACAATTAAAGCTATTCTTTCTACTTATTTGTCCTACTTTATTCTGGAATTTCTTAGGTTTTTTATGTAAACATAGTGCATAATCCTGTGGCTACTAGGCACATAAGTCTTTTGGAAAGTATTTCTACTTAGTCTTCTATTTATTGTTTGTTTGTTTCTATTGGTTTTTTTTTATTATTATTTTTTTTCCAAATGTAACTATTAAGCAAAATTTTGTAATAAAGAGTAAAAAAACTGTAGATACCATGCTGTCACACTTCAGTAAATCCCACTTTTGTTATGTACTGAGGAGGAATGCATTTCACTACAGAACTAGTCTGTTCCCTTAGGACAAAGCTGAACTTCTCCTCTTTATTTTCACATGGCCAACTGAAGTGTCTTCATTCAGCAGATTTCACTGAAATTTAGCTGTTAAATCCACATATGTATTCAGTGACTCAAATCCCATAGTATATTTAGTGTTGTTTAATCTATTAATGATGGAAGCCAGAAACCTAGATTGGCTTGTGTCCAGGGAAGAAGTTACCAACTCAAAGCTCTCATTTGCTTATATTTTTGTGGCTTTGTGTTTTGTTTTGTTTTGTTTGCTTGCTTCAGTAAGATAACCTGATCTACCATACCGTTTTGATCCCTTCCAGTTCACATGCAACCACAAGCTGGAAGAAAGAAAGATCACCTTTGCCTCCTGAATTGTTATATTTTTAGCAGTTTTCATTATTATTATTATTATTATTATTATTATTATTATTATTATTATTATTATTATAGGGTAAGGATAATGCTTGGTATGCAGATTGCCTCATGTTTTATATTCTTTCTGTAATTTTAGTGTGATGATTTGGAGTAGATTGTCTCTGAAGGACCAAAAAAGACCCTTAAAGGATATACTTTCAAGAAGGGTCCTAAAAGTTCTAAAGTGTAATTCTGAATGAGATCATTACAGGTTATATTCAGTGACACAATATAGTTATATTCACTTGACTGGCTATGTCCCTGTTTATACATGACAATAAAGGTTTCTGTATTCCAAAACATTGGGCCATTTTTCAGATTAATGAGGCTAAAAGTATATTCTGCATGTGCCTCAAGTTGCTTTGAAGTTGTTATTTTATAGGTATTCAGGCTACAAATAACATAATAAGCCTCTTAATTGCTTTTACTTGTGCATATTTCAGAGCACCTTGCAAGCAAGAATATATTTTATTATTTTGGGACAATCATGTTGTTATGTCATGCTGTGTAGCATCCAATGAAATGCTCTGAGGCATTAAAAGGTCAGGAGTGCTCTAGCTCTTCATAGAAGTTTAGGAGCTGGTAATGAATAGATGAGCATAGGAGAAGTATATTGGAATGAATTACCATAACCAGGGGCTGTTTGGTATGCAGTAAGCTATAAAGGTGTCTGAATCTCAACAGATTCCCAGCAGATCTCCTCCTTTGTTAAATAGGCAGCCACTGTAAATACACTACTGTAAGAGATATACTGTTATACTTTCTTGATAATGTCTTACTGAGCCAGTTTGTGAGGATGGAAAGAAAAATAGGAGAAAGTGCAGTGTATATTAAGGGATGCTAACTCAATCCTTCTGATTAGCAGAATTTGTAGTAATACTACTAAGAGTATATTTAAAAAGTAGTATTGAATCCATTAAGTCAAGCCCTCAGAAATTATCTTTTTCTGCACTACTATAATTTTTGGGTTTTTTTGCATGCAGGACAATAGGCTTAGTTTATGTGATCTCAACTCCTTTTCCTCAAAAGTCCTGCCTTTCTCTATGCACAGGTTAGACAATTCTCAGTTAATACAAGGATAAGCAACCAAAGATAACTCTCAAATTGACCTTGCTTTGAACAGGCAGTTAGACTACCTGGCACCACAAGATACCTTTCAATTTAAATTATTCTATCATTCTTTACAGTACTTTTTCTCCATTCATATTGCTGATTATATAACCCTGGATTTTATTATAAATTAATAAATCCTCATTTAGAATAAAGAAGCTTTCTATGATGACATCACTCTTATTCTATTTTATCAAATAGGAGAATAAAAATTGAAACATCTCCAAGATGAAACAGGAAATACGCAAGAGAATCAATTAAAATCTCAGGGTTCTATCACACCTAGCTTTTCAATCACACTGATCTTCAGTACACTTTTTAAAATAGCTGTGTAACCAGCTCCAGTTTTAGAAGCTGATGGAATTGAATAGACTCAGGGTTCTCCTTTGGAAGACAGCAGCATGCCTTTAGAGATCTGTTACATTTCCAAAAATTGTCTTCCATACAGTTAAACAGTGGTCAAAGCTTCCAGTTCAGTATGCCACGAAGCTCCATTTTCCTTCTTTCACTTTTTTTCTATCAATTGCAATCCTAAATCACTATATTAATCAAGCCCAGCCAAAGCAAACCTTAAGCTCTGATTTAAGATACATTTCAGCTAGATCAAAGAATCATTAGAGTGAGTCATCAGATTTATACTGATAGGAGTCAAATGACAAACACTAAAAAGTGTTGAGAGAACTTGCCAAGCAAGTCATCTTACAAGTCTACTTCCAACATCCTCTTGAAGAATTCTTTGCAGGTTTTTTATTAACTCTTCTTATAAAATCTTGAAAGTTTAGTTCAGAATTAACATCTTCATGTATTTGCGTGACTGCATAATCTACACACGCACGGACAGAGTTGTGTGTGTTTTGGTTTTGCTTTTTATTTTATTATTTTTCAGAAAAATCTTCTTTCTAGTTATTATCAGAATCCCATTGCAAAAAGCCAGCTACTGCTAGAATATAGTTTCTCACTGGTCCGTGAAGGCATATAATAATGGACAGGCAACTTCAGTCTTTATTGTCTCTTTGCCTTCACCAATGGGAGAGCGCTGTCCCATTGAAATGGCCTATGATGCATCAAAGCCAAGATCAGGTTTCTGTGGAGCTGTTACCCCACATACTTTAACACTTGGATCTGTTCTCCTTCTAACTTCAAACTAGACGTTTGTAGCCTAAATGAAATTATTTAATTAGTTTTTTACATATAATTCTGTTCAAAGTCCTCAAAGCAATGAGATGGCACTCTTGCATTGGCTTCATTGATATTTTATAGCAGGATGGTGAAAGTGTGGTTCATTACCTTCCTTTGCTACCAAAGCACGTTGAATATTTCAGTATTGATGTCCTTGTAGGTTAGAGCTGGAGGACTCCTATGTGGAGGGAGCCAAACGTAGTGCAGTCCTCATCCAGATTGTTTAACTCTAGAGGGTCTTTGAACAAATGGCTGAGTCTGTGTGTCTTTATGGAATGAACACGCTGGTTATTGTAGAGGAGACCCTGGCAGCCAAAGAGAAGCCGCTTACTGTGTACATAATCAGAGGACAAGGGATCTGCAACAAGGCGGGGAAAACTGCAACTCACCTTTTAAGGTCCTGCAACTGAATAAATTTGTTCTAGAAATGTAAACAACAGTGATCCTTGATTCATTACTGAGTTTTATTAATTACAGAAGAGTTTAAACCAAATAATAAGAAAAATATTGTAGGGTTTCTGCTGGCTTAGCAAGGTCTAACTCAGACCTAACTGTGCACTGAAAACATAATTTCGCCATCACAGAATTTACTTAGTCAGTAAATAAGGTTCACCAGGGTATACATGTACATGCAGAGTATTATGTTTTGCAAATCAATGAGTCTCAAATAAAACATTACTTCCCCACAGAAATGTTTATAAATGTTTTATAAGAGAGGCACAAATGTTTCCCTAACTCATTTTGCATGTGGGCAATATGAGAAATATTGATGCCATGCTGCAAAAATATAGAAAATTAGTAAGCCTTACCTGTTGTACCATATGTTGTTCTGTATTAAATGACTTCTCATATGATTTAAAAGTCTACTCTAGCTTCTCTTTCTACATGGCATCAAAAACTACTTTTCATTTGCACAAACCTGACAGTTTGTTAAACAAAGAGGACATGAAATTTACTTTATTTGTTACCTTACCCATTTAAACACATTTTTATCAAGAATTTACATGTATACGTACCCTGCCTTCACAAGAAAAGCATTAACTCTTTAAGGCTGGGAGGATTCACTAGCTATAGAGGAGCATCCATCATGCAAATATACCTTCCACTCTTAATCTTTCTCATTCCTTCAAAATGTGCCTAATGTTCTTCACCATTAATCCAAAGAATCCACAGATCTTAATTCAGCATCTTGTACTATAGCTATCAATTACGTATTTGTTTCCAAGACACTTCTAAATATGATTAATAATAAAAGAACAAGCTTGGTAGCTTGCAAATAAACAAAGATGTCAGTGTTCAAAAGGTTAGTAGGAGCTTTAGTGAACAGGTGACACTAGAACAGGTCATATACAAAAGCTTAGAGCCCTATTTAGGTAGAGATTGTGGAACTTTATTTTCTTCACTGAGCTCTATCCATTTCAAACTGTTGATTATCGATGATATCAATAATATGTATGTTTCTATGATTTTATTCTATACACTATGGTAATGACACACATCAAAGAGTTTTAAAATAATGACGTAATTAGAAACACATTCTATCTAAGTATATTATAAAGTTTTGCAGACTGACTAAAGGAGTACTATAAGATTATTCTTTTAAGGAAGTTCCTGATCACAGGTGAAAAAAGAGGGACATAGATCAGGATCATACATTCCCGCTTCCAAAAGTAGTCTAATCTTTGGTTTTGGAAATCAGGTGCCACTTTCAAATGTAATTGATTGATCCTGATTTGAAAGACATCTGAGATAGACTAGGCTAGACTAGACTGGACTAGATGAAGATAGCACAAAATATAATCTCAAAGTGCTTAGTAGTGGCACAGTATTTAAGTACAAAAGGGATTTCAGAAATCACTTTCACATCCCAGCAGAGTACAGTTTGTACGGGCATCTCTGCATTGAGACAAACATCCAAACTGTCAGTAAGGTAATTTTCCAACAGCATGCGTGGATGTGATGATACGAAGGGATGCAGATTTACAAAGGAAGAGAACTGCATTATTATCACAGTCACTGTTAATTACTATTTGGATGTAACAATAAAAATCTAAACTAAATCTGATCAGTGGTATGATCAGTGTCTCAACTATAAATAACTGATGATAATTATTTTAATTGACATATTTGGTAGAGCTAGCAGCTATGAACTATTTATAACTGGCAAAAATGAACAATTTTATGCAAGTGATCAGGTTAAATATTTAAAGATCACGAAGCCAAATGAAATTTTAAATTTTACAGAATGGTCAGCCTGTGGGTGCCCGTCCTATGCTCTTGTTTTTTCCCCAGCTTCATGCTGTCCAGATTTTTCTCTTGTTTCACTTCTATGGCATGTTTAATTTGCTCTTGACTGACACTGATAATGAGTACAAAAACAGAATTAGTCCTGCTATCCACAGGATGTGAAGTAAAACAAGCACTGAGAGTAGTAAATAAAGTCTCATAAATATTTGCCATTTATTCATTTTTAAAACTCTTCCTTTTTTTCTTTGATTTTTGCTGAACCAAAGGCCAGCAAAGTCACATAGCTCTAATTATCTTCAGGGAATTTGAAGATGATAAAACCCTGTCTCCTGCAGAAACACCGGAAGGAAGTTACCTGCCCATAAAGTCTGTTGGATCTTATCTTCTTTCCATGTCTTTTCCCATTTTCAGACAAATACCAGGGCATTTTAAGACTAAAAAATTTCATTTTCTTTATTATCTCTCCTCTTTCCCTTATTTCTAATGAAGCCTCAAAGGATGGTTGCAGTTTTATTTTTTAATAATAGTAAGAAAAAATATTAATAAAAAAAGTTAAAACCATCCTCCCGCCCAAAAAAAAACCCAAACAAACAACTCCCCCAGGTCTTTATTGTTAGTCTGTGGAATAAATTTCCCATGGATTTCATCTGCCTCTGAGAGTATACTACTGGAAAAATAATTGTTACTTGGATTCTGTATTTCTGACAATATTTAATTAGAAAGACTGTCCTTCAACCTGTTGGGCCCATAGGAAAGTGAATTTTCTGTGATTTCAGAAATATACTTTGTCATAAAATACGCAAAGCCTTTCTGCCTCCTCCTCTGCCACTTCCCAAAGGAAGCTGGTAACTACAGCTCTTTGTGATGCTTCAGCAGTTCACTCAAGTTTAACTCCTTTTTTGGTCTAGTGAAGAAAATCTTTAAATGTATTTTATTGAAGGATGGGAGGACGAAGAAGAAACTAAGAAAATATAAAGAATGGTTGAAAGGAAAAGGGAACAATAATTGGAATAGTCTTCTAGATAAAGCAAATATAATTTATAAAAAGTCACTATGACTAGGAAGCCAAGGAAACGAACATGTCACTATTATTAACAATCAATAAAATGTGCATTATTATAGAAAAGTCCTTATTATAGGCTGAAGATTTTTATATTTTTTTTTTTTTTTTGTAGAAAGCTCATCTAGGCCTCCCAGTATTTGTACTGAAAAAGAAACTCCTATTCTCCCTTCCCATTAGGCATAGTGGCCACCAAACCTGGAGCAGAGCACATCCATTCTCTTTTGACAGTGCTTGAATACTGTCCACATGCAGTTCTTAGAATCTATCTTGGTAAGCAATGGATAATATTTTCCAGGATTTGGTCCCTTCCAATTCAGGATATTCTATGGTTCTATGTCATTTGCCAACAAACTCCATGTTATGCAGTTAAATCCTACACATGCAAAAATCTCCTAACTTGAATCAAACACACAGAACACAACTGAAGCAAGATTAATATTACAAACACAAGGCAATTTTGAGTTATGATTATCTCAATGAACAGTGATCAGAGTCCATTATTGTCAGAAATTTTGCAGGATCCATGAGAAATTCTTCTAAGGAAATATTCCAAGAAAAATAATACATTGATATTGCATATTTTTATTGTTCATCTGCTTCTAGGAGAAATCTTTCTTGATTTGGTATTTGGAGAAAACAGTAAAACATTTAATTTAATGTGGTCTTTCTGTTAATGTAACAGTACAAGGCTGTAAATGGAGAAGATGTAGGAAAGTCAACTTTTGTGCAACAGAATGACACTTAATAGTATGAAAATGACCTGTATAATCTGCTAAGTGTGTCTGGATTAGTTATTAACCTTCCAAGTCAATATGTGTAAGAAATGCTTAGCTTATTATAAAGATGAATCAAATTTTTTATGTGTGCTCAGAGCCCTCAGAGGTTAATTAGAGAACAGAAAGAATGAAAAATAAGTTTGTTTGTTTGAGAACGTGTTATTGTTTTTCACAGCCAATTTTTAGCAATACCTCTCAGGTTAGTTTGTTTAAAGACTACATCTCTGAATAACAGAAGTATAAGCACTAAAAACAGTATGAGGAAAATAAGACAGCTCACGTCTTGGGTAAAATTATGAGCTGTCCTTAAGTTTACTACATGCAGAGCAGGTCTGAAGTTACAGAAAACTTACTATGAAGTTAAATACTTTCTGATCTCAGTTTCATCCCCTACTACTCAAGAGATGATGTTTCTTTTATTGTGAAGACTTTTCTACAGCTAAAAGTATCACAGCAAGGTTACTTAATCCTTCTATAGTTCATCTCTCTAAAGACCAGCCGAAATCACATACCTTAGGAAATAAAAAGAGATACAATTTTTAAAAGAAAACACATCCAAACAAAAACTAAAAAGACAGTCAAATCCTCTGGGTGTTGATACTGATGGCCTGCAGCCATACTACTTTGGGTTATGATCTTAACATCTCCTAGGAAAAGCAAGGTTAGGCTTGGTCAATATTCAGGATACCTACAAAGTAAATCCAGGTACTGCAACTCATGAGGTCACCAATTCAGTAGCAAGAACTTTTCTTCTGTCTTCAGAATATAATCAGTACTGCAGGCATGGTCATAAGGGTCATTCCAGTCCTAGAAGTGCTGCTTTCTGAACTGTTGTAAAGCTGCAGCCCTGACTACTTGAGGACATTAAGAAAATTATGTCACTTCCTAAAAAGCATAGGCATTAGCCTTACTAGGCTGTCCAAATTTCAATCATATATTAAATATTTCGGTCTGGTTTTACTTATTAATTAAGTATTGTCTTCACCTCTTTTCTAAGGCAGAGTTCTGCTGTTGTGCTGGTCTATTAGAAGCATGCACACTGAGTAACAAATATACTATGGGTATTGTCTGGTTTAAAGGTTCTTTTTAATGGAAAACAAACATTTTGATCAGAAGACTGAAAATATATAACTAATGCTATTTCAAGTTTACCACAATTTTCACTACAGAATTCTCTTTGTTCTTTTGTCCTATTTATATTTACTCTATTTTTATTTTATCTATTTATCTTTCAGTCCTTTGAAAGTGCAGATGATTACTATAGTACTCTCTTTGCATGCTCTCTGACTTGCTGTTTAATCTTCATTCTATGGTATTTCCTATGTTTAATGTGAGGACTTTTATTATATCTGTCTTCAGAAATTGCTTCCTCTCTAAGAATCACGAAAGGCAATACTTTGATTATCTCTACTGAACTCTTATGTGACTGATTCCCCAAAGCCCCAGAACACCTTTTTCACATTTTCTTACACCAGGGCTCCAATTTCCAAATGCTAAGCAGCCTGCTTTCAGATTGCCTATTACACTAGCTTATGTAGACATCAGAATTGCTTAGGTTTCCAAGTTCAAAGTAATAATGAGCAATTTGTCCATCTCCAGAAACTGGCAAAGTTGCCTGGTCCTAGGTCAAGGGTCACAAATATGATGCTAAGAAAAGTCATGAAAACTACCTAGTCAGAACTCACTGTTAGATGGTTTATGGTTAAGGTATATAGTGTAAGAGGAACCTCAGACTCACTACATATTTTTATTATTATGAGGACCATTATGGAGATTAGATTTCTTTTGAATTAAACTTAACACTACTTAATTAAATGTTGTGACTCTGTGGTTTCCTTACTGGGCATAGAAGAGCACTGTTTGTCCTCTTCTTGTTTCTTGTAGAGCCGGTATTTTGTTGTGGTTTTTGTTTGTTTTTTTGTGATTTGTTTTTGTTTTGTATGTTTGTTTGTTTTCTCTTTTTCTTTTTTTTTTTTTTTTTCCTTTTCCCCTTAAATGCTTCTAAATAATTTGTTTTCTTCCATGTCTCAGTCATTTTCCAGGAATCCACAACTAAGAACCTGCGATCTCTCAGTCTGGGCATGGTTCCTTCTTGAAGTCAACAGAACTAAAAAAAGGTATGCAAGTGTTTTTCTGAGAAAGAATGGACTATGACAACAGAGCAAGTGTTTGTATCAACTACTTAGGAGGAAATGTCAATGTGTTCATTTTTCTTTTCCAGTGGGACTCCTTGTCTGGTGACTAATACAAATCCTTTCACATACTTATCAGAAGCTATGAAAAAGTTCTGCCTTTATGGACGAGTTTTTTAATATTGTTGGGATAAGAAAACAATAAACTGGAGAAGTTACTGTTATGGTGTGATTTGCAGTCCAAAAAAATATTTTATAAATCAAGAAAATATATATGGGAATAGTGAAGGCTGTGTCTACACTATGGAAGTCTGTTTCCAAAAACAGTGACTCAGAGATGCATTTTGGGTCATCATGCTTTACCAGAAACACTCAGGAAACAGTATGATATTTGCATATCTTAAAAAAAGTAGAATATCATCCCTTTGATAATTGAAAAATTAGTTCTAATTTTCTCTCTAAATTTATTTATAGCCAGGATTTTTCTAGTAGACTTTTCAGCTCTTCTGACAGTACATAAGATATTCCAGTGTCTGTTTTGTTTTGGTTTATTTTTTTTTCTCTTTCTAAATGAGGCAAAAAGAAACTTGAAAAAAAGACTCCATACTAGGGAGCAGTGATTATCAGAAAGTTTATTAGAAGTTTATTAGAAAACTAGTGGATGGACTCTTCTCCCACCACTTAGCATTTTATGAATGAAATTGTGTTGTCTGACATAAAACTGCATTTTAACATAGTATCTGGGTGCATAAAGAAATAGAGGGCTAAACAGATTTACTTGATGATCTTTTTGACTAAAGATTTTTTAGTCTATAGATTTTTCTATTATTTACAGCTTTCCAGGACCTCAGAGAAAACAGAATAATTTGTACTGCCTTCATCATAAGTCTTGAATTTGAAGATCAGCACAGTCTTTCTTCAGAGGCTTACTATCAGGATTGTCTCCCTCCTTTCTTGCTTTCTTTTCTCTTTCTCTTTCTCTTTCTCTTTCTCTTTCTCTTTCTCTTTCTCTTTCTCTTTCTCTTTCTCTTTCTCTTTC
>JAWWES010000001.1:31069634-31105583 GCA_035583135.1 Lophotriccus pileatus
CAGCACCTCAGTGTCTTTCTGGTCATGAAGGTTCCCAAAACTGAACACAGGATTCAAGGTGTGGCCTCACCAGTGCCGAGCAAGAGGAACAATCACTGTTCTGTTCCTGCTGGCCACACTATTGCTGATACCGTGCAGGATGCCATTGGCCTTCTTGGCCACCTGGCTCATGCTGTTGAACAGCCCCCCAGGTCCTTTTCTGCTGGGCAGTTTTCCAGCCACTCTTCCCCCAGTCTGAAGCACTGCCTGGGGTTGTTGTAACCCAAGGGCAGGACCTGGCTCTTCGCCTTGTTGAATCTCACATAATTGGCCTCAGTCTATTGATCCAGCCTGTTCAGACCCCTCTGTAGAACCTTCCCGCCATCCAAGCATATCAACAGTCCCAAATAACTTGGTGTCATCTGCAATCATCAGATCATCAATAGAGATATTAAACAAGACTGGCCCCAGTACTGAGCCCTGGGGAACACGCATTGGGATCAGTCATCAGCTGGATTTAACTCCATTCATCACCACTCTGTGGGCCATCCAGCCAGTTTTTTTCCCTAGGAAACTGTGCACCCAACCAAGTCATGAGCAGGCAGTTTCTCCAGGAAAATGCTGTGGGAAAAAGTTGATTTAAGTGCCTTTGTACATGTTTTTGAGGTAGGTGTCTACCAGTGGAAGTAACAGAATAGACACATTTCAAATGCTACTTTTCAATCTTTTCATTATCTCAAAAATTCCAGGTCATCACAATGTGGTAGTAAGAATTTAATTACTATTATTTAAGTGGAATAATTCCAAAACTCCGGAACAACGAGGACATCAAGGCAAAGCCTATTACAATTAACTGATCTCAGCAAGAGTTCTAACTTCTGAAAGCCATTTACTGGCTAGAGACAGAAAGGACAAGAAGATAATAATTCACAAACTTTTCAAAAATTGAAGAGGCTCGATAACATGATACTTCTCTGTAAAAAAAATATTTGGAAATTAACCATATTTTGAAACCCAGTCAATAACTATAACAACAATAATAATGATAATCATCACCATCATCATCATCATCTACAAAGTCAAAGCAATGAACTACAGTGAAACACTCATGTCAAGTGGTGCTTCGAAAAAATGCATCACAACTTTTTCTTCAACTACATAATAGATCTACATGGCCAAATGAACACAGTCTCTCTCACAGAAAGGCCTCTTAAGCTCCACACCCATCACACAACTCTGTAAAAACTTAATAAAGAGTTCTTTGAATTAATTTCACATGAGAATACAGAGGGTTCAGGCCTCTTGCTAGTAGTTCTTAATTAGCCTCTGATCTCCCACATTCTAGATTCTGTCTCAATATATGAAACACTAATAAAAGATCTTATGTTGAATAGAGAAGAGAAAAAGAAACAAAGTTCTTCAAAATGGTTTTGAGGAACACTAATGTAACTGAAAACCAACTCCTTCAGAGTCAGGTTATTTACAGAGATATGCTATATACAGATTAATAATGACAAAGCTCTCCCAGCATTTCAGACCAGGTGTTTGAAGTTCGTTTTCTTTTATTATTTTTAAAAACTCAACATGGAATCTGAGATCTCTAGAGACCTGAGAAACAGGAAAAGAATAAGAACTCTCTTAGTAACTCCAGATATTTGCTGGTCAGCTTTTTGAAATCAAGCCAGATTTCCAGTCTTGGAGAAATTGGGTGTTGAAGACAACTAGATAAAAGATCACACACACGTATTCAGCAGAGATCTGAATGACTCTTTGTAGTAGATATACCTTTTATAAAATGCCAGCACTCCCCACATGACCCAAGTGTAACAAATCCCACACTTCTTTCTTAAATTTGGAAACTTCCAGGAAGAATTGTCTAGTTTCAGGCAAGGTGGCAATGTAGGCAGAAAACATATCATGCTCTATTACTTCAGCCATAAGCCCTGACCAGGTCAGTACTATACTTATAACTGAAACTCAGAGAGATCTTTCCATGAAGCAGGAAATATTGGCTTTCCCACATTTACAGCTGTCAGCCATAATAATTTCAACATATTCAGTATCTAGTACCTGTGTCACTGACTTATTATTATTTAAAAGACTGAGTTTATAGCATTAAAAAGTACACAGAGCAATAAAATTGCTTTTCAAGTTGATTAAATACATCAGCAGAATAGATGTTTATTCCTTGGAGAACCGGTACAAAGAGACCAAGACTAGATGAAAAGAAACAAAGAATTTAATCAACATTATTTCAGGACAGGAGCTAATTTCCTAGAGGAACAAATCCCTTTCATACTATCTGTACGTTCCCTTTGTATAGAAGCTTTTCATATCATTCATATAATGTTTTTCATCTATGAACTTCCATTGTCATAAAGAAGACCCAGAGAGATCTCTGAGTTTTCAGTTTTTTTCTTCTCTCTTTCTTTCTTTCTTCTAATTCATGTCCAAACACTTTTGATTTAGCAGTTCTGGAGAAATTTATTAAGAAATAATTGTGTTTTGAAGGGATGTTAAAAGCAGGTTAAGGATGTTTGCTCTAACAAGATAAAAGGACCCCAAGAAATTCTTTAAAAATTTAACATTTGGGGAAAAATGTTTAAAGTCAGAAGCCTCACACCGTTTAGAATGGTTGAAATTGTGTAGAGAGATTAAATGGAAAGGCACTTGTTGTTTTATCAATGCTTAACGCTGACATTTCTCCAAGACAGATGTTTTAAACAGACAAGTGGGGGAAAGCAGATGTTATCACTGGTTGTAATCTGGCTGTAAGTCAAACTGGTAAAATGATGTCACCCCCTGCTTGCAGATTCCCCAGGAAGCTCTGCCCCAAAATAGTTGAAAGTACTGTTGTCCCTGCCATTTTGTAACTACATTTGAGGTTGCAAAACTGAACTTTGATGCTGGATTTTGACTTTGAACGTAACATGCAAACTGCAGTGTGCAGCACATCACACAGAAGCAAAGCAGAGACTATTTCTCGCATGCTCCACTGGCTCTCAATTAAAAAAGATTCAAACCCAGTTCAGTGTGCCTGTTTTAATCTCCAAGGCTGAGGTACCAAGAATTCACCCGTTCCTTTGTGAGCCATCTAGACAGATGGAAGACAGGGCACAACTTTGAATCAGAAATGGCTTAGTGGTGGAACACACAGAGTGTAACTCCTTATCACAGGAAAACACAGTGAGCCTCAGTCTGACAATCTTTGGAGCAGAACACTCCTCCTCCTCCTCCTCCACTTGAACAAATTATGCCACAATAATGAAGACTAGCTGTGTGACAAGGGAAAGGGCATAATGCAAAGTGAGTGCAAAAGCAAATGAAAAAGAATGACTGAATTGAATAAAAGTACAATATGGTTCCTTGTTCTCAGTCTGTGCAGTTCTTCATTTTGCTGTGGTGGCTTACTAACGTTTTGATGAAGAAGATCATAAAGACACTAGATCAGATATGCAGAGGTTTTCTGAAAACCTTAATCAATAATTGGAAAAAAAAATCTCAAATGAGCAAGGATTTTTTCTTTCCTACTCTGAAAATGGAAGAGATTTTCAGTTCCTTGCTGATTCTATGAGACCTTTGCACTGTGGATTACAAAATCTCATATTCTTATTAGCTAGTGAAATAGTAGCTTTTTTTCATTGTAAAGATCCAATTAAACAAAGAGATTCTAGTGACTATCTATTTGACTCACAAAGAATTTTAATTTGCTCAAGATAAGTCTATGATTGTTCAAATATATAAATAAAAATATCTTGCTGTGAATCTTAAGATATTATTGAAACAAAGCAGCAAAGGACAGTAATGTATTGAATATAATTATACTTCTATATTACATCTTGAATTATTGATGAAATATTGACTCATATAGCGTATCTCTAATAACAAATTCCTAGCATCTACACTTACAAGTTGATACACCCTACCTATGTATTAACAGACGAGTAGATGAAACTATAAATTCAATCTTTTTATCACTCTATCTTTTATTAAAATCCATTAGATTATTTTGCCATGCACAAGGTCAAACCTAAAAGTTATTCAACATTAGTTTTGCGAAGCCACAGCACATAGAAGAGACCATCCTCAACTTTAAAAAAAAATAGTTTTGACAACCTATATGAATTAAGAAAAATAAATTTTTTTGGTTTAGACCAAACTAGTAATAACATCAGTCAAATGAACACAACAATAACCGACAGTAATACGTATATTTCTTTAGCACAAAACCCACTAAAATGAATAAGAAATATACATGCTTTGTTTTGTTTTGTTTTGTTTTGTTTTGTTTTGTTTTGTTTTGTTTTGCTATGCTAGCATGGAACTAAATTTTGTTTAATTTTAGTGGTGTGTGAACAAAACAGAATCAAAATAATTGCTTCATTAACATCTCCTGATCAGATCCTCATCTCAGCTTGCAAGTTTGCCAGCTGGGAAAAACAGGAGAAAAGTCAACCATTCACTAAGAAACAAAAAGAAAAACCTTGTAACATTGCAGTGTTAAAAACTGCTTTTTGATTTATGAATTAGCAAGATGACTTTGGAGTCAGTGAAGAATAATAAATATGTTCACACTATAAAGTACTGTGCAAATAACTTGCAGACACCAAAGCATTCCAATTAATATACAGCTGTGAAGATGTTTCTGAAGAATCTGCTTTCATAGCTCTATCTTTGCAAATATCCATAATTTTTGCATATACATACATACATATATACATGTATAACTTACTTTATATGCTCGCCTTTTTTGAAAAATTTTGTTCTTATTATTGATTTATTTACCTGACTTTATGTTAACTCAATATGTAAACACATTAGGAGAATTAATATTATGTATGGAAAAATTATGATGAGACATTTACTTTGGAATTTGCCAATATGTTAACAAACAAACGTGTAACAAACTTTGCTTGATGAGCATGTATTTGGCTTCAGATAACAGTTTATCTGAAACCCAGTGGTTGTGTGTAGATTCTTTCTAGCACATCACTGCAGCTACTCGGTTTCTGACTGCAAGATCAACAGTGCAATAGAATCATGAAACTCCTGGAAGCCACAGACTGAAGGAAATATTCGTTTTCTCTGCTTTATAACTTTCCTTCTTTGGATAACAGTAGTGAAACGGTGAGTGGCCTTCCGAAAACTCCACAAGAGCCTGGTCAGTTTTATTTTTCCTTCTTTTCTGATGGGCTGAAATGAAATTAGTGAGATTCAGGACAAGTCAGCTTGCAGTTGTTGGGCTTTTGAGGTCCACAGCCATGATGCAGTGTTTTAGAGCATGAGCAAAGATTATGGGGATTACCTGCCCTTTCAGACAAGCCACAATTTCTTGTGGCTAATACCAAAATAAAATTAAACATTAGTTATATGACAGTTTTCAACTTTTTGGTCTACTTGATGAAAAATAGGCTAAAAGATATTTCCCAAGGCAAAGTGACTTACAGAAGGTAATTAACCTTCCTAGCCATTGTGAATTCCAGTGGTTTACTTCCTGCATCTCCAGCACTAAACTATACGCTGGTGCTCTATTCAATGGGGGAGGCAGACAAAGTGCACAGGTTAAATATTTCTATACAAATGGCAAAACCTGTCGTCATCCCCAAGTTCATCGTACATATACGTTGCTTTATTAGGTACAAGCCTAAATCCCTGTTTCGCCACCAGTTGTAGATTTTCCCCTTGGATGTCTTATCCATAATGTCACAAAAAGCATCCATCATTGACTCTGAGCTTAGTTCAGTTGGTCAGAGCATGGTGTTAAAAATGCCAGGATTGTGGGTTTGATCCCTGTATGGGCCATTCACTTAAGAGCTGGACTTGATGATCCTTGTGGGTCCCTTCCAACTCAGAGTACCCTGTGATCTCAAAAAATGTATGGTATGAAAGCCAATTAACATAACATAAATCTCTGTAAAATACTTCACTCCAACAAGTGCACACACAAACACACACACAGAGTTTGACCAAACTTTGTGTAATACATTGCTTTGAGACCAAACAGATGTCTGTATAACTACTCTTTTCTGATCCTCAGGGCTGCCTGAGCACTGTATTACTCCTTCTGAAGTTAAAGTCCTTTCTTACAGTCAGGTTCACAGTAGTTGTTCTACTTTTCTATAAGAATCCATATAATCAGATAGAGATGATGGCGATAGGATGGGAAAAATACTCAATTGATTTTTTTAGCAGTTTCAAGTCCTCTACAGTGTGTTACCATTTAACCTGGTGTTATTATAAGAATTGATTTAACCTGGTACCAATTCTGACTTGTTCAGTAGCACAGAAATAGGAATTAATTATTCTTACATTTTATGAATGTTAGTACGCAAAAGCTAGAATCTGCCTCAGTCTGTCTTTCAGAGAGCTGCAAAAAGTTGTTACTTCTTATTTTGAGAGTGAAGCAAATATCTGATGGTAATGTTTGAAACAGATAAATTACAATTGCACTTGTTTTAAAGAAAATAAACCAGTAAACCGATAAAATATCGAGAGCTGTCCAAGACATTTTCAAAGACGGGTGTCTTGCAGTTAAATTTCTCCAGTGACCTTCTACAGTAAAGCTCTGTGCTACATAAATTAGAAGAAACCACTTGAATATAAAGAGGAATAGTGTGATATATTGTAACTAGAAAAATTATTTGTAAAGAGAGACATTTGGAAAAATGTCTCCTGCATGTTTTCCTATAAATAATGGAGAAATTTTTCACCGTAAAGACAAATAAAGACTTGCACTCTCAGAGAGAGTTCTCAGACCCATGACCTCATTCAAACTCTTCATTTTGTAATAATAAATTGATTTTCAATTGGAAATGAATAGTGTTCATTCACCTACATTTAGTCAATGTGAAAAAATCATAAAACTGAGAATGTTCTCCTGGGTTTTAAAGCAAATAATCTGTTTTATAGCTTTTGAGGCTACCCACAGAAACTTATTCCCATAACTACCATAATTTTACACATATTTATATAATGTTGGAATGGGAGAGGTTTCTGAGTTATTTACTACTGTACTGATTTGTGGGGCTTTCACTGCTTTTTTCTGTTATATTTTAGAAGTTAAATTCTTGACAACAGAAGTAAATGAAAAGGAAGAGCTTCAGAAATCCTGGACTGGAGAAACGGATTCCAAGAACCATGTATTTATTGCTGACTACTGAAATCAAGTGAATTTGAACCCTATACCCAAATATAAACAAGCTAGATCCTTCCTGAGCTATTATTCTGATAGGGAATGGGGATGGGGAATAATCACTTTACAAATACTTTTTATTTTGTTGTTGGCTTCTCTACTAAGAGGAGGATGACATTTTGTTAGGATTGTAAATATCATGGCAGAGACCTTTAAAAGAAGGTCCATTCCTATGCATCTGGGCACAAATAATTGTTCCCCCAGACATAGGAAAATAAATAATCCAAAATTCTCCATTTAATTCTAAACCACAGAAGAGTATTCAATCTTGTCTATAGGAAAAATAACAGGAGTTATCAGAGTTGGACATTAATAAAACAGAGAAGTTCAACAAAACACTGCACAATTCTTTTTATTTGTATCAAATTAGTTGACTGATTACTCCTAGTTCGCTTAAAATTAGATAAGATACAAGGAAGTTTCTGCCTTGATGTCTGGGTCAGTTTTGTACCTTCCATATAGATTTAATTTTAGTGAGCAAAAATTGCTTCTGTGTCCAAAAACATTCTGCGATGTAATATGTATTTCAAGACAAAAATAACTTTCCCCAAAAAATCACCCACCTAGTTGCAGATGGAGAAAGATTTAGGCTACAACACAGAAGATTATTACTGCTGAGACTGCGGCTATTTCTCTACATGGACAGATAAGAACCTGCGAAAGCAGCTGCTGGATGCCCTTGGTTTTATGCAAATGTCCCCAGCAATAGTGGATTGTGCAGCAGATCCTTGGCCAAGGCACAAAGATGTACTGCAGATGCCCTGCTCTTCTATCATGCTGACATCTTAAGCACCCAGCAGAGAAAAAAAGAATGTGGCTAGTAAAGAAATTACTTTTTCACTTATTATCTGTGGAAAAAAAAAAAAACAAACAAACATAATAGATGTGAGAAAGAAATATTTGGTAGTGTTTTGGGGCAAACTGTGGCTGCCGTGAAAGGCTTGGCTGACGTTGGCTGAGATACGAAGCAAGAGCTTACTTCTTAGCCTACTGTTGTTTCCCTCATGCTGTTTTTATTTTAAATACAATACTGAGGTAAGAGAGAAACAGGATATTGAGTACAAGCTGAGTCCTGACTTGCAAACAGGATAATGATACCGTTTTCTGAGGAATGGTTCTAATTAAGGGAATGGTAAGACATGGTGACTGGTGCTCACTGTTCTGCTTAGAAGGTGTTTTGTGGTGCTCCCATTGCCAGGGATGACAGTGGTAGCTCAGAGGGTAGTTGGGGGTGTGGTAAACTTCATCGAACTGGGCACAGGTGAAGGGTTAGCACTGCATCTATCTGAACGCACAAAAATACCCCTTGTAAGACCAAGCAGATTGTCTGTTCACGAACAGGCTGTGGGCACTCAAAATCACTTTTAATCAATGTTTTTCCTTCAGACCCTCATTTATTTTCCAATATGCACATACAAATGTTATTTCACACCCAACATCTCTGCTCTTAAATTGTTGATTCTTTCAGGCAGAGATTTATACTCATATGTCAGACTGTGTCAGCCCTTGTGTGCTGTCCTTGAGGTGGCTTTGAAACATATACATGTGCTCTTAATCTCCAAAAAAGGAAATTATTCTTTACAAAGTTCCCAAGCTCTCTAAGAGAGTGGTACAAGCTTTTCAAGCACTACTAAAGTTCACGTGGACACGGGCCAAGCCACATGAACCACTTCATTGCTTTGTGTGTTATGCAAAAGGACCAGTTTACATCAGGAAAATATATTGCCCAAAATCTTAAATAAGGCAAGTGTTCCTTATGGGGTAGGGGATTGCTCCTGCCTCAACCTTCCATGTGACGGTTCCACTGTTGTGAAAATTCAAAAGCACTATGAAACAACACCCAATAAGATATTTGCTGGCACTTATGCAGGAAGAACTGCTGTCCTTGTGATCAAAGAAGCCTACTAAGTTCAAACACCCATTTATCATGCCATTAACTTTGTACCCAATTTCATAAAGACGAAAGCAGCCTTGTGAGTGGAACTCACTGCTGAATTAAATCTCAAATGGTTGTCCGTTGTTCCTTTGCTACAGTACACAGGTTCCTGGTGACATTCAGCTAATGAATTTTCTTGATGATTAACTACCCATTCTATGTGGTCATTGTAATGGAAATATATTAGCTCCCGTTACAAGTGAGGTGGATATGTCATTACTACAACAAGTGAGTTGGTTTTGTTTTTTTTCTTTTCCCCTCCTCCTCTTCCTCCTCCTTCTCCTCTCTCTTCTTCTTCTCCTCCTCCTCCTTTTTCTTTTACAAAATCAAAGCAAAGCAAAGCTTGGAAAAATATCATCAAAATTCAGCAACGTCCTGAAAAAAAAACACTGCTCTGCTGAGCAATAAAATGTATTTAGATACAGCTTTTTCATTAACTGTTGAATTAGAAGGAAAGTGAAATGCAGACAGGGGTATAAACTAGCTCCTATTTGGAGATTTTACATTTATCTTCATTATAATTGTAATTACACACAGCATGATCCAGGAGTGAAAAAAAATATAATAAAAAAGACCACGTAGTCATTGTAGACATATTTCTCTGAGAACAGATCTTATAATTAACCGTGGATATTCTTTTCTTTTGCCTGTTTTCATTACAGTTCACGTTCTGGGAGTGCTCTGCTGTTGCTTAAACTGCACTGACACCTTGTGGCATTAAAACAGAAGGATCCTAAAAATAAACTATTAAATCTTCATAGGATATGAGTTACCTTGTTTGCCTTCATACAAGTGATGATCTCTTTAACTCCGGAGATGGATAGTGTTTACTTGCTGGCTTGCAATCAGAACTGGAGTCAGTCTGATAAAATCTACCTAAAATTTTAAGATGTCATGACAGAAAAATAGAATAGTTTGGTTTGGAAGGGACCTTAAAGGCCATGTAAAGGTCATTTTGTCCTGTAAAACTGAATGTGTGTGAAGTCTGTTGACTAAAAACCCACATGTATAAACACAGACACTCAAACCCTCTCCTGCACATATGCACCAAGATACAATACTATTAATTTCCAAGCTGGTGTTTTATCACCTTGGCAACAGCAAAGCATTCAGAAAAACTTCAGGTCTTTTCATCCCTGAAAATGAAGACAAGATACAGGCAGCAATCATCAGCTGAATAAAGATCTCCTAGTGGAAATCCATGGACAGAATAGAGAATTCAGCAACAAATTAGGCTCCAGTTAACTCCAAATGAATATATTTTTCATCTTATCAAAAGGCAAGGAAATAGTTTGTGATGATCCATTGGAGGCAAAGCAAAAGCAAGTTACTGCTATGTATAAAGTAGGTTTCAAGGGGAGGTAGCTGCAGTGTTTTTTGTGTCTGTCACTGTATTATTCCTCAGCTGAATGCTCCTAAATACTGTGACTATTACCAGAGGTTTTATGCTCATATCAAAGGAAACCACATCTCCCAAGGAAACCATGAGAAAATAGGCATATACTTAAACTCTGAAGATGAAGCAGAATTTCCATCACATTCTTTTTTTGTGTTATCCACTGCTGTTGCAGCATCTAAAAACCTCTTGTGATATTTTATTTAGCTGCACAAGACCCTGTACAGATAGGGAAATATTATTGTATTTATTTTACAGATGGAGAATTAAATCAGAGGAAAATTAAATTGGTTGTCTAACAGAAGAGAAAAAGGATGTGAAGTGAGGCATTTAAATGAAAGCGTCAAACAAAAGAGAAGCAGACAGTCTCTGAACTAGCTGGCACATTGGTGTCCAGTTCATTTGTTTAATCCCATTTTTTTGTCATATAAGCTGTCTAGTCATAGAATTATAGAATCATAGAACCAACCGGGTTGGAAAAGACCTCCAAGATCATCAGGTCCAACCCCTTGATCCAACACCACCATGGTTACTACACCATGGCACCAAGTGCCACATCCAGTCTCATCTTAAAACCTCCAGGGACGGTGAATCCACCACTTCCCTGGGCAGCCCATTCCGATATCTGATTACTGTCTCTGTAAAAATTTTCTTTCTAATATCCAGCCTAAACCTCCCCTGGCAGAGCTTAAGCCCGTGTCCTCTTGTCCTACTTCTGGTTGCCTGGGAGAAGAGACTGACCCCCACCTGGCTACACCCTCCTCTCAGGTAGTTGTAGAGAGTGATGAGGTCTCCCCTGAGCCTTCTCTTCTCCAGGCTAAACAACCCCAGCTCCCTCAGCCTCTCCTCATAGGACTTGTGAGTGAGGCACCTTCACTGCAGCATCCTGGACTTCAGGAGCAGAAGATTCAGAAGATCCAGGGAATGAATTATCCCCTTATACTTCATACTTGTGACACCACATGTAGATAATGCACATGCTTTATGGCACCCCAGTGCAGGAACAACACCAAAAAAATTGGAGTCAGTTCATTCAAGGACTGCCAAAATGATGGGGCTGGTGTACTTGCATTTATGTGGAGATGCCATAGGAGGTAGGCTTGTTTAGCCTGGGGAAGGGAGGGCTTTAAAGGGCATCTTAAAACAACACCTCTTAAAGTGTTCTAGAAAAAACAAAATGTTGAAAAGAATCATTGATGAATTGGGTAATTTTCAGCCAAGTAACCAGCAAAAATTTTGTTGCAAATAGCAAGTTTTCAAATAGGTCGTTTCTCTGGAATGTAATGCCTTCTTATGGTCACTTAAATTACTGATAAGTTTAGAAAGTGTGAGGACATAGAGACAACTGTCTACTTTGATTTTGAACTGAGTTTTTCATTAATGGTACATTTTCATAAATACTTATTCCAATAATTGTCCTAAGGAATTATAAAAATCAGAGAAAATTAATTCATTTTGGATCTCACCTATCTCTTTTTTTTTTTTTTGCAGAAATACAGATGTAATGGCTATAAAAACAGGGGTGGTAAACTTACTACAAAGCTATTCATGCAGAAGAGATTTCAAGGGACAATTATTTATTTATAGTTAAGAGACTTCTAACTATATCTCTTTTGCAAGAAAAGAGATGCCAAGAAACAGAAGGAAGCTTGATTTTGCATTGCAAAGCAACCCGAAAAACCTACTAAAGTTCAGTTTGGGTCTTGGAAGCCTGCATTCTTCAATGTGTTTGATGTAGTTTCTTGGGGAAAAAATGCAAATCTCTGTTGAGGGGAAGTCTCATCTATTTTACACTACTATGGAGATCTGAAATCAGTGGGATATTTTTTAATCCTTCTTTTTTTCACGCTGAGTAAACTTTTTACATATTTCTGAGTTTCACTACGAATGCTTTTAGAATGTACTTATTTTAGGTTACATTGGGTAATTAGTAGAGATACCACTGTTCTGCACAGACTGACTTCACTTTTTTACTAATTCAACATAATCCTTTATTTGCACCACTGCTTCTCACAGCAAGTCAGCTCCTAAGAGTTATTTAAAGCACCCGTGGTTCAGCATGCCCATGATTCCACCATACTATGACCTTCTATTTTGAAGTAATAGATGAAATCAGGTTATTAAATATACAATATGATATGATATGATATGATATTTGTCATGTACCTTTAGTCAATTTTAACAACACTAAAGGCATGAATGTTTCTGTTTGCTACAACTAAAGAGCTTGAAGTGCTATTATAGGGATGTATTTAGAAATGTAATGAAAGTCAGTATAAGGTCATAACAAACTGAAAGCATACACATTTTGCTCTTAATTTATTCCAATTAATATATTTCGGGTTTACAGTTAAAATAGCAGGGGAAACTAATTTATTTATTTATTTTTTTTTTTGTTGGGAATACAAATATTAGTGAATTTTAAAAATGTAGTTTTAATATTTTTGTACTTTTTCCCAAGCACTGATTTTGTTTGTATTCTATTCAATCAAAAACTGATTTACTTCAGAAAGAAGGCCATAGGCATTAGCACTTGTGTTTTAGTTACTGCCTCAGAAACAAAGGTTCGAACTTACAGGGATTTGATATTCTGAGGAAACATTTCAAACAGTTACAACAGTGTGTCCATGGGGAGACCATATAGAAAAAACTTTTCCAAAATTTTTCATTTAACCAGTTTGCCACAGTCCAACTTGGTGTACCACTGCCAATTGTACTAGACAATGTTTTTAAGCAGCACTCTGAAAAACCAGAACCTTTACAATGACTACATTGCATCAATTTTTGTTTATTTCATCTTATCTTTTGCAAATATAAAATACATTGGATAAGGAGGTTGTTTAAGACTGGCTGATAGTACAGAACTTTTGGCTGCTGAGGATTTTGGAAGGGTTTTTTCTTTGCTTTGGATTTTTGGTGGGTTTTGATTGTTGATGGAGGGTTTTTTTAGATATTAGATTGGTTTCTCAAAATATCAGTCTACAAGAATTAGCCATGCAATTTCACAGGTAATAGCAGTAGGCACCAGCCAAGCAAGAATCCAATTTGTAAAAGCCTTCACTTTATCAGACCACCTTAGAAGGATGCTCTGTGTAGTAACTGCATGAGCCACTCATAATAAATGACCTTGAGGGAAAAGTGATTAATCATATTTCAGTTGCTAGTCTAGCAAGATGAAACACATTCCAGTGGAAGAAGATTGCCTTACTGATACATATTTAGAGGCATGAATTCACAGGCCAAAGTAAATGGGCAAAAAATCTAGAGGTATGCAACTTATTTCAAGAAAATCCTTTGTTAAAGGAAGCCTGTGGCAGCTTCTCTTTAACACATAATCAAAGAAACATTGGAAAGAGTCATCTCTTCAGTCCATACATGGACTGGTCATTTGCTTTGTTGATATATGCAACAAGCATAGGATCATGTTAAACAGGTGGCACAGGAAACACTTCCTGTTTTTGCTCTACTTCCCAAAGGAGGAAACAATTGATACAGAAGATATTCCAGGACATATTGTTACAGTCTGCTTTATATTTGGCTGTATCATTACATACTACTGTTTCCTTGAAATGGTGTGCAATAAATCAATCTTGGTCTCAAAGCTCTCCCCACCAAAGTTTCTTAGGTTTCTGTTTGTTTCTGACTCCTTACAGAAATTTGGTGGTCAAAGTCAACTCAGATACCAGCAGATGCTGTAAAGGGCATTAATCTTTCCCAGCAGCCTTTTACAGTTGTTCATCATCACTCATCTTGTACAATGAAAGCATAACATGAACCACAAATCTACTTATGTATTTAAGTAATTAGAGAGGCATACAATATGTGTCTGCAACCAGGCCTAAATATCCAGTGGCATATAGCCACTGGAAGTGTTCAGAACCAGATCTGAGCACCATGACAGTCAACTGTCGTGTTCTATCAGCTTCGCTGGGCACTGGATTTCCACCTGGTATGTCCTGGCAGTGTCATGTAACAGGTTTGTTTGGGTTTTTTTTGTTTTCTTTTTTAATTAATATAAAGGAAGTGGCTGAGAGAAAAGAGTATTGATTTTGTTTCTAATCTAGCATAAGCATGCTGAATGACTTGGTAATATTCATGGGCACTAATACACCATGATAATTTAAGTGTTATAGCAAATGGATTTAATCTTTTGTTGAGATGAGTCTCTGCCAAAGTTCCCATGAGCTTCTAAGAGAAGTCATGTGCTGATTGATCCTTGCAAGAGCTATGGAGTATCATTAAAGATGTTTGACTGCCTTAGATAATATACTGAATATCAGCCAGTTATCATAACCAGTTATAATACAGATTTTTAAAAGTTTCCCACAAATATTTTTAACAATGTAAGGAGTCCTCTAGTCTTTTTAACAAATGAACAGTTTCCTAATTTTTATTAAAAAGACAGTATCACCATCTTCCCAGTCTCTGTTTCCTTACAATAAACCATTTCTGTCTGTGATTTTCTGCCCTGAAGTTCTGTATACTGAGATACTGCATTTTGCTATTGCCTGTTGAATAATTCCATCTACATTCCCAACTCACTGAAACATAACATGTTTGTTATTTATAGTTTATACTTTTCTTTATGCATTATGATATTATTATTGTAATTATTAATTCTTTATCATGTCACAGTAACAGGTGATAAATCAGTCCTATTACCAGTCTGTAATTGTTACTCCCTAAAGTGATGCTTTTTACCTCTGATAAAAATCTTGCATTAAATTTTCTTCCTGAAAGATCCTTTAAATCATTAATTTGACTGAAGAGTACTGCAAGTGACCAATGTAAGAATTTTTCTGTTTTAATCCTAGTCATCAATCCGTAATCTGTAGGTCAGTTTTTCTATTTTCAATGTGAGTCTGTTTAGAGGATTACAAATACGCAAGTCAGGAACTGACTGGATTTTTTTTTCTTTTTGCATCAAAGCACTTCTGAAAGCACACTGAGATAATGTTCTAAACTTCTAGCTTTGTTATTTCAGTGAAAGGGACTGACTGTTTTTAAACAAAGGCAGTAACAAGGGGATTTTAAGAATACTACTTACATTATTTTAGTCAGCAAAACTTAACGATGTTACAAATAATACACGTTGAAAGATATTTGAAATGGAATTAAGACAAAGATAAGGGACATCAAAACAGCCATTTAAACATCAAATTCAAACTTCTTCACTTTGCTTTCAAGGTCTTGCATAGCTTATTCAGCTTACTAAATAGAAGGTTGAGAGGTGACCTGATCACAATAATAGCTATTTAGGTGAAGTTCTACTTGAAAAATGCCCAACAAACACATTCCTGAAAATAGAAGCTGGAAACTTAGCATTTTAGGTATTTTACCTCTATAAAGCAAAGTTTTGGGCACTGAGAGAATTAAAATTCTTAATATCTAACCAAGGTAACTTGAGATGGTTATGTGAGATGAGAGATGGAAGATCTCACTCTTAGATATTAAGAAATTGGGGTTTTTTTTAAAGAAAGGGTTATAAAGCATTGCAACAGATTGCCACAGGAAGTGGTAGAGTTCCCATTCCTGTAAGTGTTCAAAAAACATGTAGGTATGGCAATTGAGGACATGGTTTAATGCTGAAGGTAGTGGTGGTACTAGTCTGAGAGTTGGACTTGGTGATCTTAAAGGTCTTTTCCAAACTTACTGATTCTGTGATTCTATTTTTTTCTACAAAAAGGCAAATTCTGCAGCCAACCTCAACAGAGGTTGAAAAGACAATACAAGGAACCACAAACTAGTCAGTCTCACCCCAGTCCCTGGAAAAAACATGGAGGTGAATCTTTCTGGAACACATTTCAGTTTACATGAAAGAGGAGGTGATCTGGAGCAATCAGCATAGATTTGTCAAGGACAGCTCAGAGTTGATCCAGTGATTGCCTTCTATGATAAAAATAGCTGGATCTCTGGCTGAGGAGAAAGCACTAACTGTCATCTAGTTTGTCTTCAACAAGGTTTTTGGTCCTGCCTCCCTCCTTAGAGACTTCCAAGATTCTTTCTAAGCAACCTAGTTTGAATTCAGATTTGGTCAATCTTTGAAGAGGAGATTGGACTAGAGACCTCCTGAGCTGCCTCCCAGCCTGAAGGAATTCTGTGATCCCAGTAGGATCTTGTTCCACAAGAGCATTGAGATCTAACATGATCTGAATCACTCTTTTTCAGTGCCTGTAAAGGCAGTCACTTACAGTCTTAATTTAAGAGACCTCAATGTAGGCCCTAAAATTAGACAGGATTTACCCAGGCAAATTGAGGTAATGTGGTTACCTCTACTTGGAGTCCCTAGGAATGGATTAGAGTATTGCATGCTTTTCTCCAGAGAGTAGTAAATTTTCTACAGTTTATGAGGGATTTTATGTCATCAGACAGTGATGAGTGCTCATTCTGGACTTTGCAATAGGGAAGACTTAAAAATAAACCACTGGGAAAAAAAAAAATTCTTTTGCAGATTTATTTCCATATCAGAAGTGTAACAATATGTACCAAACAATTTTAAGCACAGATAAAATATAAATGATTATCACTGGGATTATATTTGCGGCTCTTTTGAACAGACATGAAAGAAGTTACAGCGAGAAAACCACGAAAACACCCCACACAAATCTTATCATCAAAATGGTTTGTGGGGCTATCATTTCAATTTGGCTTTGTTCTTTCATAACACAGGATAATCACAGCAGATTAGGATTTGTCGTCACAAACACTGTGTGAGCTGCACCACAATTACCTTATTACAGGAGCATCACAAGGCTTGTTGACGCCTTAGGCAACATCCCTCTTGCAGTGCCATCGTGCCTTATCATAAACGATACTCATTAATGGTGCCTGTATAATGTTGACTTGCAGATGATTTTAAGTTTTATTTAAAACCTTATTGTGTGAAAGCCTACCTTCTGCTGGGTGTCCAAAGTCCATCCATATTAAACTGCTTATCTTTCAGTTTGTGATTGTTCCTAACTCTGTTGCCTGTTTTACAACTTCTTCCCCAATGTATTAGAGGCATAAGTCATTACAAGTTCTGGTTGTGCAACTGAAAGTGAAACAGCGTGAAAGGCAGCAGTAGCTGGGACTAGGACTCAGGAGTTTTGAGCATGTTCTAGTCTTTATCCTATTAGTATTAGGCCAGTCATTTTGTCTTTGTGTTCCTGCTGGTCCTCTCCTCTGCAGAATTTGTTACTCAGTGAGATACTAATACCCTAAATTCAAGTAGGACTTCTATAATACAATGTTCTATACCCCTAATTTAGGTTTTCTAAACAACCTGCTGAGGGACAAAAAAAGCAAAAGACAAACGCTCATAGAAAAAACAACTCATCACCCCAAAAAACACCTCAAGAAACAAGCAAGATTTCCATGTATAAGAATTTATTTCTTGCAAAGGGTTGTCTTATCTTGGCAATTTAGATATTTTGATCAACTTATGAAGACATTAGAAAAAACTGTATAGCTTCTCTGGACCATAATGTACACATCAAGTTCTGGATACAGAACCGCAGCTTGATTTTTAATATTCTCTGAATTGTCTTCCCAGCATAATGTTACATTCCCATTTCAAATTAAATAAACATGTAGTAAACAGGAGAGTTTACTTAGCTGCTTCATAGAATATTACTGGACTATATCCTAAATCTATAAATATTATTTATAGTTACATTTTAAGTTATTTACAGGAAAGAAAGGTATTTTTAAAACACACTGGGCACTTAACTTTTTTCAAATGAGCATAAATTTTGGACAAATCTCAATCACATGGACTGATATTCAGCCAGGGAAAGTTTCTAATTTCACAATATTTAGAGGGACCAGAATTGTCTTTCAAAATCCCAGATTTTTCAGATTATCTAGAAAAGTAGAAAATATTACTTATTTGAGAACCTTTACAAAGGTAGAGGAAACACAATTTAGATTTCAGGAGCATTTACTTCAAATGTCATGCTCATTATCTACATTGTCAAACTGAGGAGCAAAGGACCCATCCTGGTCCCTTTATGATGACTTCAATCCTAACAAGCTGGGACAGAGACACTGTCTCAGAGAGCTCTACCTCAAAATTGATTGTGAAGTTTTAGTAGACCATATTATCCAAATGGGCTTTGCATCTACAACTATCCTTGCTTCTTTAAAATTAGTGTAATAAGCATACCAGATGAAATTCATATTTTATCTTTTACTAAATATATTATTTCACTTTACACTATAAATACTTTTTCATATATATTGACCGATAGACTTGTTTGTGATTGCTTGTCATGGGTACGACAGCATTTGTCAGCTACACTTTTTAGATCAGACACTGTTAACAACTACTCTTCTTTTTACTGGTGTTTGTGGATGTAACAAAGAAGCAGCAGGATATAAAATCTATTTCCTCTGCTAACACGGATTTACAAATGCACACACAGCACTGAACCTGTCTCTTTTGAGTTGCTACTGATTTATAATGTTATTTTCCTTCTTGAATGTACTCTGTGGAATAGACAACTGCTTTATAAAGTCATCTCGAGTATCAGAAAATTGTGTGTCATAATATTGACTTGATACTTCTTCAGTGTTGTTTTTTTATCAGGTTGAAATAATATGTTTGACTATCATCCCTAATCCAGTTTTGATCACCCACGACTCCTGTTCACAGGTGCTTGCAGATGTATCAGAAAATCACCTCATTCCATTTATAAATAGAATCTCTGCATACATATATTGTTTTAAGAAATAGCACTTTTTTCTTGAAAAAGCATTTCAAAGCTGGTTGTGATAACTATTGTAATGTCTAGGTTATAGAGAATGAGAGTGGAATCCACTGTGTTTAGAAAGAAAGGTGGAGTCAGATTCCACCTAGAGATGCACAGTGAAAGAGGAATGGGTTATTTCAACTAACTATGAGGAAAAAATAGTGCAGAATGAGAATGATGAAACACTGGAAATGGTTTCCCAGTCAGAGTAGTGTCTCCATCTCTGAAGACATGTAAAACTCACCTAAACAAGAAACTGAGCAACCAAACATACCCTTGAAGATAGTTTGAGCTGAGTACAGCTTTGGAACACATGATCTCCAGAAGTTCCTGACGACCTAAATTTTTAATTGGCTGCATGAGCTTCTGATTATTTTTGGGGGAATTAATTATCCTAAAATTTTATTATTTTGAATTTTTAGTAATGAAACTGCTCAATGCTTTCACTGCAGAGACAAAAACCTAAATGATTGGCAAATATTAGTGAAGGATGGAAATGTACTTTAGTGGATAAAATAAGCTAAGAACAAACAGAATACTAGACTTGTATGGTCCAAGGTTAATATTGGAAAACTAGAACTCAACATAGTCAGAAAAGTAATTCCCTCTGTTTCTGGAAAATATCACAGAAGTCTACAAAACCCCTGTCTCCCAGTAAAAGCAGCTGCAAATCATAGAGTTTTCCTGATATGCAAATATTTTCATTACTTTAAGCTACCAGTGATGTTCCAAAAATTTCCATTTTCCTCTTTTCAGCTTATATGGGGAGAATTACTATAGTATGATATTAAAAATTACTTTGCAGAAGTTAAGCCATTTAAAGGAAACACACTGAGCCTTTACACAAAATCAGGAAATGAATATAATCCTTGAAAGTCAATCCATTTTGAGATAATGCACAAGTTTCTCTTCCAACATGAACTTACAAATACCTTAAAGATGTGCAAAGTTGATAATGTTCTAATAGAAACTGAGAAATGGAAACTGTTCATGAATATACTGATGTGTTTAAAAACAGCTGATCATCACATCATGTTTAGAAGCAGTTCTAATAAAGAGAAGTATTCAGAATCATGCTATTTATCTGACTGTCAGTGACGAGGGAGACACAACTCCGGTAAACAATTCACATCAGTCGTAAAATGAATTGCCCTCCGGAGATTGTTCTCTACTAAGCTAAGTAGCTAAAACTGGCTAAGAGCTTACTCCTCACTTAGGATCTCTCTCTTAGTTGAAATGAATCCAGGCTTAACTTATCATATGAAATAGCCTTTTTCTGCTTCAAGAACTGAAATGAGCAGCAGTATAAAGAAACTCAACAAATATTAATGGAATAAAAGCTGAAATGGTTACCTGATTATGCAAAAATTTTTGGCAGAGACTTAGAATATTTTTTAACAAAATTATACCATTAAAACCATTTGATTAGAATTACAACAGAAATGTTTTACACAGCAAGGGCTAAAACCAGGATCTGATCCTTTATCTAAGTCCATACCTATGGATACATCTCCATCATGTAATGCAGTGGATCAAGGGCCATGCTCCACTATTGAGACCAAACCCCACAGCACATTTCTCCATGTAATTGAATTATTTTCAGTACTAAAATAGGATGATTTCTACCATTCTGCCAGATTAGAGCAGCCTGTGGTTTGTGATATTATTCAGACGATGGTGGACATTTGTTGGGAGCACACAATGCATGACAAAGCAAATGACACATAGGCCTTTTCTAGGCCCTTCTAGCTTAGTAACAAAAATGGATAATAAAATTGAGTTTGACAGGGAGACGTTGTAGAGTTTGGATGATGTTCTGCCACAGATTTCTCTAAATTATGCTGGATAAAAACAATGTTAAGGGAGATGAGCCGTGGCATCTAGTTTTGGACACCCCCTTAATCGGATCCTAAATATTGTTCAACGGGATTAAGGTTTAGTGTCCTTACACAGACATCACTTCTCAAAGGAACTTTTGTATTCTGAATCTTATTTTGACAATATTTTCTGTTCCTTCCTGAAGTAATTTGTAAGTTGTTTTCCAGTGGAATAGCTTCCTCATATAAAGGTACCCCAGCTGCACTGGGACCCAGTACCTGCCCATAAAGCAAAGGTGAACACAGTGTAGTCTGGAGAGGCAGAGAGCAAGCCACTAACACTCTAGTATTCACTGTTTGATTTGATTTCTGGGCCGTGGTGTGATTTCCCCAAAATGAACTGTGACATTTCCTACAGCTGCTTCCTCAGCATTGAAAATAGGATTCTGCTAACCTTGGACTGTCACAAGGGAAAATGCTTACCTGCTTTAGCTCTGTACATAAAGTAAGAAAAAAAATCCAGTTCAGTTATGTGATTCAGTTCAATCATAATGATTCCCCTTTAGACAAACAGAAAGACTACATGTTTAAAAATACATGATGAGGTACCATTCTTGTTATCATTCAGTAATTTCATATAAACATAATTGTTTCTCAAGATGAATTTAAGATTGCAATCCTATTTTGTACAAATGCTAAACTTAATAGGAAAAAAAGGTTAAAATGAGCATCTTCCTGATGGCATTTCTGTGTGCTTTAACAGAGCCATCTGTGTCACTTTTCTTTTCACTCTAGCAGATTTTTTAACATTCATATAATTTTGTTCCTTTGATTTTGTTGACTGGCTTCATCCACCACTTGAGTAGGAACAGAGATGAATAAAAGGTGAATAAAAAAATAGAAATTTAAAATAAAAAATAATCCCAATTGAGGCAATTTCATAGAAATAGATCTAAGGCTTTTTTCATATAACATGTTGAATCTGTTTTGTTTCAATGACATTCACTTACTATACAGTATATTTTTCACAGCAAAGTCCCATAATGCTATTCAATGCAAATATTTTCTTAAGAATCCATAAGCAAGCTGATTTGATGGTCTTTCCTTATATACCATGTTTAAATTTTTTGAATTAATGTCTTGAAATGACATACCTCAAGTTATAAGTGTAAAATCAGGCTTAAAAATATTAATTTTTTTACCCTAAAATGGTAACAACAGTATTTTTTATTAACCTGCAGAAAAAACTTGGTTCACGTGTGTGTAGCTTCTCATTTGTTATTAAATATATTAATCACTAGGCTTTTTAAAAATTGTTTCTCTTACATAATAAGATATCAAATCCATGGTCTTTATTTTATTTAGGAAAATACATAGAAAAAGATTCAGTAAAAATCATAGGGGGATAAATGGCTAAATCCCTCAGTGCCAACTCCAGCTTTCCTTTGACTGGGATGGAAGACAACCTGATCCTGAAAAACATCCTGACACCTTGACAACATCTCTAAAATACATCAGATTTGAAATTCTATGTATGTACCATGGCGTTGACACCACATATATTTCTGCCAGCACAGAGTATGAGTTTTAGGAATGATGGATGAACTGCACCACTGAGAGAAGTTATTCAGCCTCATCTCTAACATGTTCAGAGACATGTTCAATTGACTTAAAACCAAGTTATGTTGCAAAGGAAGAAGGTAAAAGCTAAATCACTTTCCTCCAGCATGGACACCCATTTGCAATGGCAAAGGTTTGCTTTTGAAACCCTGATTGAATGTTCTGCTAGAATTGCAATGAATCAAATCAACGCTTGAATTAAACCGCATGTTATGATGACCTTAAAAGAACAACCCAAGAAAAACAAACATGCAAACAAAACAAGTTGGAAATATTAAACTATTATAACTATAATATTAAAACAAAAGAACTTACCAATTTGTCAGTACTATTTTCATTCCAGTCTTAACAGTGATTGAAGCCTGCGGGAAAGAGGAAGCAGAGATTAGTCTCAGTTGTTTTATACAGCAAGGTAGGAGTCAGAGGAGGGTGCTAGTGAATCAGATGCCTCAGGTCACTTGAGTCACCGGCAGCACATCAGTGCAGCTTCCCAAGTCCTCTGTGATGACACAGATTTACACCAGAAGGGCATCTGAGGGTAAGTATTAGTGCAGAAATTCATGTTTTTGTAGTCTTATATTTTCTGTAGATGCCTTTATGATATATAAGCTATAATTTAATAACATACATTATCCAATATGAATTAGTAATCTTAAAGAAAAGAGAAAAAGATGCAATTTCTCATCTCAAGAGTAAATTAAACATTTGAAAATTTATTGAAAACATACCATTTGAGTAGAAAGAAAATCAGTACATTGTTTAGATAATTCTAAACTCAGAAATTAATTACAAAAAAGTAAATCACCTCAGACGGTAAAGAATGAAAGTCACTGAACTGATACAAAAAGTTTCTTAGAGTTCCCACTGACTATAACAGTTGAAGACCCAAGTCCTCTTTTTGAGAATAATAAGCTATATCTAAATTGTAGGTTTTTAAGGAAAGAAATATTTTTCTGTAGATAGAATTTTGCCATCAACGAGGAGTCAGAACATCTTAAAAAATGTTGTACCATACTGAGTGACAACAAAACACAAAATCTCGATGTTTACCTCTCTTCTGAAATATGACACATTTGGTTACAATTAAATTATGAAAAATAAAAATAAATATTTATAGTAACAGAGTAATACATTTCTGTCCTATGGGACAAATGCAGAGGTACTGCATCTTATCTCTCATTCGTGTCCCTATAGCCATTGTCCAACTCTCCACAAATCTGTTAGGTAATTCTATTAATAAGAAAATTAATTGTGATAAATATAAAAATAAGATCACATAAATTTGGTAGATACTAGTGCATTAGTAGTACATAGACACTGAAGCCAGAATCAAGCTATTTCTGTTTTATTAGATGATCTTCTGTTAAAAAACTGATCAGCTTAATCAAAATGGATGTGTCAGACAAGAAATTGTCTGATCCAAACTCAGTATGGCTGTGGGTTACAGTGAAATATTTAGATTAACTGAAGGAAAATTAATGAAGCCAGTGAAGATACTAAATGTTATTGGACTAAAATGCCAATTTTGTAAACACAATGACCAAATGAGCTTATTCAAACCCATTTTTTCAGATTATAAAGGCTGTTACATGAGAAGATGAAATGTTCTATATACAGCGGTTTAAGAAACTGTCACTAAAACCATTATGATACTTTAAATAGTGTCAACAGTAAAAAATGACACTCCACAGAATGTAATCTCAGCTCTGTTTTCCTACAATACCACACACTGCATCAGGCTTGTATTCCACATACAGGGGCTTAATACTTCATCTGAAGAAATCCCACTTAGTATCCTTCACAAGCAAATAATGACAGGAAGTATTCCTAACTGCATTAGTCACTCACAAACACTGGTAACTACTATGGGATTGTATTCCAACATCATTTTATGCTTCTGTGGTTCAGAACTTTATTGAATTAGATTGTATTTCCAGTAGGAGGCTCTACGGGACAAGAACATCAAATAAGTACCAACTTAAACTGTCTATTTTCTAGCTTTTTACAAAGCTTCAAACAAGCTATCACATCATAAATATAGGCAGATAAGCATAATGAATTCATGTAAATAATATGTTGTTTTCTGGCTCCTTGTCAAGCTTAGAGCTAAATTTTGACTAATTATTACTAGTCATGGCTTGTTCTTATCAGGATCAGAGGACACCAAATTCTAGGACATCCGTCTGAGGAGTTTCTTATGCTGCTGTTTGGTTTATTCCTACCATTCGTTATGTTCTGATTCCAAAACCTGCTCTGAAGCTGCATCTGCTTATGATATGGTTGTGGATGTGTGTCATAATTAGTCTGAATTTTTCTTTTACTCATACCAAGCAATTCTCTCAATTGTTAGCTCCACTACATAGATATTTACAATGGAAACTGCAGTTTATTTTCAGCATGGCTAACCACACACTGAAAGTAAGGGCATAGGAAAAGCATCAAACAAATGGAAGAACCATCTAATACAGCAGAACAGCTGTGACTGGAGACATGAAAGGCAGGTAAGAAAAAAATTACAAAAAAATTAAGAAAAATAAATGGTCTTGGTGAATGTATTGCCCTCTACAACTATCTGAAAGGTTGTTGTGTCAAGATGGGAGTCAGCTGCTTCTCCTAGGCAATTAGTAATAGGCCAGGGGGAAAAGGCCTCAAGTTGCACCAGGGGATGTTCAGGTTAGATATTACGAAAAATTTCTCCACTAGAAGAGTGCTCAAGCATTGGAACAGTATGCCCAGGGCAGTGGTGGAAGTGTTCAAAAGAGGAGTAGATGTGGCACTTCACAATATGATTTGATGGGCATGGTAATATTTGGCTGAAGGTTGGACTTGATTTTGGAGGTCTTTTTGAACCATAATGATTCAGTGATTCTATGCCAGATGATTTATGCTGTGGGACATTTCCCAAAAGGCACCAGACCAGCCATATGGAGTGTTCAAAAATAGGGCAGAAAAAAACATACGAGGTTTTATGGAACAGTGATGTTCCCCAAGAATCGGCCTAAATGTCTGAAGAGTGTTTTCTGTCTCTGACTCTTTTGAATTGCTAGGAACATAATTAAGGCAAAAATATAGAAATTCTTTTGACTGGCGAATTAGCTCCCACTGTCAGATCATAGAGTCTGTGTTTAGGTGAGTGTACAATAAGCCCATGGAAAGGGTGTTTTCTGATAATTTCTTGATTATTACTATAATTAAGTGTAACTCAGAGCAAAGAAGATGTAAATTCTTTGTATTACATTTTGCATTCTCATATTTAACTGACATTAGTAATTTGTATCCTGTCCATTTATATATATAAGCTTTACTGAGATATTCAAGACAAACTTGGCCACCTCTTTTATGTTATTCTGCAAGAACAAACATTGATGCTTCACCTAGAATTATGGAAATCATGTTCTTCCCCTAAATTTTCAGTTATTAAAACAGTCTTTTTAAAAGCCAATAAGATTTAAGTTACATATTAATGACACACAAATTGCTTAGATAGACTAGTAGCCACATAAAAAAAAGTGTTATGGAGGAGGTGAAAACAGAGGATGTTGCACTTGACCTGTTGCAACAATGAGGAAATAGCCAGCTGACTGGAGTGAGCTCATTGAAGATAAAAGATCACAAAGGACATTTTGGTGAAGTCTGCCAAGGGCAGGAGTACAACAACAACCCCAAATGATATGTCAGAGTCATGCTCTGATACTAGTTCTGCTTCAAAATCTTTAAAGTTGTTGTAACACCAGCACCGTAACATAAGTTAATTAGCCGTACATAAGAAACACTTTTGTTAAGAAATCAGAGGGGTTACGGTTAGAATATGCTATATTTCAGTTTTCTGATAAACCCTTGAATTCCTCTCCTTGTCCATACATACTGTGAAAGTCCTGAATTACAACTACCTGAACTTCATCCAGTTCACAGACAAACAAGGGTAAGGAATTGCAATTATTTTCACATAGGCTTTTCTTTTCTGCATAAACTAATTATTACCAGCACACTTGTAGCAAGCGTGGGTAGAGCCCTTCCCAAATCTTCATTCACGAAGCCTAGCCATGAGAAACTAATTATTGATGTTCCTGGGGCATTCCTCCTGTCTGCTATGCAGACACAAGGATAGAGGATCTGTTCATGCGATTATTTTGAAATTCCAAGAAATTTTGGTGATGTTGGGAAAGCTCTACATAGTCATTCACTTTTAGAGCTATGTAATTCAGAGATTATCCACTTGTAATTGGAAGACCACAGGACTGGGATTTATTTTACCTACATTTAGTTACAGAAAACTTAGGCTCTTAGTCTAAATTAGGTATCTAATTTTTTTCTATAAGCGATGGAGAGAGACAACCAATTCCAGATTCATTCAATCCTGAAATAGACAATTAAGATAAATGAGGGATTGTCTGAGCAATCTTGTCTCACTTAGCTGACCTCATGACTGGCTTAGACAAGATCCCTAACATTTATATGGTTAATATGACATGATTGATTCTACCTCAAAATGCACAGATCTCACTTTTTTTTCCATGTTCTACCATGTGTTTGTAAGGGAGCATTAAGTGTCTAGATGAAAATAAATTGCAGGCCTTTTCATAAGGATAGTGCAATAGATGTGCTCATAAAACCATGAAGGAAAAGTAAGGAAGTCTTAGTCCATTTGTCAGCAAGGGACATGGATATTCCACTACAATTATTATTTGGTTAAGTTATTTGGTTAAGATTAAGACTAAATAATCATCTCTGCTGAATAGAATAAGTAATTAGGACTAATCAGTCAGTGATGCTTGTGTAAGCCTATTGTGCTCTCAGTACTATCGAAGCACACTCTGTAAAACTAAAACACAAATGTATCAATACATAATGAGTAAAAGGATTATTTCTGCATATTACTTCCAACATACATAAGTCATTGACAGCCTGTTACTAGATAATTAGGAACAATGATAAACAATTTAACAAGAAACTCAAATTTCAGAGGGGGAAAAAGGTCTCTAAGTCTGAATTTTGCTAAAAATTGTAATTGGTTTCTGAAGATACAGATCAAAAAACATACAGATTAAATCGGGCTATCATGTCATTCCCATGCCAGTAAGATACTCCAGAGGATGCTGGGGTTGGTGGCTGTAGCTGTTCCACTACTCAGAAGTCAGGAGAGGCCAGCATAACTACAGGGACAGGCTTCCAACATCCCTGAAGGTAACACATTTACAAAACTGCACTGTGTACAGCAAAACTTAGATGTGATAGATCCATATGCTGTCAATAACCAAAGTGGCATTTGAGAAACCTTTGGCATTCTTAGATTAATAGAATCATAAAATGGTTTGGGGCTGGAAGGGACCTTAAAGATCATCTAGTTCCAAGCCCCCTGCCATGGGCAGGGACACCTTCCACTAGACTAGGTTGCTCAAAACCCCATCCAGCCTGGCCTTGAACACTTCCATTGAATCTCCATTTATAAGTAAAAGTTATGTAGCATGAGAATGCATCTGACCAAACCCAGATATTACATTGAATCTATGATTACACTGAATGATGTGGCATAGACAGTGGTTTTTTCAGTCTTTTTCAGCATATCATAAGTTTTGCTGTGATTCATTTGGTCAACAGCAGGTCTTGTTCATCAGTTCAAAACATCAGCCTGGAAACATCCCAGCCAGAAAAGTTTAAAAGAATGGAATGATGTAAAACATATTATTTGCATTTACTAATACAAGGATAACATGTTTTAAACTTAGGATTTTCGAAGACTGCAGCAAGAATGAGGAAATGCAAAATGAAAACCAGCTGTCCACAGCAGGTATGATAAAATATCTGAATTGATTGCTTCTGTTCAGCACCTAGAAACTTATAAAGAATAGCTTATATAAAAAACAGAGTCGAGGAAAAAAGCAAAATAATATGCTGAGACCTACTGGCAGGAAACAGCACATTGTCAAGGCACAAAACATGATTCTAAGAACAGAGGAATTCAAATTTTCTTAAATCATCAAGTCATATCTGATCAAATCTCACTTAAAGCTTTGCTTATGGATTGGTATGCAAATATTTGTAGACATGGAATCTCCAAGCAGAGATTCCCTTCCCCTTCTCCACTGAACTGGTGAGTGGGATGACATTGTCTCCCTTCCAGTGGGGCTGACAATGAAGTGCCAGCAACTCCCAGTTGACACGGAGAAGATGTAAAAGCCACTGCTACCTCTTGCTATGATGCATACAGTGGGATTTATCTCACTTTGCTTTTGATGCCTTTAGGAAAGACACCTGCATTGGGGATAATCACTTGAGCCTCCATCACTAGCACTGGCAAGAAACAGGCACTTTCAGAGCTTAACTACCTAATCCTTATATAGACATTTCTCACCTTGTGCTTATGCAAATCTGTTCTCACTTTTATTTGAAATCTCTCTACCACATTTCCCAGTCTGGAAGAGCAGCTGCATGTCCTGCAAGGCAGCAGACACAAATAGATGCGGACAGGAAAAACTTGCTACTGTCTTACATATATTTTCTATTCCCCCCCTCCCCCCCCAAAAAAAAAAAAAAGAAAAAAAAAGGAAAAGAAAAAGGGAAGGTTTGGGCAGGGAAGGTTTGGGAAGGTTTGGGAAGGGAAGGTTTGGGAAGGTTTGGGAAGGGAAGGTTTGGGAAGGGAAGGTTTGGGAAGCTTTGGGAAGGGAAGCTTTGGGAAGGGGAGGGGAGGGGAGGGGATTTTATTATCCTCAGTAACATTGTTAATTATTTTGAAGCCTGTAATTCAGTAACCAGCAATGATCCTACATAAGGCACTTCTACAGTTTGTGTGATAACCTCATCAGCAAAAGTAATTATCGATATCAAAAAACATTTTCAAAGACTTTAAATGAGCTTGATATTGATTTCCTGTCCCTTTTCTGATTGTTTCATTAGAGTTTTCATTCTTTCATGCACTAAATCTCCTTTTGTGCCTTGAAGCAGTGACATTATCTTGCCAGTGGAAGTGTTTCTGACACCGTTTTCCTTCCTTTGTTGCAATTGAGCAAGGAAAAAATAAAAGCAGTTTAAAAAGAAAATGTTTACTTAGAAGTAAGGCGTGGTTCGGGTAGTGGGGTTTTTTTTGTTTTGTTTTGTTTTGATTTTTTTGTTTTTTTTGTTTATTTGTTTTTTGTTTGTTTGTTTTTTCTGATTTAGATTAATTCTTCCACCTAGGAATTTCTTGAGGTTGCATCCTGTGACTGTATAAACTTCTAAGTAGATGTCTTTGCTGTTTGATTATTTGGTGGTTTTCAGTTTGGCTTCATTTGGTTTTTTCTGATGCTCTGGGATAAATGTCTAATTGATATTTTCATGTTTTTCACATGGGCTTGCCAGTGCTGGGTGCACCATGTCTTTGTTTCCAGGAGTGGGTAACTCACTGCAGGGCCCTGAGGATCCCAAGTGGTCTGATTTTGTAAGCCCTTAACCATCTCTGGAGTTTGTTTATTTTATGTAAGAAAAAGAAAATATTTGGTCCCTTTTGATATTTTCCTCACACCATAAAATTATATACCCATCTTTTTCTGTTTATAAGAGGATTATTTATTGTTAATGGCCTAATTGTCCTTCTTTTCATTATCATCATGGTAGCTGGAGGGTATTCCTGAAATGTCTGTGCAAAAACAGTTTACAGAAGACAAAACTTTTCACCCTGAATACTTGGCAGTCTTCTAAAAAAGAGCAGGGGAAGAACTGGAGAGAACATGAGACCGGAGGCATGTTTCAACTGCAGATCCATTGAAGCATAGAAAGAGGTGAGCTTAGTTGAAACAAGCTGTCTCAGATACCAACAGCACCCAGAGAAGACCATGGGTTGATTTTTCTCTATTGAGAAGGAAACTAAATTAGCTTGCGTGTTGTTCACTGCTTCCTTTCATAACTGTTTTCAGTATGCAAGCTGGGGACAGGTATTGATGTGCAGCATTGCAACACTGACCAAGCTTACTGCCAAAAGAAAATCACATCTGTCCCAGCACAACCAGGAACAAAACCTCCTGCTGCATCCCATTTCCTTAGTGTGAATGTTCAAAAGGAACTGTCAAGCTTCAGGGATCTGCAGAAGAAATTAAATTAATGTGTTAAAAAATTGCCTTTACCATTAGGGTTCTCTAGAGCCTGACCCTTCAGCAAGGTCCATGCCATGGTTCCCCCTTTACAGGATCCAAGCCAAGACAGTGAGTGCTTTCATCGGGAAAAACACAAGTGTATCATGAATTTATACTGAAAGTACCCATCTGCCAAACAGCAATCTAAAATTATAAAACCCGGGAGAAATTCAGGCAGCTTTTGTCAATCTTCAGTTGATTTTTAAAAAATTACTTAAAAGACTCTTTGGACAGCTCCGTAACTACACTCAACTGATGAGTTCTCTCTAGCTGCTGTAACTGATAAGCCTTCTCATTACCTCTGGATTTTTAGTTGTTAATTCTTGATTAACAAAAATGAGAAAAAAAAAGATGTTTCCTATTTTAAGATCAAAGCTAATTTTATATGTTCATAAAGTAAGCTATGCAAGACATTCAACATCTCTGATTAGCTGTTATCTCTCAGAAAACAGCCCCTACCTTATTAATGCAGAGGTATAATGTACCTCTTTCATAGTTTGTCTCTCAAGGGAATATTCAAGCAATAAATGACTGTCCTAGAGGATTCATAAATTTTAAGGTTGAAAAGATTAAGATTAAATCTAAATGTCACAGTTTCACCAAGTAAGCCCTATAAATTGTGTTTAACTAAATTGTTATACCAGAAAGGCCCTAATTTTTGATTCAAAACCAACCAGACACTGAGAATTTAGCAATTATTTCAATGCAACTTTTTAGCATCCTATGGCAGCCACCTGTGAAGATTTACAACTAAATTTCAACTCTACCTGCAGCATCATCTTCTATCTGTTGTTTCCTTTTATATCTCTTGAGTACATTACATTACCAATCAAGCAAAAGCTTAGTGTAGAAACTGTAAGTAACTCTTCTGTCCCACGTTTCACAAACAGTAAAAATGGTTTTACGGAAATGCTGATATTTTCCTATTTAATACTAAAAGTTATAACTAGTTGTTGGAATTTTTTTCCCCCCACAGTTGTTCAAAATTTCTCCTTTATATTTTCGCTATTGAGAAAACAAAAGCTGATGATATTAGAGGACCCTATAGAAAAAACACACAGGGGAGAATTCTTATGGGATTCCTGAAGACTTACTAGCAGAACCAGCAAGATATCTCTCTTATCCCTTTGTACTTTCTGTCACACCTTACCATTCAGGTTTAGTAAAAAATCCTAAAATCCCTATAAAATAATCTCATCTACTTATGTAAAGTTGGTAGCCTATATTCTAACAATATCAATGGTTCCTCATTAATTATTCACAGTATTCATGAACAGAACCCAGGGTCTGTTTTTGAGAACAGCAATGCCCTGTGTTTCATTTTCTACCACAGGTAGAAAGAAAAGTAAGAGGGAGAGAGCAAAAGCAAGTGAGCAAAAGTCAGGACCAGTTGTCTGAACAAGAAGCTACTTTATAAGATGTGACTTTTTTGCAATGTTTCTATAGTGACCTTAGGAAAACCATGTTCCTGAGCTGCTCTAGGGTGTTAGCTCTTGCTGGATGTAATATACCTCACAAGAGTGGAACAAATATCTTTTTAATTTGCTTTGCATTATACCCACTTTTAAAAAATAGCACTAGTATAACAAATACTCTTTAGTTTCTTCATTTATAGCTAAATTCATAAATCTCAGTAACTATAAATGTATCTCAAGGTCAGATTTTCTACAATAACCCATTCATTTTGTTTTCCTTTCACTAAATCCATTATCTGAACAAATCATTAGGTGACCTTTTTAGTTACAGCAATTCAATAAAACTTACATTAGATGGAGTTTCAGGAACATTAGTCTAATGTGCTTTAAAAGATCACCTTCTCTGAGCAATATAATAAGTTTGTGTGAAAAGCATAAAGCATGTAATATGTAATAAAATCCAGCCCTTAATGAACCATCCAGAAAAACTGACTCGTGTTATAATTCAGTGGAAACCCTCACTTAATTAATGAATAAGAAGCCAGCAGTAACCACTGAATGTTACTTTTGATTACAGCTTGTTTTTCCTTTTTAAATGTATGCTCCTTATTTATACTGCTCAAGAAGTTACTGTTTAAATGACCTTGGTTACAGGAGTAATATTCTATGAAAAGTCATACTTAGAGCTTATTAAAAAAGGATCTCTAATTGCTAGTTAGCACCAACTGCACTAAGATACTGCTTAATTTTCCAAAGTGGTAGTCAGGACTGTAAATTTAATATATTGTGTTAGATGTTTGATAGATGATGGTTTTCTTCACCAGATACAAAAATAAAAATACCTTGAGGTCAGGCAGATAAACAATAATAAAACACAGCACCAGCTATCAAGAAGGAAATTTTTATCAGGGAAGATTGCACAGGCTCACTAAAATACATGATTTCCATTAAAAATATAAGGCAATGATCTGATTCTCTTTACAAGCAAAACATGAATAATCACTAAAAAAACCAGCTGAAAGTCTCTTCATCTTGTGCTTCCAGACTGCTGTCAAGAAGAAAACTAGTTTAACTTTCTAATCAGTCTAGGGAGGCCTGTATGCAGAAAGAGAAGCAATAATACTTTCCACCAGTTCAGCAATCAGTCATTTTTTCTGTAGATATATGCACACAGGAATATAAGCCAATTTGAATAAAGGTCAGGACACATCAAAATATTAAACTAAATAAGTTGCTTTTGCTACTAGGGTTTTTTGAGGAGACTTGTATTCATTCAGTCTGTGAGCATTTTATTTAGCTCTGCATTTTTCTAAAATACTTGTGTGCCTGTCACCCAGTGAATCAACTGGACACCTATAAACTTTTCAAGATCTTGCTCATCCACAGAAGAACAGCAGAAATTATTTCCTTTTCCCAATCACTACCTCTACTACTGACTTCAGATAGATACAGTGAAAATATCTGCACAATTATAGAATAAGTTAGGGTATTGTTTTATAATTTACAAATTGGATGTCCCATCCCTGGAAATGTTCAAATCCAGTTGGATGGGGCTTTGAGCAACCTGGTCTAGTGAAAGGTATCCCTGCCTATAGCTGGGAGGTTAGAAATAGGTGATCTTTATTGTCCATCCCAACCCTAACCATCCTGTGATTCTTTGATTCTATGAAATAAAAAGCTTTAGATTGCAATATTATAATTCACATAATATACAATTCAGCAATAGATAGATGATATGTGAAGAAGCAGTCCAAACTAAATACTCACTTTATTTTTCAGGTTGCACCTTTAGTTTAGTAGGTTTATAAAATCACACAATAAATCTAGGGTTACCACATGGTCATATTGCTTCCAATAGTAGATATATATTTTTTTGTTTCTGCAGTGAAGACAGTTACATAATTTATGTGTCATCTCTTATGGGCCACTTTCAAATTACCAAGCAGTACATTTAGAGAGCAATATTGCATCCCTTTGATTACTCTATCAATAACTTCACAGCACTTCTCTACTCTATTTTTTGTGTATATATCTATTTGAAATCTTAAGAATTAAGAGAATGTGGCTTCTTATGCTTGGGATTGATAAGCAAAGTCAAAGAATCACATAGTTTGTTTTCCTATCTCTTTCAGTTACCAGTAACTATTAATTAAAATAAAATATTAAAAAAAAAAGGTGTTTGGAATATTCCATTTTCAGTTAGAGATCTAGTTCATAATCCTTTATCCTCCTAAACAAACTTTGATGTATGGCTTCTCAGATGTCCTTTCACGTAATTCTTTTCCTTCTAGATATTGTGCCCTTCTTTTACGTTTATTTGTTATTGTTATGCAAATTACCAAGATATGTTAAATGATCTGTTAGTTTTACCTTGCTACTCTGTGAAATTTAAGGGATTTAAAAAAGTTGATGACTAAAGAACTGCTTAAAATATGCAATACCGCATGCTGATAGAGATCAGCCAGTGATCTATGGTTATTTTTCCTAAGTGAAGGATTACCAATCCACATATGTAGTCCAAGCAACATTTACATTATCAGCTGATTTATCCTAAATCATAGACAACCCAGCATAAGATTAATTTGCAATATCATATTATCTAAGATATCTCTGCTTTTCATTAATGTCTAAAATATAAATATAACTTCATATCTATCTCTTTTCATTGTATTAGAGAATTAATACATCATAGTCAAAAATACGTGGGGTTTTTTTCCCCTCTTAGTTCCTAATAATACCAGTTTCAATTAGAAAAATAATAGTCCCCTTTAACTGTTTTTAAGTCAACCATTTTTCCCTTGCTAAATAAATTCTTTGATATTATTAATTTGTGCAGGAAACTATAAGAAAAATTTGCACCATTTTAATTGTATTTATTCTCCTTAAGTAACTAGGCAGTTAATTGTTTGAACTACTGTTAAAAAGAAACCTTAAATTACAGGAATGCCTGCATTGTCAATGACTTCAGTGGGAGCAGTACTGAGTTATAATTGGCTCTTTAATTGCAACAATCACTCACAAGGCATGCAAGATTTTTAAATTTCACTTAGGTCTTGTGTATTATATAGGTTTTGAGGTGGTCTTGGGTATTATGTACTACATTAGTTTTGAGGTGATCATTCAAATTTCCCCCATATAAAATGTATTTGATGGGATTCTAAAAATGTTTTTTATTCTTCTTTTCATGGAAGAGATGTTCTTGCATTTCATTTTTGAAAGCTGGGAAACATAGCAAGTTCATAATCTCTACAGTGTGTTGCAGACTAGTGATGGTTACTGGTTAATGGTAGAAACAGCTTTTTTTTTCACTGAGACAGACTGCAACATGATGTGTTTTTGTAGTTCCATAACTGGGAATTTCTGACGTAGTTGCCATGCAGAAATAGTTCAGTGCTAATTTTGCAATTCTTTATATTAATTCATAATTTTTTTAAAAAAATTTATTTTATTTTTAGTATCTTTTCGCACATTTTTTCAACAAACTGATCCTGTTTCCTATGGAAAATGAAAAACCTTTCTTTACTGGTGCTATTGAATAATTATTGAGAGAACTGCAGTGGTACTTGTGTGTTGGGAGTGCCGCACAAGAGGCCTATGCCTGGTGGAGGAAGACTGCTGAAGAAAGAGAGAACTGAAGATAACAGCTTTGGAATGCAAGTGCACTGGATGCAGACACCCTTCTACCTCAGAGACTGTTTTTTATATTGTAGTAGTGTTATGTTTAATCAAGTTAGTAACAATGTTATTAGAAATAATC
>JAWWES010000001.1:31105683-31165414 GCA_035583135.1 Lophotriccus pileatus
GTAACCTTAGATTTATAGCTATCCTTCCTTTCCCCATTATTGGCTGTGTTTAAACTGGACCTACCAATTATAAGTTTCTCCTGACGTGTATCCTCACAAAATTCCCCACATTCCAATCCCTAAGAGATATAAACTATTCCCCCCGGAGAACAAATGGTTCTGCTTCCCCATACTGCTGTCTGTCCTTTGTTCTCCCATCCTCTGGGTCCATCCTGTCTTTCACTGCGTAAGTGAATTCTATGCAGAATGGACCCCCAGGGTCCTCAATTTTAGGGGGTGTTATAACTCTCACCCCTGATAACTTGTGGATTTATGCTTTATGTTAATTTGTCCACAGGACTGAGCTGCTATTTGACTTAGAAATCACAAGTGCTTTTGGGCACAGGTAAACCATTAGGTATTTCCTCACTGTGAAAGTGTAAAGTATGTCTTCATTGTGAAAGCTAGTTGCGAAGTCTTTACTACTGACTCTTGTTTTAGAAAATTCTGATCATCAAAATATTTTGCAATTGCAATTTCATAATAAATAATGTTTGGATTATTCTTTTTTTCATCAGAGTTTTTCTCTTGGTACACTGGAACACCTGTTGAAAAGGAAAGCCAGAGAATAATATTATATCTTCCCAATAATTTAGCAATTTGACACCAGTAAGAAATAGACTAAAAACTCTTTTATTCCATAATCTAAATTTGATGCACTGGATTTCTGCTGTGCTAGGCAAATGTTGCAGACAAAAGGTTACTAAGGAGGTATTCTTCTTTTTAGGTTTTCTAGAAATAATAGTAAGGGAGAAAATGTTAAATATTTCACACTGGAAAATCAGAAAAATTACAAAATTTCAAAGACAAGGTAAAAAAATCATATATTCATTTATAGTTAAATTGCAATAATACTGTAGCTTGACTGAAATAAATCAGGATTAATATAGTATGAATCATCAATAGAAACTATCATTTAAAAACTAATTTTAAAAGACATATATTTTAAAAATATAGGAAGGAAAAAAACCTATGTATTTACTTTTGATTGCAACAAACTCCCTAGGAAGAACCTCAGTGTTTGTCCATTATGAACACAACCTGCTAAAAAATTCTAAAATACCTTTCTTAAAAACTTCTTTTTGTCATTGGAATAAATTCGATACACATATTTTTGAGAATGCATTGATAATTTAAGTATTACAAATGGTTGCACATATGCAACAGAGGTGGCAAAGAAAAAGCAATGCTACAATCCTCAAAGACTTTGCAATTTTTGATTCAAAATGCAAAGTGTTTGGCAACTTCAAGGATGAAGCTGTGTTTACTAATTTTCTATCTGGGAGGTTAAATAGGGAAGAATGAGCTCCAAAACATATGTGAGCAGTCTGGCTTACCCAATTTTGTACGTCCCCAAACAGCTGGTGTGGAGAAAACTTACTGTTGTGTGCAGTTGAGCCACTGATGGGGATGAGGAGAAAAAAGTCAGTAATAGTTTTCAACAATCTCTCATGTAATTTTATGAAATAAAGCTCTTCAGGAAAAATCTCCACATGGTCTAGCCTTTTACTGCAATGAGGAAAGACTAGGGGGTTTAACAGATGCCATAGTGACTAACTATCCATATAGGCTGATGGAATTAAATTTCTGAAGTCCATGTTCGTAAGTGAATAGGCTTTAGAGGGACCAAGAACACACTCCTTTATGGACATCAAAGAAAGGGAAAATCCTGATAAAATTGGCAAAATAAAAAAGGATCATGAAGAGGTGCTTGTGATGGACACGTAGGGAGAATACATACAATTTACAACTTTGAAAGCAAACAAGGGGAGCTGAGATTTGTTATATATATCAGTTGTATATTTAGAAACAAGCACATGGAGGAAACAGGAGGCACAACAGTATGGTCACAGTTATTTGACTGAGCCAGTCAGGGTCAAGCCGATATCAAAGGACAGTACCTCTCTATCTAGCAGCATGGAGGGTTACTTTGGAAAAAAAAGAGATCTTAACACATGTCAGTCTAATTCATGAGAAGGCATCCACTAAAGATCACTGCAGGGAAGGCCAGACCCCAAATGTTTTGAGCCATCTGTACTGCATTACACTGTCATAATGAAAAATACAGACATGTTTTATGCACTGAGACCAATTGCATATCTGAACCACTGGGGGAAAAAAAGTGCTGGTTGGGGAATTTTTGGGTTTGTGGGTTTTTTGGGTGCTTTGTTGTTGGGCTGGCGGTTTCTTTTTAAAAACAAACAAACAACACCACAAGTACAGTCCAAAAGTAGCAATTTCATTTCCGTGATCTCCATTCTGGGCCTTCTGGTTGAAGTTATACCACTCATGTCAAAAGTGTAATCTTGCAATTTATTTCCCAGCTAAATTCTCAATGTCTTCTGTAACATGCAGCAACAAAAACAACTTTTTATGTAACACTCCATTAGATTAAACATTCTCCTTTTTTATGCTTGCCAAATGTGATGTTCTTCTTTCTTCTCTTCTGTCTTTCTCTCTAGGTACTGTTCTTTACCTTCCGGTCCCACAGTTTGCTGTCCATGTATGATTTGATTATGATAATTCCTATGGTTCTGTTCATCTTTTGGACTATTCTAAAAGAATTAAGTTGTGGCTGCCTCATCCCTGGAACTGTTCAAGGCCAGGTTGGATGGGACTTTGAGCACCCTCATCTAGTGGAAGTTCCTGCCCTTCTTTAGGTCCTTTTCAACTCAAACTACTCTATGATTGTATGAATAAGTCCAAGTTCACTGTCATTAACTCATAGTATGTATATATGCCCAGAGACTGCTAACTTACACCTTCCTTATCTCCTGAGGTTTTCAGATAACAGAATTCAACAAGAAATCAGAGACAATAAGTTTAGAAACTACTTTTCACATTCAAAACATACTTCATAGCTTTTCTCTTCAGTTATCCCTGTTAGAGAACTCTTCTCATATTCATTTGCTCAAATATAAATACCAAGGTTTCTCAGATGTCAGGACAGGACTGTCTATCGTGTTACTGACAGCACATAGGTGCTTATTTGTTGGCTTATAGCAGTATTTCCACACATGAATGTACTACTGATGGCAAAAGCAGCCACAAAGCCTTTAATTCACAACTTTGAGAATGTTGTTCAAACAGGGTGTATCTAAATTGGGTAGAATAAGAGATGGACTTAGACTGGGAGGAAACTATGATGTCAGCTGTTCCACTCATTGCTGAAAGGGTAATTGTAAGGGTAAATTGCTAATTTCAGTCTCAGATGGAGTTTCTCAGGGCCCTTTCCATTTCAGTTCTGATTTATTTCCACAGCCAGAGATGTACAACCACTGCAGGCAATTCTTCCTTCCTTCTTCCCTTGCTGTGATTTGTGTGTATTGCTTCTTATGCTTTTACTGTGCCTGTCTCAAGAGCCTGAAAAAGTTTTCTCTCTGACCCTTCACTAGTTATTTGAAGACAGTGATAAAACTTTCCCCTTACCATTTGTTTTTCAGATTGAACAAACCTGGTTCCCTCAGTCACTCCTCGTACACCTCATAGGCCATCCCTCCAGCCAACTGGACTCATACCAGTTTGTCAGTCTGTCTCTTATGCTGCGCAGCCCCCACCAAGACAGTGCTCCAGATGCAGCCTCACAAGTATCAAGCAGAGTAAAATAAGAACTTCCTGTAACCTGATGGCTAAACCTTTGCTAAAACAGACTACTATGGAGTTATCTTTTATCACCAATGGCCCAACATGACTTATATCCAAATTGTTGCCCACCAGAATTCCCAGAGCCTTTTAACAGAGCTGCTTTTTACCAGCTGTTCCACAGTCTGTATTGTTGTATGGGGTTAACTCCACCCCAGTTTCAGAACTTTGCATTCACTTTTGTTAAACTGCACGAAGTTTCTGTCAGCCCGTTCCTGAAGCTTGTCAAGATTTGCCCTGCCCTCCCCTGTATTAACTATTCCCCCCTGACCAATTTGATGTTTTTCATGAGTTTTATGAGACTGGTTTCTGTCACATGGCCTAGGTCACTGGTAGTCAGGGACAGACCATTATCAGTCTCTGACACTTGTAATGGCCACCAGCAAGGCTTTAAATCCCTAATCCCTCTATCCAACCTACTCTTCATCACTTGCCCATTCGTTCATTAGGAAATTCCTCTGGATTGCTACAACTGGTTTTTTAGTGTCATTGAGTTGATTTTTTTTTTTTTTTTTTACATCTGGATTGCTATTTATGTGGGTCATAATTTGGGCTTTTAACTCAAGTGTTAAATTTCTGACATAAATTTAAGCACTTGTGCCTATATAAAATGTAGAAAAAAGATAAAGTTGCATTTAACTAATTGGCTCCTGAAGATATATTAGTTAAGAAACATTGCTTTGTGTTTTCCTCTTTCCCACTCCCTAATGGTCCCTATAATATTCCATAATATCATTAATTATCTGTAAGAATTTCCACTGTATTCTTTGAAGCTCTAACAATGCCTTGTTTTCCTGTCTCATAATGAAGACTTGCCGATTTTTTCATCAGGTTGTTTCATCCAGAGCAGAGCACAGATAACTGCATTACAATACGCTTTCTATTGGATCCAATCTGGTAGCAATCAGTGCAGTCAACCCCTCAGCTGAGTATCTGATGTGGCAACACGTGGTGACAGCACACCTATCCCCAAAGGCAAAGGAAAGACAGGTCAGAGACAGAGGGAGGAAGAGCATAAGTGTACAAAGAAAAATTATGAGTGTGGATGAAGAAGGTCATGCTAGACCATCAAACATTTTTAGAAGGCTTTACATAAACAACCAGGTATTAATAATAGTTTCCTTTCGTCCTCCCTCCAGAGAGAGTCAAGGTCCATTTCTTGAATTGTAGCATGAAGGACATTAAATTATCAGTCAAAGATAACAGCCCGTGCACTGAAAGTGTAGAAGAAATTTCTTTGCATGTTCTTTTATAGATGCCCATGCAAAATTTCAATGTCCACAAAGGGATTTACAAAGCTGCTGACTGGAAAAAAAAAACAAAAAAACAAAAAAACAAACAACAAACAACAAACACGAAAGCAAACCCAAAACAGAAAATAAAATCTGGCAAAGGCTGTCTTTTGTAGGTCTGTGTGTTATTTGCACTTCCCTACCCTCCCTCCATATAGATCAGCCATATTAAACCACCCTATTCAGAATCCCATGTATGCAAATCAGGAGACGGAGATATGATTTACACAAAAGAAGGTATTTTCAGCTTAAAATGGGGTTGTTCTCTGCTGCATAAACTTGGCTTAAATCACAATTTTCTCTGTAGTCAGTGACAAAATTCCTGTCTTTAACAATTGGTTCCCATGTTAAAGACGGCTTTCCCTCACAAAAAGGGGGCACTATACCCCTCCTTCATAAATATTTGCTTTCCACCTGTGAGTAGGAATTCTAAAATGATCTGGTGCAAGTAAAAATATTAATAATTTGCTCAGACAAAACAAACAAAATAAAACAAAGAGTACAAACAGATACCTTCAACATATGTTGGTTGCCCAAGTTTCAGTTCACAAACTATTGACAGAGCGAACAATGAAATGATGAATAGTCCATGGAATGGAGATACACACGTGATACTAATGGAACATAGTATTTTGTGAGCTGGCCATGTCAGACAATCTTAATCAGTTCTTGACAACCCACTTCTGACCTGAGCTCTTATTTTTGGCTAGACAGCAATAATTTTTCTAGGAATTTATGTTTTTTCACTAAATGATCCTGTTGTAACAGTGAAGTCAGCACTGTGAGCATACTTCTGGCTGATCCGCTTTTGATTTGATTTGATTTGTTGATATTGGACTCTTCTTTAGATAAGTCTAGAAGGGTTACTTCTTCAAATGCCACCTGCTCCAATGGCAAGATCAAAATTTCTGTTCATGAGTTTCTCTTTGGTATCTGTAGCAATTTTGTCTGCACTTTAAAGTTGCACAGTGAAGAAAACAAACATGGTTCTAGGGCAGTTGAAGGAGAGAGTCCCTTCTCTCACTGAGAAGGATGAAGAAACAAGGGACTTCAGTTTGAAAGTCTGTTATGGACACTGCTACTGTAGAACTCATGACAAATTACCACTTTAATGCTAACTCTCAGTACAAAACAACAGGACAAAAATTTGGTGAATGTTAAGAGATCACGATGTATGAAAGGAGGAACATCATAGAAACTTAAGAAATTAAATTTAGCCTATGCAAAGCAATTTTAGGACCACTACAAGAATACTAAATCTAGGACCATCATCATCCCTGGAAGATAAATATACTAGTGTTATGAAGAAGTCAAAGGAGAGGTACAAAAAGTGACTTGAGAACTGGAAAACAGACACTTAGAAAGTGAAATTTCAGGAGTTTGCCTTATTGAGGTACAAAGTGAATCAGGCATTTCATAGTGTTATTGTTAAATATATCTGATAATTATAATAGGTATTTCAATCTTGTTGACAAAACTGCAACAAGGGTCAATAGCTAAAAGACGTATTTTTTTCCAGCAGTAAAAATACTTAGGTTAGGTTATCAAAAAAGGTTGGCCTTTGCTTTTCTTGGAATTATTAAATTTAGGTGAATTATGTTCCTAAAAAGAATATAGAAATTACAGACACTGGATGAAAACATACAGCCTGTGTAAATGAAAGCTGGTTGATATCTTGGCTAAAGGTCATACCTGATCTTGAATATATGTATCATAAGAATCTTGTGCATTTGTTGCACATCATCTTTTTTTCTTCCAGTTTTCTACAGGATGTCAGCAAAAATTTAACCTGTGGTGGACATATATCGTTTAGTCTGTCCTTAGTTATTGTACTCCATGTAGTTTGAATTAGATTCAGTTAAATGTGTATTACATCTGAACCTTAAAACTCATAAATAACTGATCTTTAACTGAGTATTTAATCAAGTAACTATCTTCAAACATATATAAGGGTCTGGAATCAGTTAGGAAGTAGTATTAGAAAATTCAGAGATAGTCAGACTCTTGGCTCAAATGACATTGACAGTGACAGGATGACATTTCAGTTTGAGACATTAACCAGTCTTGGACAAGGCAAAATTATTAAGAGAAGAAAAGCAAAAGAAATCTCAGTGGGAAGTACATAGGTCTCTCTCATTTTCATCAGAAACAATTTCAAGAAAAACAAAGAAAAAAGCCAGCCATGTATGGGCTAAACTGGTAATACTATTTTCCTTAATTTAAGATACAAAATAAAAAAACTCTCTTCAGTCTGATACTTATTCAGCCAAAGGTGGTGGGTGGTGTTATGTTGGCATTTGGATCTGATGATCTCAAAGGTCTTTTCCAGTCTTAAACATTCTATGATTCCATAAAATATACTAGAAGTTGGTGGTGGGGGGTTTATGTTATTATTTTTTCCCCTTCCTGTATTTTTCAGTTACTTATTACCCTTGAAGGTTTCCTTAACGCATAAACACATAACCATTTTTTATACCATGCAAGATGTCACCAAGCCACAGCATTCCTCAGCATCTGTCAGACACGGATTCCTGCTTCTGCACTCAAACTGCAAGCATCGGTTCATTCGAGTACTATTCAGTCTGCCCTGGTCCAAATCCAGTTATTGCCAACTACCTTTAACAACAGTGGAAGCCACCAGGTATTTGTGTTTTCCAACATGGCAGTTTGGCTGGAAAGAGTGTAAGGTATTAAACTCCAGTCAAAGAAGCACCAAACTCCCTATTTAGCCAGTTGAGCGTAGAAAGAAGGCTTTTGTGTGACTTAGACAGTACCTTGCATTGATTTAAGAAGTGATATCTAGCAATTAACACCACTAGGCATTAGCACAGGGGTGATGAATAATCTGAATGCAGTTCTAAGGGGAATTTCTCCATTTGGAAAAAAAAAATTCACACCAGAATTTGGCAGGACATTAAAGTTAATCACCACTATTCTTCATATAATCTTTAATGATCACAAACAGTCAGAACCTTCAATTTACATCTCATTTACAACGTGGCATCTTTTAGCAGCATGGGACTTCCTAACATGCTCTAAACTACTAAATGATTAAAGACTTATTCCTCCAGTACCTTGATGTTCTCAATTTAACTTTGCTTACATATTCTGCAATTCCAATACAAAGATGCTTAGCCTGTACTTGAAGAAAAACAAGAATGTGCTTACACTTCATGAATTTTTTCCTTCAAGAGGCTAAAACTGATCCTTATGAAAGAAAACAGCATCCTCTGCTTTCCTTCTAGCAAAACATGACAAAACCCGCTGTGCTAGTCTCTGTCGATGAAGCACTCTCCAAAGAAGCAGATGAACAGACCAGATGTACACAGTTTGTCTGATACCTTGCTGCTTCAATAATTTTCATTGCACTAAATGTTGTTTAATACTGGTATAATTTGTTGCTCAAAGGAAGCAATTTTTGTTTCCTTTAATGCCATTACAATGATGACTGCTCTTTTCCTGAAAGACTCAGGACCTCTCCTACCCACAGAGCAGCTTGGAGGTGCATCTAACTGTACAATCCTGAAAGAAAGCAGAAGGTCAGGGACATCTGAGTGTGGGGTTACTGTGAAAAGCCATGAAAGCCTGGATAGCTGCAAGCCCGCACAGGTCTTGCTGTGCATCAGCAGACATCAGCAACTGGCAACTGCTGGGGTAACAGTCCTATATTTACTTGACATTTGACTTCTTTACACTGACAGCTCAATTTCATTAATGATCTCAAGTGGTTGAAACACTATTTGCATAAAATATACTTTGCACTGAAAGTAATTTCATGTAGGAGACAAACATACTTTGGAAATGTTGCTCAGAAGGCTATTTTTCTTGGGAAATAATATACAAATAAAAGTAAAAAATTTGCATGTTAGTGTGTGTATTTATATCCTCCCCACCCTCAATTTAAGCTCTTTTCAGATGTTCAAAGACCATCATTCCACTACTGGTCTTCCATTTCATCTCAGGGCATGAGGATTTTTAAGAAGATTCTAGTCTGAGCAGTTGTGTGATTTGAGAACCAAGTAGTAATTCTTTTTTGGTTTGTACAACTCACCTTCCAGGCTCAGAACTTTGTCACTCCATAACATCCTTTAGAGTTTGCCAGTCACATGACAGAACCAGTGTTTTATGGAGACAAAGCTAGTACAACTAATCCCCAAAATTAATTAGTCCCTCAATATGCTCATGGGACTTTTTGTCCTAATATTTTGCAGGTTGATGCATCCCTTATATCCTCTGTCTGTCTTGGTTAGAATATCCTATTTTGAGCAAGATTATCCCATCACAACTAAACCTATATCTTACACATATTTACTAAATATACAAATACATTAAATTTTCTAATGTGCATATACACTAAACATATTAAACCTGTATCTTACACCTAATTTTAACCCAGTACAATGACCTTTCCCTCTCCTATTTCTGTTCTCTTGCATTGCAGAAGAGGTATAGGTGAGCATGAGAGAAAAAACATACTTATTTAACAAGGGCACTTATTCGTTAGAAGTTTCTTTACTACATACTATTCCAACAGCTCTCCTTTTATACATTATTTGCACCAATTAGTCACTCGTCTATAAGGCAAAAGAGAAATCTGAGTTTATCAGATGAGAAAATGAACATAAGAGAAAAGAAAAGCTTAAAAGCCAGGTGGCTGAGAAAGAAGTGTTGTCTGTGACAACTTCTGGGTGTAGCACTGAGAAGCATGATGTGATTCCTGTGAATGGGCAGTTTTCATCTCTTTTTTTCAGATCAAAAAGTTGTTAAACACTTTAGTGGCAGAAAGATCCTGCAGCAACTGTTAAACATGATGGTCTGGTGTCATTTTCTAAAGAGTCCTGTTCACTACCAAAGGTACAGTCTGAAGTTGAGATAGATCTTTGATCATTTTAGCGCATGACTGTGTAGGGATTTGTATGTTCTCACTAGGAAGGAAAACACTCCCTGAAATTGAAGGCGAATGCACTGACACTGATCTTCTCTAGAAATCTGACTGGCATAGCACAAATTTTGCTAAGATGCTGTTTGGTCAAGCAGCATTCTTGAGCAATATAAAACCACCACAACTCCTCATATATAGCCAGGGTCTTTATACACTATCAGAATGCACAACAAATGAAGTCTAATAAAATAGATAATACTGAATTAAACTACTGTTGCCACATGAATGAACACAGTCAGATATGACATATTAAGATATGAGGTTTATCTGGCTTTCTGAAAGTGTTTGGAGAACATTTCCATTATGTAAATAGCACCTTCTGTACACATGGTGGTCATTCCTTGATTTAGTGTCCAGAGAAGATATGCCCAGTAGCTCTCTGATATACTTAGCAGGTGCTTTTTTAAGCATAACGCCCTCTTTCATCATACACTAACCTTCAGTAAATCAGAATAATTTACAATGTAAGTTCTGATCTCAGAAATCTGCTGCTGTAACAGGAAGTTCCAATGTGATGTGGCAAAATTCTGTTAACTGCAGTGCAACAGTGTGAATCGCCAAATTTGAAATGAATGAACCTTGTAATGCCTCAGGCATAACATTTTAGTGGCTGAAGAATTTGACACTACATGCATTTTGAGTATCTATAATCCTATACTTATCCCGACAGCGAGAGCCTCTGCTCAATAGCAATACGTACATAGAGGAAATTATTAAAACACATTGCACATATATAGAAAATAAAGTAAGCTTCACAACTGGAGTTCTGTATTAAACACCTGTAACATGGAATAGGTTTTTACATTACCTATTTATTCTATTTTTCCCTGCTAAGATCCTCAACAGCTTTTATATTTTAGTATCCCAGCCCTTTGAGAAAAGAAGAGGACGAGGTTGAATTTTCTTTCAAACATGCTGATTCCTTCAGAGGTATACTGAAGACATTGGAGCTGGAGCTAGCATAAATGAAAACACCATAAGGCAATTAAATCCATGAAGAACGGAAATTATTTTATATAAAGAACAACTGGGATATTTCCATAAGTTCTGTAACCTCTACAAATCTCAGCTCTTGCCTATTCTCATATGAAATTACTGTAGCCCACAGTTTCTCTATGCAATGCCATTATATTGATGTGAAGTTTGTTTTTAAAAACAAAATAGAATTGTACCACCTTAAAAGATGCCCAGGGCACAGTTAAAATTATTAACACTTTTGTCTTCAGAACAAATGTGGAGTAACAGAAACACTTTTATTCCCATAGATGGTGTTTAGATTTGGAGCGTAATATCCAAATCCCAGCTGAATTCAAGTTCTGAAGTACATAAGGCAACCTTGTGGCTGTACCAAACTACAGTTACAGTAGAGAATCATTTACATTCAAAGGAGGGTTCAGCCCACCTATTCTATCTGCTAATTTCAGAGGGAGTCTAGAGTGGCTACATGCTATAGGAGGTATCTCAGTTTTTGTATCTACTGGTGTTTTCATCTTCAGAAAAGCTCTTGGCTCTTAGTATTGAAGTTAGGCATATGTGAAATTCAAAGATCCAAAACTGACATTATTTAACAATGGCAAGATTGAAAACTGGTGAGAATATTCCCTTAGGTTAAGTTTAGGTGAATAGGTAAGAGAGAAGAAACAGCAACTGCCCTTCAATCTGCATAATCTGTCTCTTTTCCATTCTTAACAAAAAAGTTCTTTATCACAAGGGTTTGAAAGAGCTAAAGCAAAGCATATGGCAAGTATGAGTCCATTTAGATTTATTTTGGCTCTCTGCAGTGAACTAAAAACACCCCTGTTTTGCCTAACAGTATAGGGACAACTCAAGGTAATTAGTTATTTCCCCAAATAAAATTAAACATCTATATTCTACTTTTTCTTGAACAGAGTTGGGCTGAGTGGACTATGCCAACACCTAAAATGAGGGCACTCTGCACTGACGGGCATCCCTGATGATGTAATAGGGATTTACTTTCTGTTTCATTGATCTTCATCACAGATAGTTGGAAGACATCAAGTATGTAAAAAATTGTGAAAATTAATTGGAATATTACAAATATCAGATATGGTGCAATTAATACACAAGAAAAGAATTTCAGCATTATTTCCACACAAGATAAAATACCAGATCTGAAAAAAATAAAATAAAATTAATCCCGTGTTGAAGTTCTAGGTAAAAAGCAGTAATGACATAATAGAAATTGTCCCCACTCACCTGCTCTGAGACTGGGAACTCAGCATAGCAACTGATACTGGATGGATTACACGAGGAATGAGATGAAAAGGCTACTAAAATAACATCCAAATAAAAAAATAAGTAAAGGAATCTTACCAAGGACATAGTAATAGAAACATTTATCATGAAAGAATACACATAGAGAAATAACAGTAGAAAGTAAGACCACTGGGCTGTGATCCAAAGTCGTTTTATTGTTATGGCTGAGCCTCCTGTTTTTTTATTCATGAAGGCAAGTCATAGCTACTCTTTCACTTATATATTCGTGGTGATTTTTGCCTGATTGTTTACCTGCACAGATGTATCGCAGAACTGTATAAACTGCTTTTGTGCTGAGCAATACACTAGGAAGTCAGCTTTGTTAAAAGTCCTTCTTCACTATGGAAACCTCCATTGTATTTCACGTATAGTTGTTTTGCTCCCACATACTGCTAATAGTGTAATAAATAAGGACTGGTTCATAACTGCTATTTCATAGAACCATTGTGAATCAACTGAGTGGAAGTGATTTTCCCCTTCTTCTCCGCTATTGTGAGACCTCACCTTTAGTGCTGCCTTCAGATCGGGGCCCCAACATAAGGATGTGGACCTATTGGAGCAAGTCCAGAGAAGGCCATGAAGATGCTCAGAGGGCCAGAGCATCTCTGCATTGGAGACAGGCTCAGAGAGTCAAAGAAGAGAAGGCTTTGGGGAGACCTTAGAGCCCTAAGAGGGCTATGAGAGAGTTGGAGAGAGACTTCTGACGGGGATGTGTAGCAACAGAACAGGAGGGGATGGCTGTAAATTTAGAGTAGGTTTAGATTAGATATAAGGAAGAAATTTTTACTGTGAGGGTAGTGAGGCACTCGAACAGGTGGCCCAGAGAAGCTGTTGCTGTCCTGTCCCTGAAAGTGTTCAAGGCTAGGCTGGATAGAGCGTAGAGAAACATGATCTAGTGGGAGTTGTCCCTGCCCATGGCAGAGGGCTTGGAACGAAATGATCTTCCAATCCAAAATATTCTATAATTCTAAGAGAGTATAGTTATTTGACAAAAAAATCAAGTTAAATGTGCATTTAACCAGTGTTAATAGATTTCAAATGGCATGTGTTGAACTGAGTGAACTATTTTTCAACTGTTCATAAATTCAGTTATATTTTGGATGCCTGAATAGATTCCTCAAACCTACTCTGTAGCCCAGTCTCAACACTAACAACACAATTTCAATTATTAAAATAGAATAAATGCTTAAGAAACAAGTGGATAAATTATAGCAGAAAGCCCAGATAATTCGTGTCTTTGGAAATTCTTGACACACACAGTGAGTGTTTGATCAGGCCCCAGAATAATTAACATCACAACTCCCAAATCAGCATAAAAACTTCTCAGAAGGAGATGTACAGAAGGTAATAGCCATTTGTGTCAGCATCTTTATTCACCTGTTGACCCTTCTTAGCTTTACTATTTTTTATATATAATCTTTGTTAAATTACACAAGAGGAAACTGATCAACTTTGTATACTTCCACCTTAAATTCCCTTTTTCCTCAAAACCCCTGCACTGCACAAAAAGTACATCATAGTTAGCCTACAAGCCATCTCAGTGCCAGCAGGAAGAAGAGATAGATTACTTCTCTTCTCCTGCCCAGGGCACATCACTGACCCAGGTGCCAAATACCACTATTTTCAGTGTGGATAATTGCTGTTCATCTGATGATTTTTCTAGGAGTTCTCTTTGATCTTGACAGATAGACTAAGCTCAAAAGCACTGATCTGAGATGCTATACCTGCTTATTAGCAAGCTTATTCAAACTCCATAGTTTGTAGAGGTTACACTTACTACAAATACCAGTCCTCACTCACTCTCTTCCTCCCCATCATGCCTCTCAGGGAAGTGCAATCAACGTAAAGTCATACCAAAGGACAGCAGTGGGCAAATTCTAAGAGCTTGTGCACACACTGATTTTGGCTTGCTGAAACAATGTCATGGTTTGAGGGCTTTATGGCAAAAATTATTGTATTTCACTCATATCTACTAAATTCTTACAACTGTGAGATGCAAGCAGTTGCACCCAGCATCCTTCATGTTCAGCCAAGACACAGACAACAATTTGAGGACTAGTGCAGTTTAACACTGGTTATTTGCAAATGTATGAATACCTACAAGAATTTCAATATCAACTTCTGCAAATAATTTGGGAAAAAAATATACAGAATTCCATGGTGGTTTTTTTTTTTTTTTCCTAGCATAGGTTTAGATTTCATGAAGGTTACAGAACTATGACTTACCTGACAAGATAGCTAGATGGTGTTAAAACGTATTTATTGCAATACAGTTTTACTGCTGGTTATATGTTTTGAAATAAAGTGTTTTATCTCTATGATTGCCTACAGCTGCAATATTTATGTGCACTTTCCTGCAGCAACTTCCTGACAAAATTCCTGGTGAGTCTGGAAACCATTTTGATTTTTACACTAAAAATGAGATATTTCAGATAGAGAAATAAAGGGACTATGATCAATCAGAAGATTTCTTTAGTCACACTTAAGTATGTTACCCACAGGACTATCTGTTCTTTATGAAGTTTGCCCACCACTAAATTCAGGAATTAAATTGATTGCATGCTATAAAAATGTAGGCATCTCAAATATATATTAACCAATCTTCTCCATATGTGATTTCCATCTGTGACTGAATTCATGACAGATTGTGTCTGGAAATTCATGAATGAGCATGATCCACACAGCTGTTTTCTGCAGCCCTGCTCATTTTACGTAAGGTTTGGGGGTATGACATGTAAGAGGATCTGGTTTCTCCTAAGTAACCTACCAAGCTTTACAGTACAGAGTCCCACAGAGTGATCTCTGGTTGCAAATTATTCTCTGAAACCTGCATTTTGAGCAAGGACTTTTTTACTTGGTTGTACTATTTGTATTCTCAAAAACAGGCAAGTTTTATTTGTCAGATCAGTGAGGAAATGCCCCAAAATCCACAAAACTACCTTTCCTGACCCATAATTCTTGAAAGAAATATCTTTTTTCAGAAGGAACATGCTTATAGCAAGCTGATTTCTGTACCAATCTACCAAAGTGAAGCTCGAGTAGATGACTTGAGGAACACTAGCTAAGGAATTTTACATATTACCCTTGGTCACATAGGCAGTTTGATTTGTATCTATCCAACTTTAAAAGAAGAACCCCTTTCCCCCTCTATTTTGTGTTTTCAGTCTTCTACCTGTCTGAGGTACAGAGATTGAGCACTTCATCACAACTCTCTTGAATCTGTTCTTCTGCTTTGCTTTGTGTTTCTGAGGACCTTCAAGGTTTCTTGTACATCTCATTCAGTGTAAGCACAATGGTGACCGTGCCCTGGACCACTTGTTTTGAGTCAACATACAGGTAGTGAGAGAGAAAAGCACACAGCACAGCAGACTGCTGAGGGAGGATTTGCTATTGCTCTCTCTTAATAAGACATGAAATTCCCTTTGTATTAATTTTGCTCTTCACACACATTGGTGCCTGAGGAGCCAATGGACAAGGGGATACAAAAATTTCTACACCACCTAGTGAAGTATTTTCTCTTTGGTGGTGTAAAATAACAGATGATTCAGTGGAAGATGCTAGTGTGGTATGAAATAGCTAAAGCTTTCCCATTAGAAAGTGTCTGTGTTTTTCCAGACGTCCTTGTTTTGGTGTTGGGTTTTTTTTGTCATTGTTGTGGCTTTTTTCCTTGTTTTAAGTTCTGGTTCCACTTTCCCATAAAAAATTGTCCAAATCTTTGAAGTGGCCTGTTAAACTCATCAGGTCTCCGGATATTTTCCTATAGACAGTTACAGGCAGCTGCTTCCCAAGTTCACCCATGCTCCTTGCCAGAGATGTACGAACCAGATCCAAGTCAGAGACCTTTCAAACATGCATTATAACCTTTCTGTCTCAGCAGGACTCATTAGCATTTGTACAGCCTGGCTGCTGGACCAGAATGGCCTTGTGCCTGGCCAGGCTGGGTGATGGACAGAGCAGAGTGCCTTGATTTGTCCAAAATGACAGGTAAAGTTACGTATGTTTTCCTGGGTGAAGCAGACATTTTCTTTCATGGGTGCTAAGAAATTCCACTTTCAGGGCAGAAAGCAAAACTACCTAATAAAAACCAGGGAATTTTTCAATTTTTCTCTTTATCATCTGAAATTTGAACAGAAGAGACTGAAAACATAGATGAGGATTTTTTCTTTCAGTGCCTGCAGAGATTTGGGCTCAGGCCTACTGATTTGAAAAGGCAGTTTCCACAGGTGATGAAATACTTTCCTTGTCAAAACAAGATTTTTTTTTCACAGATGATTAGCTGGCAATTTGGCTAGCAGATGCTGAGTGATCGGATCTCACAAATCAGCAAATCCTGCCTTCCTCATAATCCACACCTGTTTTACTATCACCATGATGAGTGCTGAACCTGAGTGTGATTAAATTTAAATGCCTCCCTCAGGTGCTTAACAAAAAAAAAGGGGAAAAAACAACACAATTTTGGAAAAGTAATGCTCTGGCTCAGAAGCAAGAAAATTGAGCTGTAGGAAAATGACATCTTGCTTTTTAAAAGTTCATTTGCTCCTGCTGTTTATACCCTACCTGAAGTCACATCACCCAGGGTTTCTGACATCCCAGTTGGTGATTTCTTAAAAGATTATGATACTGGATGGATTATAAACTGCAATTTTTGTGCTTTCATATAAGCTTGCCGCTAGCAAGAAAGGAAGGACACAAGACCTATTGCCCTTTAGAAAATGAGCAGCAAATAGGATCCTGTTTTCCAAACATTTACATAGCTATCAAGTTGTTTTCCTATTAAATGTTCCAATTTGTGAATTACAATAATACAAAAAACAACAAAAAGAAAAAACAAAACAAAACAAAAACCAAAACAAACAAACAACAAAGAAAAACAAACAAAAAACAACAAACAAACAAAGCATCAAAGCTCCTGCAATTCAGAACGTAAAAAATTACTGTTACCTACAAGGCTTTCCCTATACCTATGTCAGAAAAGCATATGGACTTGGAAGCCATAACTTAACTCCCAAATCCTAGCAACACACTTGGCAGAAGTGCCTCAGTTCTTTTACATATTCTTAACATGGTATCATTGATTACTAAAATACCTTCAAGGCATTTTGTATTTATTATAAACAAATATGTGGTTATTATGTTTCACTCTGGATCCATTTTATTTACCTAGAAAGTTTACATCTATGCATCTAAAGGATTGGGGAAACTTAGAGAAGTTTGAGTGAAAGAGCTCAAAAAAACACACCTTTTTTTCCTCCTAAGCAAATCCAACAAGTCTGTTATCCTCTGCTATCCTGATTTCATAACAGAGATATCAGTAGAGTTACAGTGGTATTAGATTGGAGTAACCAAGTGGTGAATTAGGTCCTGTTCATTTTATTACAGCAAGCATAAAGCAGATGCAGTGTGCATATGGGTCTCTGATAACACGATCATTGAAAGAGAAAATATATTCATCCTATTAGTTTTAAAATATCTAACTAGAGAAAGCAGTGCCATGTTTCTTTCCCATCAGTGGCATCTACAGACACTTGATATTTAAGAAATAAAAAATAGTTTGTAAAACTGCCAGCACAGTGAGCTCACTGTTGTGTGACTTATATTATAGTATTTTCAGATTACACTGTACTGCATTAGGTTAGGGCACACCATGAAAACACGCTTCCATTGGAATAATTTGCTCAGATTTCAGGTCAGCTCAGTGCTGGAGTTGTTTTTATGTGCAAATTCATTTGCCGCCTCAAAGTTGTTCATATGTGGAGATGAATTCTTCTCCTGCTTTGTCAGGAATCATACATTAACTTGTAGGAAAGATCTGGTAAAAAAAACCCTGCTTGTCAAACCTTAGGCCATGCCCTCCTTTCTTCTTACTGCTTTTAACGTCCTGTGGATTTCAATGCATCTCCTGTCATTCTGTAACCACCACAGAAGCTTACACGCTCCTGGTCATCTCCTGACTTTACATTCTTTATCATTAGCTTCTTCTTTAAAGTTCAAGGGCTTTTTCTCCTATCCTCCCCTATATTTTTAAAATTTTGTATTTCCACAATTCTCATTAGTATTGTCATGCCAAGGTCTCACTAATTTACTTACATATGCCTGTCCAGAGGAATACGTAAGCATTTTCTCCAGCTGAAATTTCTCCAAACTGTATGACACATCTGTGACTAGAGGCTCAGGAGAAGGTCAAGATAAACAACGATGGCTAAGAACAAGAGTAGGACTCTTTATGTAAGGCTATTTGACCGGAGAGTGACAGGTAAAGACAAACTTTTCATAATGAAAAGATGATTCAAATTTTTATAATATCATGTTTCTAGATCTCTATCTAAATATTTATAAAATTCTCAGTATACAAACTGTCTGATAGAAATGAATAAGCAAATTACAGAGCTGCTTGGAAATTTTCCATCAATGAAAAATGCAGCTTCTATACAACAATAATTTTCCATGGAAAAAAAAAATGCTGGTCAAACTGGTATTTTCATAAGGAAGAAATCTAAAGTTCTGTTCATTAAAATAACTGAAATATTTGTGAACATTAAATAAATGGATTAAGTAGATACTTGCCAGAAACACTGTCAACTTATCTGAAGTTCAAGATAAGGCCAACAGTAAAGATAATATTCTGCATTTCGGTCTTTTTTTTTTTTTTTTTTTTTAATCTAATGCTTAAAATAGGTTAAGAGTGGAGAGGGAAAAATAGATAATATCTTTGAGTGAATTGTAGGGCTGAGCTGTCTGAACAAGGCACAACAAATAGTTCTGTACTTTCCCATGTCTTCCTTGTCCTCTTTCTACACTGGCTCCAGAAATCTAGAAAAGAATCTGTAGAGAACTTCACACCTGGAAACTTCTACCTAGGCTTTTCTACATCTGTAACAAGCACTTATTGTCCATATTTCTTCACAGTGACACTTTGAAGTATAAAACAGTGTGGGAAATACTTTATGGGTAGTTAAGGGAGCTTTGCAAATCCATTATGGACAGACTCAGGCTCTTTCTGCCACTGTCCCAAGCCAGCTGGATGGCAGCCACATCTAGAAACAACACCTGCAATAGTGCAATGTTTGAGCTAATTAATTTTTTTTGTAATATGAATTAGTCCAAAGACAGCTTTTCACTAAGACATCTATGCAAGATCTGCCTGACTGAACTGGATTCATCTGCTGCGACGGTTGAACTGGATAGGGAGGGGGAACTCCATTCTCAGGGGTTTAAGTTCCAGACTCTGGAGGGATGAGGCGCTCCCCCATCCCCCCAACCACGCGGTCCCATGGCCTCCGCTGGAGGCAGCAAGCAGGGCGAGCAGAGAGGAGGCAAGAGAGTGTTTATTGTTGGGGTAAAGGCTTATATAGCCTTCAGGAGGATTCACAGAGTAACCATTGAGAAGTTCAGGGGGTAACAGGAACACCAATAGCAAGAAAGGGTTAACAACCAATAGAAAACTTCCTGATATCTTCTCAGGACATTCCTGAGATACAGATAACAGTTGCCGTGGAGGGTCTTGGGAAGAAGAAGGCACTCCAGCAAAGAGACTACAAAAAGCCATCTTGAAACATGTTTAAACAATAGTTTCTCATATACTGCAGATCTAACTGCCACAATCTGCAGGGGAAATTTGGCTCTTGCATAAGGATTAAAATGTAGCTAATCATGAATTCTTCCATCTTAAACCACTAATCCCTGGTGAGAGAAGCCTGAAAACAAAGAGGTTTTGTCATGGAGACAGTGGTATCCATGCCCACCAGAAATTTCATGCATACACCCCTGGGAGAACCTGTATAGATGTTAGTTCCCTCCAGCACAAAGCATTGACAATGCCCATACCACCACCAAACCTGGCTACCCAGCACACCAGACTAAGAAGCACACAAAAGAGCATGATATATGCTGTGCCTGTCCTTGGACATCCCACCAGGTAAAAATTATTACAGCTGTCAGTGCCTGGCAGATACACAAAGCCTTTTTCACCCCTGCTCTAATGTTTCAAAAAGATTCTTTTTTACCTCCTGGTTCAAGGTTATTGTTAATTGCCATGCAATTAGCACAGTAGCTTCTGGTTATCTTGAAATACAGGCGTAAAAGGATCTCATCTATCTGCCGGTAATTCTACAGGCAAACCTCAAAGCTGCTGTGCACAATCATACCTAAGACGCTTGAGAGAGTGAGGAAAGGACACTATCCTCCGGTCAATGCCATCCATGTTTTCCCCGTTCAGCATACAACTCTAGCACAACATGGAGCACATGTAACTGCTTTCCACAGAATTATGAAGCCTAGAGCAGTTTGGCTAGGAAGGGACCTTAAAGATCATCTCATTCCAATCCCCTGCTGTAGGCAGGGATGCCACCTAGTAGTAGGTCAGGTTGCTCGAAGCCCCATCCAACATGGCCTTGAACACTTCCAGAGATGGAGCATACACAGTTTCTCAGGATAACTTGCTCCAGAGCCTCACCACTTTCACAGTGAAGAATTTCTTCCTGTCATGCAACCTGAGTTTAAAATTATTTCCCTTTGCCTTTCTCAAATTACCTCTGTAAAATGTCACTCTCCCTCTTTTTTTATAAGCCCCCTTTTACTGTTTCCTTCTCAGCCAACTCATCTTGCACTCCTTTACCAAACAGACTTCACCCTGCAGCACATGGTGATGAATAGGGTTTAATGAGTTGCATGGTAATCATCAGGAGAGGAGGTGATAGAGGTTTGTCCTGTACAGAGGCCAGGGTTACAAAACATTCTTCTATCAAGAGAACACAGAACTGTGAGAGGTGAAAGTGTCTTCCTTTGCCCCATAGCACATTTGCTAATCTTTGAGCTATAGATGACTAAAGCACTGTTGAGAGCTCCGTGACTTGATCTTTTCTTAGCATTTAGTTTTAGTAAACCAGTTATTTACAGTGTTTGTACAGACAGAATAGTTTTGTTTGGTTTTGTGTTTTTCTTTTTTTTTTTTTTTTGGGTAATAAATACAAAAAATAACACTGTCTCATCAATCTGGCTAAGTCTTCTCATCTTGCTTTCCGCTCCGCAATGACCTTTTCATGCTGACTGAGTAATGTGTTCCTTACATGGTTTGTAACAGATATAGATTGCTTACCTTCCCTTTCTGCTTGATGACATACTGATTAATATCACCATGAGTACTAGCTCCTTGTGATCAATTAATCACTTGTCATAATTGTTCAGTAGCTAAATAATTATCAATTTTGGGTGCTTGTGATAGTGAAGGTGGACAGTGTTAGAAAGGAGAACATGTTCCTTTTGCTTCGCTGGGGACCTGAGTCTAAAAACCTCATAGAAATAGATAAATATCAAGGCATTTTATCATTCTGTACTTTGGATTCTAGTAACTCCTTTCAGGGAATATATTAAAGTATTCACTAGATGTCAGTTGCTGTGGGAACTTGATAATGGAACAGCAATGCCTTTCTGGGGCACATATTGATGGTTTGAAGGCTGCGCTGAACAACCCCAGCTCTGCTCATGAACGGTAGGATTCGTGAGTAAAATTATTAATCTTCACTCACTATTTAATGACCTATGTGCAAAGAATTAAGCAGATTTATTGTCTCCTACTAGTTATTAGTGAACATAGATACGTATTTGAAAACCTAACTCATCGGAGGTAAAAAAAGGTGAAATAGGTCGTGACATAGCCCACTACTCCAACACTAAGCTCTTCTTTGCACACAGGAGATCTCACCTGAGAACATAGAGGACTCAGTGAATGTCTTTTTTCTGCTACATCTATAATTTGAGTTGTTACTGGATAGCATGTTAGGGAGTTCATAACAAAGGAGAATTCTGGTTCAGCATCTTTATAACCCTAAGGGCTCAAAAGGCAATAGTCAAACACACTATAATTAATGGAGAAGCACAGCATGGGAAAACTCACTTTACCACATTTTGCTAACTCTTAGAATCCAAACCTATATAAACGTGTGTAATACTGTGTAAATATAATGATATCTGAAACAATGACACTAAAACTGAAACTTTGAATCCCCCTAAATTATTTTCATACATTTGAAGATTTCCTTTAGAATTTAAAAAAGTCAAGTCTGTTTCTCTATTCCTCTGATTTACTTTAAAAACCTCAAACATAAACACAAACCCTAAAATTTACTTAATAGGAAAAAAAAAATTGCACCACTCTTTTTTCCCTTTTTATTTGAACATATATCCGAAATGCAGGGGTTGCAAGCAGAGGCATATAGGGCTTCCAAATAAGTAAGCATTGTGGTGATTCACTCAGAAGATGTTTATTCTTAGTCCTGACTCCTACTGCTATTCCAAAGGACTGATAATCCTTTGAATTTTAGGTACAGTAACATCAGATTTTGGAAATGGGGCAGTGTTTTCTTACTGTATTCTGCATTACTAAGATGAAGGGTAAGATTCATGACACACATCTAGGACTTCAGACTAGGATTAACTGATGACTCATCTAGAATTGAAACAACGTTCAGCCAGTTGTTTTCTGATATGAAAGGAGTTTTTCATGAAACAAAGATATAAGTGATCAGTGATCAAGAGATCAGTGCTGCTGATTTACAAGACCTCCAGTTTCTTAGGTGTTCTCCAATATTTCTTCAGTATTCTTCAATCGCTGGAGAAAAAACCTGTAATGAAACTTGAATATTTTGGGTTTGGTTTGGGCATTGATACTGGACTAAACACTCTTGAGATTATGGGAGGTAAACCACCTTTTTTGGTTTTCTTTCTTCCAATGAAAAGAAGTGCTAAATACATCTGTAAAGCACACAGGAAGACACAACAGAAGAGAGGTAAAGCAAATATTGTAATATTCATGAATGCTGTCCTTAAATTTTGGACAGAAACAAAGCATTCTTGGGCTCATAGGGCAACTCTTCATTGCTTTCCTTAATTCTCAAGATTAATCTTCAGTGTAGAAATTTCAAATAAGGATTTAGTTGTTCTAAAGATAACCTGTTCTTTATATCTTAGTGCATTTGCAGAGTTTTTCACATAAAAACTCAGAGGTCTGTTGTGGTATTTTAAATGAAATTGTAATTGGACACTTGCATGAACAATAATACTGAAAAACAATCAAATTATGGAGCTCTTTGAGCACTCCAGTTGGGTAGGCATCTAATTGCACAAAGCAGGTGGAGTGGTCTCCATTCTCATGAATGAGAACCTTTGGCTCTTGGGATGTTGGAAATGCAACATTAACGAATGATACCAGAGAAAAAACCTTCTTTTTTGAAAAACATAATAGATTATGATTATTATTATTATTATTTCTGTACAAACATATTATTTCCTTAATATATTATATGCACATTATTTCCTTAATAAATAAATTAGTAGGAAAATAGGTACTTTATGAAAAAGATTAATATCGTTGTTAAACTGCCCTCTCTAATGATAGCAATTAATTTTGTCTTTAATGATAACACTTGAATGTAAAAGCAATGTGGAAACCAAATATTTACATTACGTTTTGTTGCCTCTTGAATAAATGACTGTTCTTAAAGACCAGCTTGAGGATTACATGTATGGAGACAACAGGCTTTTCCAAAAGTAATTCAGCATGATTAATGGTCTTTGACCAAGGAAGTTAATGATATAACCTTTCATGAAAGGTTAACTCCCACAAACTGTAGGTCTAGCTATCTGGGATTTTCTTTTCTGTATATTTTTTTCCTGATAGCCAACACTTCTGTTAGCACACATTGCTACAGAATGGATTCCCTTACTAAATATGATACTGATGTCAAAATCATATCTTAAATTCCTCTTTATTTTCAGCAATCTCCAGATTCATTCAGGTTTAGACCAGACTCTGAATTTTATTACATCAACTTCTTCTTCCTCTGAATTAATTTTTTTCTTTTCTCCCTTTTGTTTTCATCTGTAAATTTACAGCCAGATTTTGGTAGGTTAAGCTGAAGCTGTGCAAATGGATTAGGAAATTAGACTGTATTTGTTGAGATTAGATAAACTGTCAAAACAAAATTATCCTACTGGCTTGCAGAATTTCCAGAACGAAAAAAAAAAAGGAGAAAAAAAAGAAATTAAAACCTTCTAAAGAGAGTTTACACAGAACCTTAAAATAAATGGATTATAAATTGTGCTACTTTATCTTCAGACTTTTATCTTCATCTTTATTAAAAAGGTAACTGAATAATGAGGATTTTAGACCTTTTGGACCTTGCAGAACATTTTATGTCTTAAACTTGTTCTTGTAAGCAAGATTTTCAGTTTTCCATTTCTGGTCTTACCTTTAACTTGTGTAACTCAGAAGAATACATGGGGAGGGAAGAAAGATACTTTGAATAATTGCAAGATTCATTTCATCTACTCTTATAGATAGAGAGGTATCTTAAATATCACTTACTAGGTTAGAGTGAAAAGTTGAGCTGTACTATATACACTATATTATACTATAGTGTATATAGTTGAACTATATACACTATATAAAGTGATCCCTTTTTACTACTTTACTTCAAACATAAATATGTGTATTAGGTGATCTAACTCTATTTCATTACCATGTTATTCTCTCCCCAAACTTGGGATACCAGTTAACTGCTCAGAAGAATTCAGAAGTGTGCTTAAATACATGGAGCATCTTTAAATGTTTCACCCAAATAGTTTCAGCACCTGTCCATTTTTATTCTTAGATATGATTTAATGGGTAAAATCATGATGTTATATAAATTTCACCTCTTTAGATTGTTTTTTTTTTCAATATATATTAATAACCAATTACTATAATTGATACTGACTGTAATTTATATTGATTTTTTTCCAAGACAAATTTTCCTGGAAAATATTTTCAGGTCACCTTTTCTTACCAAACTAGTCTTCAGTGACCTGGTGTCACATGGTATTCTGTAGGTCCTGCAGTATGGAAATAATAAGGTTCACTTAATCTAAAACACAGTAGTTTGATATGAAATTGTTTTATTGCATTTGCCTTAATGGACCATCAGTCACGTGAAAGGGATTTTGAAACTCCTATATTACTTCTGGCAGCTAATTTTTATATGTAAGTTTATGGGTAACAGACATTCCCACAGCCTAGTCTCTGTAAACCGTTGAGATTCCACTTCAAGGTAGAATTATGCCATGTTGCCCATGCCACAGAGATAAAATCCTTTTAAACGTTCTCAGATAGTCTATGAAATGGATAATTTGTTGGTTTATTTATTTATTGTCTCTTAGGGTCTTTTCAGACTTGTTTGTACAATTTACCTATCAGTATGAACGTTGATACTTCAACATAACCTTAGTATCTGATGGTCCCAATTATTATTTTATTTAATATTTTATGTATTTTGATAGCTAATCCTAAAGCCTTCGTTTCTTGAAAATTGTGGCAACAGAGATATAGCAAATATTTCTCAAGGACAGAACATTATGCCTGCAGTGGGGTTTGTGGTGAGGGGTAATAACTTTTAGTAGGCTGATAGATACATCAGGAAGAGACAGACTAGAACTTGGACACACAAATCATTGCTCAGAGAACTGTGACTGTCACAACACCACATTCCACTTGAAAAAAAATAAATTCACAATTGTTCAGCAAAATGTATTGTGTAGAAATGTACATTAAGTTTCCAGTATGGTCAGGGAAGAATTCACAGAGTTATATCTCTCCCATTGTTATATGTGTATTGCTCTCATTGTTATTTGCAGAGCTCGAGTTTTCTGCAGACCTTTTTGCCAGTAAAAACATTTTCACCTGAAAGCTAGCATAATGACAGGAAAAAAAGGTTGGAAAGTACATTGAATAAACAGCTCAAACTTCTATTTACCCAGCATTAATAAATGCCCAGGTGGTTTGAATCCCCTTTGCATTGCTAAATCAGTGCAGCAAATGACAGAGGACAGGGGGGGGGGGGTGTGAAATGAAAAACATTTGTACAGAAGTAAAAGAGTACACAAGGCCTGATTCTCTCCCAACACGTATAAGTGGACATGACTTAATAGTTATTATTAAAGCTTTACAACACTGAAAGTACTAATTCAACATTTTTCTCTTTATTGAGTTATATTTTAAGCCTTTCTGAAAGCTGTTTGTAGCAAGTAGTCTTACTTAAAACCTTCATGAATAAAGAGACAACTCCAGGCACAAGAACAATCTTGGCCATCTGTTTGGAACCTAGATGGGTCATATCCATTTACATTTAGATCTACAATCCCAAGCCCTATGAATAGGTTTTGCCCAACCCTGGAGATGTCCGTGCTTCAAGGACCCACAGTCACCTGCTTTTTCAGCATATGCAAAGCACCATGCTTTTTACAGGACTGAATCTGACACTCCTTTTGCATAACTTTTGTGATTGATTATAAAAAATAAGATTAATTATATTTTAAAAATAAAAAAAGAGGCATCACAAAATGTTGTATTAGTCAGAGAAGGCACACAAATGTAAAATACAATTTTATAGCTAAAACTAACAGGTTTTTATGTTTGTTCAAGTTTTTTGGGGGAGATTGTTATTTTGTTTTGTTTTGTTTTGTTTTTTAAACATGGTAATTATATATCTTAACTCATCTAGAATACCAGTGTTCTGATTTTGTTCAAACAATCCAAAAGTAAAACAGGTCTTACCAGTTGATAACATAATGACTATATGTTAAAACCTCCACTCTGATGATCTCGTTCTTGCTAGTATTATTCTTCTAACAATAACAGGCAGTATTTTGTACTGCTGATATATTGAGACGCTTCTGACAATCTGGACTATCTGAAGGAATAACTACGCAATAAAAACTTTCAAACTTTGTTTTAAAAATGTTGTATAATAAGAGGTGGGCTATACTATCACCCTCAATTAGTTTAGCTTGATTATTACCTCCTCAAGTCAGTCAGCTAGAAGTCAGTGTTAACATTTCAGAAATAATGACCGAACTGGTGACAAAATATGGAAGTAAAGCAGGTTCCAGCTGAGATGTACACAGGAGGCTGACAGATTGTCAGAACCTGTCAGATTTACACCTCTGACAAGTAGAGAACAGTTATAGATAGCTTTATAAGGAGTTAGTTCATCTCAAAAGGGATGGACACAACAGGTCTGAGAATTCATCACGAATGCATGCATCAGATAGCTGCGTATGAAGCTTTATTATATCTGAGCTTTCTGGTGCAGCCAATGGAATAACTCACTCCAGTTAGGCTTTGGTTTTAGATGAGGGCTAGCTGGCTGCCATCCAGTCTAGATAAACACAGATAAGTATAGATATAGGATATATTGGTGGTTGGGAAGGAGGGAATAGAGTTACTGAAGGTCACCATACTCTCACTTTTAACAGACAGTCTGTGACTACCACTTAGAAAACAAAAAATTAAACACAAGGCCATGGACACCAATGCAAAATTTTCATTGTCTTTTTATATGGATTTAAGCAAACTGCAAACCTGTCATATTTTTTATTAGCATATTTATTTATCTAAAAATACTTTTCACTAAAAAGAGAGAAGTGGCATAGGTCAGGGTTGGGATGCCTCTTGAATATTACTAAAAGAGATTGCTTTGTTTAACAACCAAAAAGAGAAATGGAGGTATATTTTCTCTTTATAGTTATATAAATTGCATAAACAACAGAGAGTGAGATGAGCTGTGTGAGATGAAATACCAATGTAAGAACAAATATAATTAAATGTAGGTTGAAAATAAAATAGTCTAAGCACTGGAAGACTGTGATTTTAGAACAGGCTTCAAATCACAATATTAGAGATAAAAAAAAATCAAGGTTTAAAATGGGGGTTGGTTAGCATAGAACAGACTGAAGTGATAAGGAACAGGACCCTGATTCATTAATTTCTTTTCAGACCTCTATTTCTAAATTATAAGGTAGAGAAAAGCACTGCCTCCCTGTCCATTAGATTAGATTATTGATGATGTTGATTAGATTGGAGATGTCTCCTACACACTGAGATGACAGAGAAAAATACTGCCTATGAGCATCTCCTGAGAGATCACAAAATGTTGGTCCCAGTAATCCCAGTGATCTGAAGCTAGAAACACATTTAAAAAACAACCAACAGGATTAAAGCTCAAACCCCCAGATTTTGCTGAAGTTACAAAAATATTTTGTTTTTTTATTCCGATTGAAGTTGATATACTCTGTGGAATAGGAGAGGTATAAAGGAGGAAAAGGAACAGGGTAAGAGGGTAGATGTGCTTGTAAAATTAGACATACTTTGCATAGCAACAGCCTATAGGTTATAAATCTACAGTGCTACTCTACTATAGGACAGACTTATGTAATCTGCACATTAAGGTTTTGTATAATTGCTAAACCTTTTTATTGCTAGACTGAAAGCAAAGCCAATAGCTTTATTCTGCTTTCTCTATCACTGTCTGAATTCCATTCTTAATTATGCCTTATTGCAGCAGGATTTGGTTGTTATTGTGCATATCATCTTCTACTTGAAGGATATATGCAAATGACTAGGAAAGGCTGTTATCAGTTGGTTTGCAATAAGCTTTTTTTTTTTTTTTTGGTTACAATGATAAGATTAAAAAGAATAGGGACACAAAACATAGCTGCAAAACATCCTGAGCCCTCACTGGCAGCTGCAATTGCTGCTCCTGTACAAATGAGGCATAGTAAATTTTACTCACCTTAGTAGCAAGGCAACTAAAAGCACCCAAAACAGCTACAACAATAAAAAGGAAGGAAATTGCAGCCAGTGAAGTTTTTCCTGACCTAAAGGTTTGCCTTGCCATGATCACACTGGATTCAGTCAATCCATTCTGCTGGGGACTGACTTGCTGCGGAGCAGATCTGATGAGAAAAATCTGGGAATCCTGGTGGACAACAAGCTGTCCATAATCCAGCAGTACATTTGTGGCCAAGAAGACCAATGGTATCCTAGGGTGCATAAGGAAGAGCATTGCCATTGGGTCAAGGGAGGTGATCCTACCTCTCTACTCACCTCTGACGAGGCCACATCTGGAATACTGTGTATGGTTCTTGGCTCCTCAGTACAAGAGGGACATGGACCTCCTGGTTCAGCAGAGGGTGACAAATATTATAAGCATCTCTCTTATGAGGAAAGGCTGAGGCAGCTGGGCCAGCACAGCTTCAAGTAGAGATGAGTGAGAGGGAACCAAACCAATGTCTACAAATATGTGAAGGGAGAGTGTCGAGTATGAAGCCAGGCTCTTCTCAGTGGTGTCAAGCAATAGAACAAGAGGCAACAGGCAGAAAGTGATGCACAGGAAGTCCCACCTGAATATGAGGAAGAACTTTAGACAGGCGAGACTGAGCACTGGAACAGATTTCCCAGAGAGGTTATGGAGTCTCCCTCACTGGAGATATTTAAGAAACATCTGGATGCAATCCTGTGCCATGTGCTCTAGGATGATGCTGTTTGAGCAGGGAGGTTGGACCAGATGACCCACTGTGGTCATTTCCAACTTTACCCATTTTGTGACTGTGAAATGTTTCTGTGAAGGGTCAAGTGGATGGATTAATTCCTGTGTTTCCTCTTGCTGCAACAGCAGAACAGCCTCCCCCGTAGTGGCTAACCCAATGAAAGTTCTTCCTTCACTGTTTATGTGAGAACATTCACAACGGTTTCAAACTATGTACTGTGTATTACTTACTTCCCTGGTATCAAACAATTTAACCTCTTGGTTTTCTCTTGGGTCACTGTCCACATTATCTCATTTAAATTCCAGTCTCTCTTGAGGGGTGAACTGACTAGTTTTTTTTCCAGGACAACACCTGGATAAGATTTGGGTTGGACTTGATGATCTCAGAGGTCTCTTCCAACCCAGTTAATTCTATGATTCTATTCTATGATTCTATTAAATACTTTTTCCCAGAGACCATCCCTTAATAGACAATGTGAGTGAGACTACATCCTAGCCAGACTAAACCATCCTGAAACAATGTCAGCAGGTCTTATACACTTAAACATCCTTTCACAGCTTTATATCATGCAACGTATATCCCTGGCATCACGCTGGGTTGCAAAAGCAAGTACGTACATTTCAAGTACACAATTTCAAGTATGTACAGGCATAAACATGCACAGAAAGAGACACCTGAGCAAAGAGCTTTGCAGATTGAACATGACATTCCTGCTTATAACAGTGGAGTAGAGTGCTTCTTTTCACCCATGGAGTGGGTGAAAAGAAGAAATATAATTTTTAATTAGGGCAGCACATACTGAGCCTCTCAATTAATTTTTTTGATTGTTGTCTAGTAATGCTCTGCAGCAATATCTTAGTCCAAGACCTTGGCATGACCCATGATGAAATATGAGATGTGTTATTTTTGTGGACTACCCTCAGGACTGAGCTGCATGGCTTTAAAGACACACTTATAATAGACCTTAAAGTCTTTTCTATTTTGTTCTTATTGCCGTGACAGTGGCTCAGTTTGGTAACGCAATTTCAGAGCATTGTCATGTAAGTAGCTTTCATACTGAATTAGGGAAATATAACAACAGGATAAGAAAAATAATGCTTACTAAATATCTCTTACAATAAGCTTCTGCATCTTTTCACCACAGGATGACATCTCTGACCTTTCTCTTCCCTTTTCAGTAAGACCAGTCAGTACGAAAAGCTCTGCTCTATGGTTAAAAATAGAACATCTCACCGATTAAATGTTGTTCAGCAGAACATGCTTGTTGGCCTTGAAGCCAAAAAAAAAGAAGGTAATGTTATGGAATTATACGGGCAAATATATTTTTATGTTCATATTTTCTGCATTACTTTGATAAAAATCTGTGACAAGGAAAAGAGTTAACAATGGTACTTAGGTGCCCCAACTATCTTCATCCTTGTCCAGAGAAAAAAAATCCAATGTACTCTGAACATGAAGGTACTGAAGCCTAGTGGTAGAGTCAGGATGACTTGAAAATTAACCCATTCAGGGAAGAGTTAAATCTCCTTCCTTTGCATGATACAGAAGCTACTTCAAAATGCATTCAGCATTCTTACTTGCCTCTGAGTACATGCACATTTATTTTACAAATGCCATGATATTTTATTTAATTAATTAAGTCATTTTATAACTATACCTGCACATTTTTTCGTCCTCCATAACTCTAAACCAAACACTTTATACTTATGAAAGTTTTTCACTTAATGGTGTGAAAATTTCTCAAGGAAAGAAACCTCTTTAGGTGCTGACAATATTACTTTATTACTTGTTTTATTAGATAAATTACCAAAATAATAATCTATTACAGCATTTGCTGAATAATTTTGACCACCAGATATCTTTCAAAGATTTGTCTATATGTTTATTTTTTGATTCAGAGCAATGTCAGCCAAGTATGGCATGTAGTTTGGCTAAAGACTATTGACAGGCTGTTGGCTACAGTGATTTGTCACAGCTCAAACAGTTTGTATAGAGTTGTTTGCACAGAATATGTGATACTAATTGAAGATGTATGATATGCTCACAAGTGTAAAAGCAATGGCATTGTATAAATAAAACTGTGGCTCTGTTGGTAACAATCGCACAGCACAGAATGTATTAACCTCTAAATTTATGGCAAAAATACCACTTTCTTCCCCAGTATCAGGTCTTTTGTCAGATTGTTTTTCTGTGTTGAATATGGTAAGTAATAAATGATCTTATGGTGTTGCTTACTGAGGTATTGGTCACACTGTACAAAAAAAGAGAAAACGAACAGTAAATGTCAAATGTACATGTAAGCCACATGACAAATATAGAAATTTAAAAAAAAAAAAAAAATTAAAAAAACCTATCTGGTATGCACCAGAACAACAGAAAAGAAGGAATATGATACTTTTGTAACTTTTTCTTGATTTATAGAAAACTGAAAGTTTTTTGTACTTCACCCACCACCGTGTGCCTTTCTGTTTCTTTACCTTTGCAATCTTGTGCCCAGTGCTGCTGTACAGCTGTGGGTGCTCATGGCATAATCCCTGCACAGAACACTGCGCTTTGGGTTCATTTTGAAAACAAATAAAGCAGGGACACCAACATTTATTGGTTTGACATGCATGAGCATGTCTAGAAAGTAATAATCTGAAAGTAGATGCTTTCTGTCTTGGCAGAATCTCTACTGCAAGGACTCCATTCAAAAGTAGAGTAGTGCTATAGTTCCTTTTATACAGACAGAAAAATAAATCAAGAAAAATATTTTTAAGTTTTTATACTGTCAAAATATTACTGGATTGTAATTTGCATATAGATAACCATAAAAAATACACATAGCTATAAAAAAGAATTGTACACAGCCCACTGAAACACGAGAAGTGTGTGACAAAGATACACAAAAATTCCATTCCGTTACCACACAGTCATCTTTCCTATTTGAAAAGTATTGGTCTCTTTTTCAAACCATAGGCACAATCACTAAATCCCTGGCACCCATTTCCATTGTGGGCAGAGCTGCAAACTTTAAATCACACAAATGATACAGAAAGAACATGTTTAATCCTTGAAGAGTGGTGTTTCTCCATGCAGGTATTATTCACACTTGGCTCTCAAAGATAGGGAATGAAGGAATTAACTTGGGGGATAATACACAAATACATTTGATGCCTTGATCCCCAAATCTTGTAATGAACTACAGCAGTATGCCTGTGATGCTGCTGAGAAAACCTGAATTTTTGAAGACATAATCTGACTGCTACAAGTTTGTCTTTCACTGAACTAAAATACAGATCAAAATACAGATCAAAATATTGGCAAAATGCAGATCAGGAGTGGGTTTTCTAGTAAGATTTAACAACAGAGATACTTCTTTACATTTCCTCCTTGGAGTACCTGGCAAATAAAGAATGGTATTAGCTCACAGAACACTGATTTAAGTAGCTTTTGAAGCTAAGCAGTAGTTTTGCCTTGTGAATCTTGTAGAGGGAGAGCAGCCATAATTTAATGGATTAATTTTGAGTTTAAGAGATTGAAAGCTCCAATCTGCTGAGTGAATCAGCCCCTCGGCAATAATGTGAGATTGTGCTGAATGCTGGAGCCTCTCTGAACCTCAGTAACCTGGCTTATCTGCACAACATGGAAAGCAAAGCTGTTATCTGAAAGCACAACAGGTGTACAAGGCAATAGGAAATCTAAATTATTAACAAAACTGGGCTTGGTCAGAGATTTTCCATATCACATCTTTCTTTCCCCTTCTGTATTTGAATATATGATAGTTGGATTTAATGAGGCAGAAGAAAAAGAACCACACACACACACACACACAAAAAAAAAAAAAAAAAAAAAAAAAGCCCTACCAGACTTCGTGTAGAACACAGATTTTTATTTTGAAGATTCTTGGAGCTTTTATGTTGTTTTTCAGTTTTGTGTTCTTCTTTGTTTTTGTTTTGTTTTTTTTTTTACCTGTTAGATAAATAGGAGTTTAGGACTTCCATGGGGAATCGCTACTTAGTTACCTTCCTCCCTTTTTTATTTTGTTTAATTTTTTTTTTCCACAGTAGTCAACTTCTGAGTTAGAATCCCTACTTTTCCACTCAGTTTCTAGTCTGTCCTGTTGCTACTCAAGGTTTGCAGAAAGCCTTCTGCTTGCTAAAATTCCCTCTTGGTTTTTATATTCTTACATAACTTTGTGTCAGAGACTTTTCTTGCATATCACTTTAGTAGTTATAGTTATGAATAATTACATAATATCAGCACTATGGGAGATTTTTATTCACCCTACAGTATTAATTTTTATCAGATTTTATGTATTCCTAGTATAGAGCTTTTTTTCAAGGCTCTACTAAACAAAAACACTTCTTTGTAGATTCATGGAAAATTTTGCCATCTTTGCTGATGTAAAGTCTAGGGATTCTCAACTTATCTTTCAGTAATAATAACAAAAAAACTTTTGGGGATTAACTTAAAATATTATCCAGCTGGGTTGTTTCAGAATCACTATAGATTGGACCTCAAAATATAAAAAAGGAATTCAGGTGAAAAGAATGAAGATTGTTGTGTCCTTTAATCTCTCACAAATCTATTTGTACCACAGTAATTTCCTCATCCTATATAACCATATTCATGCAAAACTGCCCATAACTCCACTGACTGAAAAACAAAAAAAGCTACACCAGAGTACAAGAGGAATGAATGTTCCTCACTGGGAACGAAATCACCTGTGTGCATTACTAATCTTATGACCCCATGGGATCCTACTGTGCATGCTGACTTTGGCACTGGAGAACAAGAACTTATTTCTCAGAGACTGAGAGCAGGAATGGCAAGTGGAGTTTTCATCAGAATATGCAGCTATAATGACAAATTAGTCTGTTCCTCTATATATCACTTGGAGCAGAAGAACTAAAGAATACCTGTATCAAACGTACAACCTCATGTTGAATTATAGTGTAACTTAAAAGAGCTCAGACCGTAGTTAATCCATCACAACTTAATACACTTTGCTCCAGGGGGTAAGTTACACTTCTAGATAAAATTAGGAACTTGTTCATAGTCTAATTTTGTTTTTCTTCACCTCCCAGGGACTGCATCTTATTGTGCTTCTCTCTAGCAGTTTAAAGAGCATTTTCATACTAGAGAACTCTTTCCTATGCAGGGCATATTGACTTTCTTTTTCTTTAGCCTGAGTTGCTTCAGTCCTTCAGTCTTCTATAGAAATGTTCCGGGGAAATGTTCCTGATGTTTAGTTAGTCAACCACATATTTTAAACATTTCTCTCCCAGTCCTTCCTCCCCAAAATAGTTCCACACAAAGTCAGACATCTGTGGGGCACAACAGAATTCATCAAAGAACCATGGGGAACAGGCATTTATTGTCACCATTGTTAGGTACCAACATTCTGTCTGTTTACTACTTCTTATCTCAGTTTTCCTGTCTTTGGATATCCAAAATTTCTCAGATGGCAAAGGGCTGACTGAAGGGAAACCTAACAGTCTTTTCAATTTTTTATTTTTCATTTTTATTTTAAAATTCAAATTTTCTTGTGCATGTTTTCATCAAAAATTTTTCATATGAAAACATACAACAGGTTTGGTTCAAGATAGATAGCTGGTATATAGTATAGGGTATATAATATAGGATTTATTTGTGTTCTTTTTTTTAGCTCCCTGATATATGTAGAAAAATATTTAAAAGAAGTTGCTCTCTCAAGGCTCTTTGGGGACTTTGTTGAAAGACAAGAAAATCAATTGTTTATATAGCAACATCATTTCATTCTAGGCATAGGCTGAAGCATGCACTTATTTATCCTGTGAAATAATAAAATATTCTTTATCTATAAAGCAAGTTCTATACAATACTTCAAACCAATTTTGAGTGGCAAATAAAAATCTTTTTATTACTGTAGCACAATGAAGCACAGAGATGATTAATATATTATCAGAAGCCCCACAGATAAAAGAAGTAAACTGAGATGAGCCTAAGGTATGAGTCCCTCTTGTCCTATTTACAGAGCTTTTTCACAGAACCTACTAAACTTTGTGAGGATCAGAGCTAGCTTAATTTCTTTTAAATTCAGTCTGCAGAGAAGTTATTCCATAGTAACTTTTGTTGAATAATGTATTTGGATGAAGACTACTCAGCCAGCTCTATGAATGTACAATGTCTGAAAGTGTATGTGCATTGTAAGAAGCTCAAGTACTAGAAGTAGTTCACGGGCTTCTCACAGCAAGTAATCACTTATTAAACCACATGACAGCAAGGTACATGATCACAACAATATCAGTTCAATGCAAACAGTGATTTTCTAAAGAAATTATGACAGTTGGCTTATAGATAACTGCACTGCTTTTGCTGTCAATTTTAAATGATGAGCTATAACAACAATTAAAAAAAAAATCCAAAGCTCTTGTGGGAAAAAGTGTCTTGAGGGAACTATTTGATTCCTAGTATTTCAATAAAGGATTTAACAATATTACTCTTGAAAACTCAAGACCTTTCAGTCTGTTTAGCTGAAAGCTTAAAGGATACAGAACTAAACTAAAACAGAGAATTATATTTAGCTAATGCCTCAGAAATAAGTATGGAAAATAAGCTGCATGTTCACAAATTTTAAATTATTTGTACTTTGTATCAAACTTTTGCTCAAAGCATGGCTGCATAAGAACAAGGTGAACACCACAGCCTTTCCAACTTGTTTGTGTTTGAACTAATTTGTATCGCATTCTTCTTAGAATTTACCCCTTAAAATGAGGAAGGAATTTTATGTGCTATAGTGACTTAAAGGAAGATGTGCAACACTATGAATCAATTATTTGTTTTAAACTTCTTATAAAATTGTGTATAGAGTATTTAAACAACAGACAGTTATATCCAAAGAAATGCAGGTAATCTTGGTGATTTAGTGGCACCAGCTGAATAAGAGTTGCATGATGTCAGATAAAAAACTAGGAAGATGGAAGGAAAGGGGAGAAGGAAGAAATTGGATGATATTTACATGCATATGTGTACTGGAATTGCTGGAGCTCGATTTCTATCACCTCTTTCAGGTAAGCTTGAGGACAGATATAATTAACTGATTACATTAAAACGGAATGATGAAAGGGAAGTACATCCTGACGGTGTTCAGCAGAATGATATGGAAAGCTTAGAAACCTCAGCATCTACCATCCTGAGATCTGTGAGAGGATTCATTACTGAACTACAAAAGTAAAAAAAGCCAAAGTATAGTGAGAAGAAATGACAAAAGAGAACCCAATGCTCCAAAGGATGATCTGAGAATTATCCAAGGGTTCTCAGTTTTGTTCAGAACAGCAATATGGAGCTAGAGGTGTTCATACAGGTGAAGATGTTCAAAGAGAAATTGAACTAAAGACTGCTAAGCATCTCATCACTTAAACGGGTAACTCATGCAGGCTTTTTTCTACAGTCAGCATAAAAAAGCATGGTATTTCTGAAAGCTTCCAGAGGGCCAGCTTGAGATTCTAACCCTTCCTGCTACCTTTGCAAAGCAAATCAAGTCACTTCCATGCTGATGAGATGCAGCAAGCCAAGGGATTGGGAAGAAGGAGAAGCTTGGGTCACCCCACCACACACATCCTCTCCTTCTTCCAAGACCCTTTGTCAACTGCCGACATACATTATGAGCTTTTATATAAGTGTTTAACACATTTCAAGCCTAATACAATGTCTAAGTTGTCATTCATTTTCAAAGAGCTGAACTCTGTTTTGACAGCATGTGCTTTGGAGTTGACTTTTGAAATAATCACAGAGTGGCTGTAGTAAGTGCCAGGAGACAGGGGACCTAAGATCTTAGCTCTTCACAGCTTCAGGGAATTTGAGCCAAGAGATATCTCAGCATAATCTCTTCCAGAGGATACTTTGGGGAAAATTTCTCTTTATTCTTCTTCCTTGAGCAGAACCATGGCACAAGAAAAGTGCACAAGGTCATGCAGCTGTAAGAACCAATGAAAAAGGAGGCTGGCTGTAGCTGTGGTCCAAACATAATCTATGAATCCTGAGGGAAGTTTTTATATTATCCCTTTTCTCCATTTCTGCTGAATTCAGCTGAGAGATATTTACCTATTTATTCACCAGGGACAGGTATGGTGCTCTACATATAGAATAACATTACTTCAGATTCCTAGAGAAAGACACGGGTACCTCAAGAAGGAGAAATATTATTTATTTGATTGCTGACACTCAAATTATACCTACATGTTATGTTAGGAATCTGAACCTCTGTTGACCAAACACTTCTACAAAAGTTAATAATGTATTTCCTATGATTTATCAAATGAGGTCAACAAATGCCTATTAATAGTTCCTGTTATGCACCTTTCTTGAAGGGGATTTAGAAGTTCCTTAGGAAAAAAAAAAAGTGATTTCCTTCTCTTCTGATGGTGAGAATTAATTACAAAAGATAGATTTCTGTTGTCTTCTTTAAGAAAGTGAGGAAGTCTAAAAATACCTACTTTCTGATGTTTTTCAGGATTCAAGTATTTCAAATAACTTTAGTCTTAAACATGTAATTTACGGATGCAATGTTTGAATAAACCTCCACTTTGCTGTTTGCATAAGTGCAGCTACATTGCATTTCCTCTCTTTATTTATTTTCTTAATCCTAGGCAATGAAAATATTTGGATGGTCATCTCTACTCTGGAAAGGAAACAAACAGTGCAAACATAGAAACAAACAAGAATGTTTGAGGGACTGATGGGTGAGGATTAAAACTGAACAGAAGAAGGAAAAAGAAAAAACATCTGAAGAATGATCCTAAAGGAGACTGAGAAAATAAGAAAACAGAAAGACAGAAATCTGTAAAAGCAAAAGGGATCAGCAGTGAAGTAAGAGAAAGCACGTGACAGGGAAAGGACAACAAAGCAGAATTAACTGAAGTAAGGTTTGAAAGGGAGTCTTCAAATATCTCTAGGTCTCAGCATGTGAGGTTTGGTTTACTGGTTGTTTTTGAACACCTTCACAAGGGAAGGGACAAATTTTATTTACAACGTTGTCATTAAAAAGAAGTATAAATCTACCAAAACTAATGAGGTGCTTTGCAATGTGTGCTTATTAGAAAAAAATTAAATATGTGATGAATCCCGCTTGATTTCATTAGTATATATTTGCAAAAACAGCAGGAGCAAAAACAGGTGAGATTTTTAGAGGAAGTGGCAAGAAATCTTAATGTTAAATGAAGATTTTTTTTTTAATATAAAGGAAAAAAGAAATATTCCGAAAAAGAAGGAAAAATAAAAGAAGACATAAAACTAGAAAGAAGTTAAATTCAAATATGACATGGAGGGGATAGAAGACAATAAAAAATATAGAATAATCACCTATCAATAATTTTTTAAAATTTATTAATTATATCACTCATCTTAGTCTCATCACAATATCACATCTGAATACCTGAAGGCCAGAAAGGGTTTAATTTCACCTGTTTTACCCAATGGGCAACTGAAGGATGATGATACCAAGTCATTATTCCCCTTCATCAATTTGTCCCTGCTTTTACTGTCACAGGAAAAAAAAAATGTTTTGCAATGGAGCACTCAGTTTATGGATCCCAATATCAGCTTTGGAAAGGTGCACTGTTGCCCCGGGTTGTTTACCTCTGCTGTGAAAAGAGACCAGCCAAAGTAGATGGCACAGCTCCATGAGACTTCTTGTCTTTCCCTTACCTTCTCAAATGCCCACATAAATCACCCTGTAGCCTCTGTCTATACTACTGCTCTGTTTTCTGATGATAAAATATCCCTGTCCTTTCACACACAGATAGGCTAAGTGCTAGAGAAGGGATATGGCCTCTCAAGGAAGAGACAAACAAAGTTTTAGAAATGACAAAGCAGTCTGACCTCTGAAATGCTTGTAAGTATCAGGAGCTCAGGTTTTAGAAGTGCCCATGCTCTTCTTTGACATATCTTGCCCACTAATTGATATTCATTTGATTACTTTGGCTGATGTAAAGTTCTTTTGAATCATTGCAAAAGTATAGATATTGGGAAGGAGAAATTGCACATTGAAAATAATGAAGCTTGAAAATTATATTGACATGCACTTATTTTATTATTTTTTTAAATATTTGTAAATAGTCGATACCAGTTTCACATTCAAATAGACCTATGTCTTTATGAGGAGCTTGTTTGATAGATTCATAAGTATTATTTTTACCTCTAACTAAACTCCAGTGACCTCCCATACAGATGCCCTCAAGCAAGGAACAAACAGAATAAGAAATATTGAGGGGAAGAGGGATTACCTTTCTCAAGTATTTTGTAACATTGGAGAAACTGTCCTTGTAGTATTAATGAAATGAAGGCTGAGCATTACGATAGGGAAGACAATAAATAAATAGAGATAAAAGTAATCCCACTCTATAATCCTATTATAAACTCTTTCAGAACACAGAACTTTTCTCCAGATCTTGCAGAAAGGTGGGAAGTCTTATTTCAAGAAAAGATAGTACAGTGTGACATCTGCATTGAGACTTATTTTAATTTTGAAATTACCCAAAATTAATCAAAATAAATTAGTATTGTGCTGTCAAATGCAAAGAAGATGAAAAGCTTTTTGATTACTGTTAGAAAACCACCAAGAGTGAAAAGTATAGTTTTAGCAGCATGTATAAGAACATCTGTTCTGAGATCCCTGAAGCTGGCAGTGCTGCCTTGTGTACCTCTGAAGAGAGGTAATTACATCATGGAGAATATCAAACTGTAGAAAAGAAAAAGCAAGACTCCATGGCTAGCAGAAGAGAGATACTATGTTAGAGATATCAGAGTTCGTATCCACCACCCAGTTGCTGATTTGGCCAGGTAGGGCTTATAATTAATCCAGGCAAAAGGAAAGACCTGACAAAGCAGATCAGCAGTTTGGAAAGTATGTGATAGTTCTTTCTGGTTCACATGCTGAAAGACTGGTAGTGAGATATTTCCAGTTTCATGAAGATGCTTCTGAGACTGCAATCAAAATCCCTTAGTTTCTTCACAACAAGACATTGCTTTTCATGGAAAGAGAACTGTGATAAATTCTGACCTAGAAAAAGCAAGCACAATGGCACTAAAAAAAAAAAAAAAAGTTGGAGAAGACAAAGTTTGATTTTCATATAGTCAGTACGAACAATTGCACCAATCGCCTTTTCCATCATACTTACAATATCTTGGTGCTGCCATAGTTTCTGGCCTCATACAAACTGCAGACAATATTTTTCTATTCATGTTTTCCCCATTTTGTGTAACTTGAAAAGTTCCAGGGGAAACATACTGGTGAACTCAGCCTTATTTTCAAGCATCATATTAACACTTCTTAGACCATGAAATCTAAAAAAAAAAATCGGTTTATAATGTTTTGGGCACAGATAGTTATTGTCAAAACATTCACCAGATTTATTTATCTGCTTTCTGGAAAAAACTAAGTCTAGACACAAGACTGATATAGTTTGAATCACAATGCTTTTCTGTAAAATAATAACTAGAAACCCTTTTTAAAATGTTCACAAATAAAAGAAGGTTAGATCCGCAGAGAATACAGAAAATGATTTTAGGATGGCATAGGTTGAAATCCAAATAGCAGAGCAAGATCAAAAAACAAATAGCATTCTGTGTATACTGTGGAAGAAGACATGAAAAGAAATTGAAGCTTGAGGGAAGGATGGAATGAAAAAAGGCAAAACTAATAATTTATTTACCAATCCAGACATTTAAAATTCTAATTTATGTACCCATCTATCTCACTCTATGCTGCGTGTAACAAAACTTTCATCAATACAATATAAAGACATCAAGTCCTTGAGCTTTGTCCTCCTCTCCCCTGGAAGCACTGAAGAATATTTTATTAATGATTACTCCTGCCTCAGATCTCCCTCTCCTGAAGGTGAGGAGGCAGTGAAAAAGCTGAGCAAGGGCCATTGTGATCATCCTTGGCTCTGATCTTTTCCCTTTACACTATGTCTAGAAATGGGTTTGGAACTATCTGAAGAGAAATGAGCTCACTGAGGAAATTATCAATCTGAAGAAACCAAATAGCATTAACAATCAACACCTCCTCCTATCCCACCCCCCCCCCCCCAAAAAAAAAAAAAGCTCCAACAAATTCAGCAGCAAAGATTCCCCCATTTCTTTCAGCATACTTTCTTTTCATGGTGTTGCCAGCTGGAAGAGCTATCTCTGTAACTGTTCTAATCTTTGTCCCTGTTGGCAGGGCATGCAGCTGAACAGCAGAGCTGCTGTGGCATGAGCATGATAGTTCCCATCTGCTTCCCTCAAGGGCCCTTCGGGTCTCCCTTGATGCAGCACCACAGCACTGGACATTATGGAAACCTCAGTTTTACAGTATGTTGTAACTGTGCCTCCAAACACTGTGTTTATGAGTTTAATCACTCTCCCTCCTGCTGTACAGTTTGACCCCACTGTTTATACATGCTAATAATCATACCAATTCATATTGCCCAGACATTCTTTTATGCCTCCTCTTAACATATATTTCATTGTAAAAAATATTTTAATATATCAGTTAAAACCATTATATTCATTTTTTATCCAATATAGTAAATGTTTATTTCAAAGCATTTCATAAACTTATTACTCTGTTCCAACCACTGAAAAAAGTACGCTCCAAGAATAAGTGAATCATTGGTTTTACAGATGGGACTGAAACTCTCACAATAGTAATTTATAATCTAGACATTATCTAAATTCATGCAGAAAGGATATACAGCATAAAAATACTTGAGCTGAGACATTTAGAATAGATTCATCAAACTCATCATTTGATAAAACACCACAGGATTTTTTGATCATATTTTCTCAACCTCATATGAAACTTGATAGTAACATAAAACATTAGAAGAAAACAGCCTTAGAAACAACTCAAAACTGATGAAGGTAATAGCAAATAATAAAAAAAGGCAAATTTTTGATCAGAAGGGTCAACCCAAGAAGAAGGAGATTTTCTACAGATAGATCTATGTACCCACACCTTTTTACATTTTTATCACCACCACCATGATAATCCACTTTCAAGAAGATAAACAAATAAGCATAAACTATATTTCAAACAAAAGTATCCATTTCTTTAAGAGATACTTAACCACTAAATTGTTATAAACATACTGAAATCCTAACACAAATAAACCTGATTGAGAATGTAATTTGTTTACCTTCATTGTATATTTCCAAATCTTAATTTTTCCCTCAGGTTATCATTCTTCATTTTCCTGTCTAAAAGCATGTTCTGTTTCTATGTCATACTAACTATGACTTGTTGAAAAATTTTTTAAATCAAATTTTAACATTCTCAAGTGAAAAGTCCTTTCGCTGAGAGTTGATATTTATGAGCTTTATACATTTTTGTCTGTTTTAGCCCCATTTTCTTCAATTCAAACATATTCTAAAACTGTCAGTCTTATACAAAATTTGTGAATTTGCGAAGAACTTGAACTTGATTTATTATTTAAGTACATTGTTTTCATTCAATGTATTCCTATTCTAAATTAAGTAAGGTGGAAGGATATAGCGTGGTGCACAAGTAAGGCAAAAATGCATATTATTTCAGGTGTTTTGAAATATAAAGGAGAACTAGTCACAGAAATGTCTGGAAGATGAAAGCTACTGATTAAGAAAAAAGATAGTGAAACAATACATGCAAGTCTTGATTTCAGATCTCTTACTGGAGAGTGTTTCTCTCAAGCTTGGGGCTTGGAGACATATTTTCCAAATGGCACTTAAAATGCTGACAAAGGTTCCTAAATGCCAGTTTCAATTTTGAATTGACCATGATCAGGATAATGGAGTGCATGGAAGGATATGCCCCAGCTACAACTAAGGATACAGCAACTTTCACAGTATCTTTACTTTGAGATGTCGACAGTATCAACAGAATTTGAGCTACAAAACTGGAAAGATACAGGATTAAGAAAGAAATAATGGATTTAATGGCAGTTAGGTGAACATCTATCAAAGCATTCCTGAAAGTATCTGGATAACATTGCATCTGCTTTCTGTGTTTCCACAGAGAGGTGATTAACAGAGCTGAGGTTACCACAGATAGTACTAGAGGGAAAAAGCAGCCTACAATATAAAGAAGCAGCAAGTAGAGATGTGAACTATCCCAGTCAGTGATGTGAGCTGTGTTATTTTCTCTGCAGTTCCCTGTTGAGCTGCAGAGGTAGGTGCTGGGTGTAGTCCATAGTAAAGGAAGGGAAGTCATAGAAGACATCACCAGTGATCCAAGAAGAAGCCATGGGACCATCCCAGCTATTCTGAGCTTGATTTGCAGCAGCAGCCATTGGTTGACATTGATTATTTTTACACAGTAGAGTACATAGAGCCAAGCACTGAACCACAAGCTGGCATGGTTTACAAACATCCATATAGCACCAAAGACTTTGTACACCAAAGCCAGCTTAAACACATCTGTAAAGTAGAGACTATGGATGTGCATCTGTACTGTCACCTGCAAGATAAATCTTGATGCGCTCAGAAAGATCAGAATCATATCAGCTGAAGAAATTTTTTTGCTTTTGATCCAGTTAATGGCATTAACAGCTGTAATAAATCCATTTCCAGTAAATCCAACAACAACTTCAACAGCTACAATACTTATTGAAATTATAAGAACTGGTGGCAACATCTTGCTGCTTTGGTCGCTTCTGCTTGATTATCCCATGTAGCTGTGCAAGAAGCTGGGCAGTTCTATTGGTATCTGAGTAGTCTCAACTCCAGTCTGCTCATCTTATATATAGGAATAAAAAGACCTCATGAAATGATAGTGGATCTGGAAATGATAGTGGAAAATTAGTATTGATGTTTTTCCTGAATGTGCAAATCAGAGAGAGATTTAATAATTAACTCTAACCTTTTACATGCATAAGATTTGCCTATGTTTTTCCTTAGGGATGTGAGGTAGCCAGCTGTATTAACCTCCCTGTCTTTTGTCTAGTTGTTTATATTCTTATTTAGAGTGGCAGAAAGCTCGTTTCTGGTTACAACAGTACCTGCCAGTATGAAAGGGGATTCATCATGAAACCCAACAGAGGCAGCAACATGTCAGGTGACAGGAGGTCTTGTATTGTAACTTGTACCTTTCGTATCATATTGAAGGTCTATACATCACAACTAGACCAATTAGTTGCAACTGTTTTAACATGAAGACAATTATACACCCCTCAGCCTTTTTTCTAGAGGAGCACTCCAGACAACAAAGATGTATTTACCCAAGGATTATTGCTACATTTATCTGACCACTTCTTATATGCGGGCACGTATATGGGATCAAAAGGTGTCTGTGACTAGTTATACAATAAGCAGTGATGACAGGCTAGTCAAGTAGAGGAGTTCATCTAGCAGAACTCTGGACACAGCCCAGCCTTTTCCATCTCTATCACTGTCTCAGCCTCTATCTCACCTGCCTGCCATGGAGTTTATTAGCCTAGATGGTGGATTTAGACCTGTTCTTCTTTACAGAGTGAAAGTCTGTCACGCATCTTCATCCATGGCTTTAGCTGGATGCTGTAATGAGCACAGCAGTCCAGAACAGTGGTGGGCCTCATTAATCTGCATTTGCATTAGTGCTGATTTATAAAGAAATATGTCTGGGTTTACAGAACCCCATCTTCTCAACCCTAGGCCAGTTAATCCAATCTGTGAATACAGTATTGACACATTTATGTTACAATGGATAATTTCTTGAAATAGAGAATTATGAATACAGTAAGGACTTTGACAACAGGGTAAGAAGCAGTTGAGGTAAGTTGGCTGCTGGAAAAAATTTGGAAGTTTTTGGCAATAAAATATGTACTGTTTTTGTGAGAAAGTTGACATATATTTCTGCAGTCCATTTCTCAACAGAGTAAAATCTCTTAAAGGTAAACTAAGCCTCTAATCTGGATGTGGCAAAACTGTCAGTTGGATTTACTGTTTGTTATTACATCCATGATACAAGTTTTTGTTGTATTGTTAAGAGGAGAAACAGATAACTCAAGTAAATATAAGTACATTTATTCATTAACCTACTGAAATGAAAAGGTGGATTTAAAATTTCCATAGTTTTTTTTTCTGTCAGTAGTTCATTCATATTAAACTTAGTTAGTAATCTCAAAAACTAGGAGCTTTCTTCTCTGAAACCTGATCATATTTTTGTCATCACAACAATGCAAATTTTTAAAAAGGAATTAAGTCATATTTTCAAAATATTGCATACCAATTTCATATTTTAAAAGGCCTTAAAGAATAAAACAAAGAAACAAACAAATCTAAACTGAGAATATATTGACATGTTCACTTTTTCTATCATTCTGTTATTCTTCACCAGAAGTATCAAAAATAGTGGAAAAGGCACAACTTACTAAGGAGAAAAATGATGAAGTGTAACTCAATGACTACTATGTATTTTAAAGCTAGATACCTAAATCTTCCTGTATGCAGAATATGCATTACATAATTACAGTATTTAGTTACCTCAAAAATATAGGTTTTAAGTTACTCAAGGGAACACGAAAATAACACTTTATTTTTACATATACTTATAAAAAACTAGCACTGCAATTATAAAGTAAAAGAATTTACAACAGAAAATATAGTCTAGAAAACTGCATGACTAAAGCAAATTCTCAGCTGTTCCAACAAACAGTTACAAAATTCTGTTCTATCTCCATATGCACTATAAAAAATGAGAATTTTAAAGAAAACCATATCTGATCTTCACATACTCATTTCATTTTCCTGTAAACAAGGTCCAAAATGGGAGTAACTGAAAAAGTAATATTCCTACAAAGAAATATTTTGTCCTTGAGGACTCCCACCAGCTTCTTAAGAAAGTAGCTGTCACTCAACCTATGCACCTTGGTAGTACTTAAGTTTTCATGACTCAGGTAAGAGGAAGAGTCTCAGTGCTCTGTCAGTGACCTCTTTCTAATATGATCTGCTCCCAGGAATGAATGGCTTCTAAATAAATATTTTCTCTTGGTTTGTCTCTCAGTAGCTCAAGAGCTCCCTCATGAACTGTACTGGTGTTATGATCTTCAGGGGTTCTCTAGAGGTTAAGTTCATTAATGTATTCTGGTGATACTCACCTGCATGCACCATGATACAAAAGGCTAGTAAACATGTCACAGCAACCTGGACCTGACCACACCTGATGCTGGCTCTACACTAGAAATCATCATAGTCTCATCTCCTGGTACACAGACCCTTGAATTTGCTTGCTTCCCTTCTTAACCTTTCCAAACCTCACAGATAGGGTTGCCACGTTAATGCAATGAGACACAGGAGACCCTAAAATATGTCAGAGTTCCTTGTACTTATTGTCTGAGGGAGCACTTCTGTGGGTTTATAAAACCAGTTGAATCACAAAGTAAAGCAGACTAGAATTTCTTAAAAATAATCATAGGACAATGCTAACATGACACAAATAAATAATATATGCTAGAAAGAAGAGTCTGAATTTATACAAAAATTTCCCTTGTAAAAAAAATCCCACTGTACTCAGAGAAGTCACGTTCAGCTCACAGGATAACAGCTTTCCTCCTTTGATTCATACATTCCAATTAGCAACAGTAATAAATACGCTTCACACAATCTCTAAAATGGTTTTAATTGTTTGAAGTAGTTAGAGTCATTATTACAGCAGAACAAACAGTTACTGAATCTTGTAAAACACTGCTTGTTAAGCTCATACAGAGATCCACAATTCACCAGTTTACCGGTAACTGGTTAATCTTTTGGTGTTTACTGTGAGCAAGAAGTGTGTGAATATGGTAATGGAAGATTTATTTGTGATATTGTTCAGGAAGACGCGTATCTTGGAAATGTCACTGATGAATCAACCTACTATGGTCACTGTTTCAATATCTTTAGTGAAAAGTAATTGTCTACAGCTTTATTAGCAATAAAAAAATTAGAACACGTCCAACAGGACTGGCTTTTTCTTCTCATAAAACTGTTGCTACTATTGTTTGAATCAATAGCTTTAATTGTGTTGTAATGTGACAGGTACTCAGGCTGCCTTCACCCTTCATTATCCTCTCTCATCTCTCATGCTGCAGCGTGTCTTTTGGTGCCCTCATCAACACCAATCAAAATTCAGATCAAATTAAAAAAATTAAAACGTTGTAATGTGATAGCTCCAGCACATTCAGAAAACAAACCAACAAGCAAAGAACCAAAATTCAAGATGTTAGAGATGCACAGACATTATATCACCTTTCAGTGCCTAAAGTGGCTATAACAGAGCTTCTGATAAGGGTATGGAGTGAAAGAAAAAGGGGGAACAGAATTAAGCTGGAGGAAGGTAGATTTAGATTAGATATTAAGAAGAAATTCTTTCCTGTGAGGGTGGTGAAACACTGGAACAGGTTTTCCAGAGAGGCTGGGGACTCCCCATTCCTGGCAATGTTCAGAGGCAGACTGGATAGAGCTTTGAGGAACCTGGTCTAGTGGAAGGTGTCCTTGCTCATGGCAGGGAGGGTTGGAACTAGATGGTCTTTAAGGTCCCTCCCAAACCAAGTCATTCTATGATAACTCAGGGTTGGGATCTTGCTGTTTCCCTCCTGTCTCTTGTCTAAAAGCAAAAGAATTCTCAACTGTAATCTTGGAATTTAATTTTGAGATTATATACAGAAAGAAAAATCTTAGAAAAATGTGAACCTTTTACCCATATCCTAATTATATTATGTTTTTTGTATTTGACAAGTGGTGACCATTTGATGGACTAGTGTATTATTCCACCACAACTAATTTATAGGATGTGCAGAACAGTTCAAGAAACTAACAATTAACATAACATTACAAAGATTCCTTTTCCTGATGACAGGAGACAAACAGATGAAAATAAATTATTATTTTTTTCTCATCATGTGTGATAGAAAAAAAAAATAAAAAAAGTTATTTATTTTGTGTTGGAGGAAGGACATTGTTTCCAGACCATCACAGTTAATTTAATTCCAGTCATCTAAGTGGCTACAAGAGCTTCATGATATTTGTTCACCTCTACATCATGAGCTCCTTAGCAAATAAGCTTTTTACACCCTGTAGTAAATTGCACCAACATTTATAAGGCATTGTATCATAAAGTCCATCTCTGATAGAGACCTCAACACCAGCATAAGACAGTGAAGTACAACTACCACTAAGATCCTTATAGTAATATAATTGGATAAAACAAATCATGGGAGGATACTTCTTGTAAAAGATGCACAAACAGTCCTACAGAAAAAACTTGCAAAGAGCATTATATAGGAGAGCCATCAACAGCTGTGTTTAACAAACGTGCCCAGAATCAGGATTCTTTGTTCTACTACTGGCTTCTTGCATCTGCAACTCTTTTTAAAATGATTTATCAGGTGTTCCTCACATATTTTACAGGGTATAGAAGGCTTGTGAACCTCAATAAAATATCCTGTCTGTGATAAATAACAATAAATTATGCTGCCGTTTAACACATTCCTAATGCTATATTGTACAAAGAAGTAGTGTTGCAAAATATCTCAAAAATGAGTGTGAAAGGATGATAATCTATTTACCATTAATTTACAAGTTGTCATGCTGCTGCCATTATTTTACTGGACAAAAATGCACTGTTAATTTCCATATCACACAATTAGTTGGGCTTTCTTGTTTTTTGTTGCTTTTTTTTTTTTTTTAAAGAAAGACTGTCAAAATGGTAACCCCATCAGACACAGCTAATGAAAAGAGTCCTCTGAAATTCTTGCAAGAACATCATGCTCTGTAACACAGATGAAAAGGAAGATGAAACTTTAATTTTAAAGCAGTAAGAATGCACACAACCCAAAATAAGGGAACAGGCCATAGCAACAACTAGTGATGATTATCAGTTGCGCTTTGCCATGAAAAAAAAAAAATATCAATATACATCTTCACTAACTATATTTGTAGGGACGAGTTTCTGGTTTGCACTGTACACAGTAGGAATAGTTGGTAGACCTTCTCTGATCACTGTTTTCTGCTATTCAGAGAGTCAATATGTCCAAAGGAATGGAGTATTTTTCTAAGCCAGATATCTCTACAGCTGTACACTCTATAAAACAGGATTGAAGAAAGAGAGTGAATTTAGTTTAGTCTATTAAGGAAAATCTTAGAATATTACAGTAAAATGAGACACCAACTTACAAAATTACAGAACAATTATAAAGCTTGTGTTTGACAATATACTCTCCTTAACTGGTCCAGCTTCTCAGTGGACTTAGGAAATTGTTTTTTCTTCTTTCTCCTGCTCCAGGGATGCTTTATCCTAAAGTCTGTCTGGCTTCAACAATTCTAGTTGTTGAAATTGGAATTGTTTTTCATATGTCCTTAACAATACCAAAAGGTCAGAAAATTGTTTCTGGCTTCTCTTTCTCCAGACCTCTCATTTTCTACATCCATTACATTTTGTATTTACTGTATGCCTTTCCACACAGATGGATTTTTCTGTTCACAAAGTTTTCAGGAACTACAGTGAAACTTCATGCAAAGTGAGCATTTCACTAGACTCAGCATTTACAATTTGTGCTTAGCTTCATCCAAGGAATAAATACGCATTTCTAACACAGTTGACAGACTTGTATATTGGAGCATATTTTATGAGTCAGGTTCCTTTATTCTATCTTATGTTAGATTTCAGATATTCTGCCACCACGAGCAGTTATCCATTGTGTGACCCCAGCTTGGAAGTACCATTTTTAAAAGTTGTCCCTATTCATGACAATCTTCTTAGCATACACCTGGCCTTAAGACTGTTTACAGACTACCAAGACGTAAAGATAAACACGATCCTTATGATGGATTTTGGTACAAGTTGAGCTATTTTACTTAATCACAGTCTGCACAGATAAAGCACATGTAAAAGAACCCATCTCTTCACTTTCACTAACACTCCAGCTCTCTTTCTTCGCTATATATTTATTCCTGAATAATGATAAAAAGTACTAGGGAGTGATAAAAATTTAAAAGAAGTTACATATGTAGTGCTAAAAAATCCTTTCAGCTTCTTACAGTGCAGAGGTGGACTGAAGAAATGAGAGATGTTGAAGAGTTAAGTCACTTTCTAAAATGCAAAAAGTAAAAATGAATACTATTGAACAACATGTATTTTTTCTTAAGTGTGCTTTTTACTGTGAGAACAGTGAGAACTGAATTGATTCAGTAATTTATGTCTAGGGTAAGACTGAGTTTCAATGTCTGCATTTGCCCAAATGCCCTAGATGGCAAACCACAAATCTTCCTAAACTACAGACTCACAGATCATTTTGGTTGGAAAAGACCTTTAAAATAATCAAGTCTAACTGTTTTCACATGTAGACATTTAAATCAACTCCTACTCTGAGTCTAAAGGCCACCGGCTGAAGTGACCTACAGTGTCTGCCAGGTCTGTCAAGTTTTTTCCTTCCTTTCTTCTTCATCATACTGGATTTTAAATGTTTCAAATACATATGTTGTTATCAGAAAGTTGTCCCCAGTTTCCAAATGCATCTGGAACACAAGTTTATTTCTTGAAAATACTTCTTAATGTTCAAATGAAGTAGTTTCATGTAAACTGCTTTATATATAATTTTCCTTTAAAAAAATAAAAAGATTTTTGACATTATTTTAGGAATGCTTCTGTAGTCTTTGAAAGTGATAATTGAAATTGAGAAAACATAAATCTCTGTTTCCTGTTGCAATGGATCTATCAGATGGAAGCACTCAGTGAAAAAAAATGTGGCTATATCATTAAGGACTGCAACATGAGGATGCTGCATAGGCAACCTCAAATAAATATATTTTAATTATAAAATTTTAAGTGCTTGCTTTTGACAACTCTACAACTTGAGTGTAAATCTGCCTTTTAGTATATATAAGTATTAAGTATACAAGACTTTTTGCCGGCCATCATCACTTGATCAACATTAGCAAACAGCCTCACATTGATAAGATGCTGGATTCACTTGTGTTTGTATAACCAATGTGCCATATTGACAGCCTACTGCAATTCAAATCCCTTTGACAATACTCTACACCACCTGTGATGCAAATTTAAATTAATCCTGATTTTCATTGCTTGCTTACACTAACTTTAGCGGAGAGAAAAGGTTACCTGTTCAGAAAGACTCACACTGGAGTACCTCTTCATAGACAGTATGAAGAAAGCAAAAGTCTGTATTTGATAAGCTTTTTTTTGATACACACCATCTAAGTTACAGTTCTGTAGAATGCTACAGTTGGGTTCACTCAGTTTTTTTAGTTTGGATTCCTAGATGTAAAGAAAATTAAAAAAATAAACTCCAGTCTCTTATTTATTTTGCAGTAAGTAGACGTCACATTTGTGTGAGTCTTTGCATGGGGTAGCACAATACAGTGAAATCTGTGAACCAATATGACTGGGTCCAGATATTATTTCTCAGTATCCTATCAGCTTTTTAACTTCACATTAAGGACATGTTACTTTGTGTGATTACTACACTGAGGGGTGAATGACGCATGAAATAAAAAGCTGACACATCCTCGAGAAAGTGCTCAGCAGAATGGCACATCTGCTTACTCCATTCAAAGAGCAAAGTGACTTTCTTTTCAAGTGAGAAGCACTGAGACAAATGATGGTCACTTCATAGAACTGACTTGGTATATATTCAAAATCACAAAAATCTTTTGCATTTTTCCCTGTGTTTTAGGTTAAAATGAAAGAAGCACAAGATCAGTGTATCCAGTTATGAATTAATTTCTATTTATGCATGTTTCCTGGGACTGTTGTAGTCACACTTCCACAAAATAAAGTACTAACTAAAATCTTCAGTGAGGGAAAATAGACAGTTGTGAAGAGTATAATCTGTGGGTGCATAAAAAACTTTTACATGAAGAAGATGAACAGGGTTGATGATTTATTCATATATATATGTATATATATATTCCAGTACAAGAAATAGGTGGCATCAAACGTAAGAGAAGTTAAAGCAAATAAAGTAAGGTGGTTTTCCACATAACAGAGAGGGAAGATGTGAAACTCCTTGTCAGAAGATACTATCAATGTGAAAACTCTGCATGGATTCAAAGGATGAATGGACAAGCACATAGAAATGAAATCAATTGGGTGTTGCTTAAACACATAAAAAATATTTCTGGTTCACATAATCCCTGTAAAAGTTTAATGCTTGGAAGAGTACCAGGAGAAAGTAGAATTTATGTTTGCACGGTCTTCCCCAGGCTCTCTGCTGCTCTCAAGCAGAGGTAACTACAGATGGTACTTAGGTCCCAATCAATGTGACTGAATTAATGTTAGTGACTTATCCTGCCTCATGATGTCTTTTCACTGTACATTTTACAAATTATGATAATTCTTTCATGTTTTTTATTATGTCCAGCTATAGGATATAGCCCCTGTGCCACATCTATAGTTACAAATATAATTGCAGATATAATTACTGCTGTGAGGAAGTGAACACTTCAGAAGCGACAGTCTCTCTACAGGAAGACCTGGATAGGCTGGAAGAGAGGACTAATAAGAACCTTATGATATTCAAGTGTGAAGTCTTGCACCTGGAAAACATAATCCAAGAGTGCTGCACTGGGATACACCTGGGTGGGAAGCAGCTCTGTGGAAAGCAACTGGGGGGTTCTGGTGGACATGAGCTCAATATGAGTGAACAGAGCGATACTGCAGCAGAGAAAGCCAACAGGATGCTAGCTTCCATCAATAAGTGCTTTACCAGCAGATATAAAGAAATGCTACTCTGCTCAGCATTTGTCAGACAACACCTGAAATATTGCGTTTAATTTCTGTTCCCACTATACAAACCATGTGAACAGTCTGGAGACGGTCCAGAGAAGGGCCACAAAGATGATCGAAGGCCTGGGAGGCCTGCCACAGGATCAAAGGCTGAGAGAACTGGGTTTTTTTCAGCCTTGAGAAAAGAAGACTAGGAGAGACCTTGTCAACACGCTCCAGTATTTAAAGGGTAGCTACAAAGAAGATTTCTTTTTTTAAAAAGTGCCATGGAAAGCGATGATGGGTACAAGTTACTCCTGGGGAGATTCTAATTGTACACAAGAGGAACATTTTTCACAGTAAAAACAATCAGGCAATAGAGTAATCTCCCTAGGGAAGTTGTGGATTCGCCAGTGTTGCACACTTTGAAGATTCAGCTGGGAAGAGTGCTGGGCCATCTTATCTAGACTGTGCTTTTGCTTTTGCCAAGAAAGGCTGAACCAGATAATCCATCAGGTCCCCTTCCAACCTGGTATTCTATTATTCTATGATGGATTCTATTTATATTAGTGAGTGAAAATGACCTGTATCCCAGAAAGAGTTTAATTCCATTGTGCCAAAGGCTGTAAATACATGCACAGCAGTAAGAGCAATTTGTTCCATGTAGCATACGGAGAAAATTAGTTCCGACCACAATTTTATTGGCTTCAGAATGGCCTCCCAAATGAAACAATTTTGTTCGTTCAGAAAGATTCACGTTGCTGTTTCAACTCATTACTCTTCATATCCAGTAATAAAGCAGAAGCTCAAATTCTGGTTCAGTTGTATGACTAGCACAGTAAAATACAGTGAAATTATTCTTGGTTTACAGTGTAGTAAACAAGAGAATAAAGCTCATTTCAGAAGTGGCAATTAGTTATTCACTTCAGTCCAACTTAGTAATAACTGTTATAAGTGTTTTTATTGCAGAACACCTCATTCTTGTTTTAGATCCAGACTATTATTTCCATCAACGTTCAACTATTTTGCATTTAGCTTTACTGTGCAAATCTGACTAAACCCAAGAAGGTGAAGCTGAATTTTTCTGGGGAAAGCAGAACACTTAAAAAGCTCTCCAGGATCTCTGCTACAGATTTTCTTTTACCAGACTTCAGTTTTCAAAATAATTATTATTGGGATGACAACAGAGTAGGAATACCTAAAAATATTTGTCAAATTCTGAATATCAAAACCTGTAAATCAAAACCTGAATAGATCCGATTGTTAAGATCTTCTCAGTACACATAGGTTACACGTTGATGAATTGTTAATATAAAGTGGAATAAGGGCACACTTCAGTGATACACATGAGACAGTGCAATCTCTTCCCACGTCAGAGAATGGTTCATCCTGCTTCTACCACCTACTGCCAGGTTGCTGGTGCCAGATCTAGTGCCCAGTAGTCTCCATCACGGGATCGTATGGATTTTTTCCACTTAACTACACAGACAATTTACATTCCAAAATAAGTGTGTGTATTCTGAAAAATTAGCAAAATAAATCACCTCAGTGGCAGCACTAAGATGAGAGGCAGAAGCAGCTCCTGTGTGGCACAGGCAGAAGAAGAGTTGAGGAGTGTGTGGGAGAAGAGAGAGTAAAACAGAGCTGCTCATTAAATCCACAGCAAATTATTAGATGGATGCAACTATATTGTACAAATATACAAAACCACACTTCTGGCAGGTTGCAACATAATCCTCATAGTTTCATAAAAAACTTCTGGCCCTAATTAACTGTTTTATCTTAGAATCCCCTGGGCCCCAGGAAGGGAAGAGGCTCTGTGCTGTAGATCCAGCCAATCTGCTCTGGATAAAGACACCAGATCATTTTGGTTATTTTGCCGTAGGGTCAAAAATCCATCTGTGTGTACTAGGCAGCTTAGACCAATGCATTCACATCCCGGATGGATTAAAAATAACATTCTCTGTAAAGAAGCTTTTAAACGCTGTTTTAAGTCTAACTCTCAGCAGTCTGTTATCTGAGATTCATCTTCCATCTATTCTACAATCAAAGTTGGTCAAATATGAGATTCAACTTTAAAAGTTTATTTATACAGGTTTTAAAACAGTGTTATTTCACCAATTCAATAGTTTAATATTGTTTCCTGATATATAAATATATACCAGAATTTACAAAAATGCAGTTTCTCCCCTCTTTCCATCACTCTTAGACATATATGGAGCCATTTAAGTGTTACTTTTCTATGTGTATGGTGCTAAGATTTGAATCAGCTCAAAATTTATGGACTGAGAGTTTCTAGAGTTGTTTTGTGAGAGACTACTAGCATTTCTGATATAACTATAAATGCTACAATCTAGATACCCAGTTTGATACCCAGACAGCCAGTATATTATATTTATCCCCTGCCCATCCCCAGCTTTTTACACCTTGATCATGACTATGGTTGCATCACATATCCCTTATTCAGAAAAAGCTTGCATCTGACTTTTTTAGTTGGCATTGCTTAAAGTTGTAGCAGCTACATTTTCCTCTTTACCTCCTTCTGGCTAAGCCAGAGGGTCAATATGATGACTGAGGGCAGCAAAACCCAATTTCTCATTCCGCTGTGCTTCACCAGGCTGCCTTGCTATTTTTAAGTCTGTCTTCTACACAGTAGCATGTTCTTGTCCCCATATTTCACTGTCTTCTGGGGAGCATCCATCCCCTTATATGATACCACGTTGCCCCCTAGTGACAAGTACTTCACTTCTCTCATGTTTCTCTCCATCCAGCTCCTGCAATCCTGACTTCTTTTCCTTCAGCGTGTCCAATTATTTGGTTTGGTTTGGTTTTAGAACATGCTGTTTTCTATGTTAGAAATAAAACTTTATTTACTCTGTCACTTTGGGATATTAGTTGAGTCAGGCTCATTTTGGCTCCCTCTGCAGAAAAGTCCAAGTTTCTGTACTGCACTCAATCACAACTATTTATATACTCGTTCATCCAGGCGAGATTTCTGCCACAGGGTTTAGTTATTGCAGAAATCAGGAGTGGCTTTGCCTCCATCAGCGTGAAGGCATGTGGACAATGATACCTCCTACACAGAAAATTCATTGGAAAATGGGAGGAACAGAAAAGGTTTGGAGGAGAGTTGATAATCTAATCCAATCCCATTCTCCACATAAATTTCCTAATATTGATGTTGCAAAGGTTACTGGCAAAAAATTTCTCCACACAGTAAGAGAAGAATTTGGAAATTCTTCTCTTGGAAGTGGAATCAAACCTCTCTGCTGAGAGTCTGGGGAGAGGAGCTCTCACCCCGAGAGCTTGGTGGGTGTCTCATGCTACAAAGATTGAACAATACTTGAATCTCCTAAGCGGAAGAAGGGGATGAGGATAGGTAAGTAATATTCTTTAAGCAAGCAAAATTATTAAAAATATTTTTAGTCCTGGCCATACTTACAGCAGTAAACCTGCAGAGGAGAAAGCAGCTGCAAAATCCTCACCTTTCACTTGTGACTAAGGAAGGACCGTGTCCAATGTATTCCTCATGCTTCTCAATATATCTGACTTTCAGTGCAACTCTCACTCCATCTTTGGAGGAAGGAGGGAAGACCCCAGCATGCTACCTTGGCACCTAAGTGTTATTTCTGTGCTTAATTTGTCATGTATAAACTCATATAAGATTTGTAAATTAAGTCATTGATAAAGTGGAGCCGGAGAGGACAGTGTCACTTATAGGTCCTGACAAACAAAGTGGGATGGGCTAGACTCTGATTCTGGTTTTACCTGAGTTCATCTAGTTCCTTTCCTTTTAATGCACCTATAATAGACTTTTATAAAAACAGCAGAGAGATCTCCTGTGTTCATGGGAAATGCTGTGGCAATAGCCGGTCACCATTCTTTCCACACAAAGTAACCTTTGATTTTACACTAAGGTGGGCATTTGAACTGCTTCCTTCACTCAGGGCTCTAATTCAGTATAATCCTGCACCTTAAGATATGGGAGAATTGTCTTTGCTTTGGTTTTGCTAAATATAATTTCCAAAGGCACTAGCTTTTAGTGAGAACTCCAGAAACCATTTCACCAGTATATGCAATCTCCCTAGACTACACAATCCCTCAAAAAAAATTGCTTATATGGGCTCTGAGCAGATCCATATCTGCCAAAATTGATGGGAAAACCCAGATGACAGAGAAGCTCACTGACTAAAAATGTTTTATGATAAGCGATTATTAAACACTCTCAAACCAGAGGCAATACTATAAAAAATTACACTGTCTTTGATTAATACCAACACTACAAATACAGCAACATGAGATATTTATTCCAAACTGTGCCATTCAGTAAATGAAATAGTATTTGTTCTTGCTTGGCTTGGACTCACTGTTTTCCTTCTGTTCTGTAGTCACCTTTTGGACCCACTGTGATACAAAAGGGTTTCATAATTTGTGATGCTAGTGGGAAACATTACTGGAAATCAATATATACATTAAAATACCTGTCCCATACTAGTGAGGAATCAACACGATGGACCGCACATGAATTTCCAAATACTGAGCATGATGGTGAGTGAGGTATTCCCAGATTTTCAGGAAATGGTACTGGAGTTTTATCGCGGTCAGGGATGAACATGCGATATAGCTCACGTGTTCGGAGATCAGGAACTTTTATTTAGATGCTGGAACCTACATAGTACTTACATAGAAAAACTTTAGAAGCAGTGTGGCTGCTTATATACTTTACTCAGTAACACATGTACAGATGCAATTGGTTTAACTGTAACATAAACATCTCACAATTGGACACCTGTTCACGCATGTCCAACAACCCTGACTCAGCATTCTTGCCAGGAAACCTAAGCTATTTCAGTCCATGGTTACTACCTGACTAGGCACAAATGTTCCACCTTCAGCTTTTCAGCCACTCAGAGACCCCAGAACCAGCTGGGGTACCATGACAGAGCTTTTTGCATGATCCAAGAAACAATCATGTCTATATTCTCTACTTCATTAAGAGTTACTGGGGTTTGGGGGTTGCTTTGCTGTGGGTTTTTGTTTGTTTGTTTGTTTTGATTTGTTTTGGGGGTTTGTTTTGTTTTGGTTTGTTTGTTTGTTTGTTTGTTGGGTTTTTTTAAATACATTTCCTAGTGTAAGTTTGGTTTGCTATTGGCTTATTCTGCAGAAAAATGACAATTGTCTAGCCCAGCTAAGACTTTCTAGGACTGTGGAAGAGTTGCTTAAATGTAGTAATAATCTGAAGTCACTACTTGATGCAAATGGGTGGTATCCCCTCCTGTTACAGGAGAAGGAATAGCTGCCCTGCACATGTGGTCTTGAAATCCATATACAGTGCATTTGTTAAGCAGAGTTTGCATACACAACACATGTATGATCTCTCTGCTCTTTATTACTTATCTTCATTACAACACTGATGCCATCTTTTCTCTGTAATCTGGGCAGTATTCTGGTTTCAGAGTCTAATATGCAACTGTATTTTTTCTGAGATAAGAGGTACTAATAGAAGTCCTGATAAAGATATGCAACTGAAAACAATGTAAGCTCTTGGCAATTTCTAAATCTCCCTACTGGTTCACTGCATACCATTATTCTTTGTGCCATGACATTTACTGCTGCTCCTGAAAGACATGCTATATGGGGTTGCCAAAGTTGCTATCAGAGAACAGCACCATTAGGGAATCTGCCTGGATATGACCAGACAAGTAATTCAAAATTTTTTTGGTCACCAGATTATAGTTCTTGGAAGAAAATTGGATGGTGGCAACAGCAAAGAAACAAAACAAAACAAAACAAGAAAATCCCAGACCTCTGCCTGGATGGGAGACCAACATTCTGACAAACACAGGAATTAATACGGAGTTTTGTGGAACAGTGTCTTAGGCAGATTTGTTTTCCCAAACACATTCATTCATTCTTAATCAGCAACACCAGATGTCCCTCTTGGGAAAGTCTACACCTCTTTTTCTGCTTGTCCCTGTCTGTGCTGAACTGGCATTTACAAAAGTAATTACCTCACAACGTGTAGTTGAACACCCAGAAATACTAAGAATTCCTAATTTTGTGCCAGATAAGTTGGTTCACCAAGAAGAAAGCGCTGGTTCAGCTCAGTAAGAGAACCAAGAGTCACGGGGTCACAAGGGAAGCCTGGACTTTACTAAAAGAGACAGGTTACCTGGCAGCTGTTTGGGGAAAGAGTGTCTGGATGTTTATGAAATGCAGATCCAAGACACTCAAGCTCCACTTTAGAGAAGTGCTCTATAAAAGGAAGAAAACATTTCATGTGCACGTGTGTATGTGCATGAACACACCTGATCAAGCTGGTGAAAGATATGTAGCACGAGTCTTATGCAAAGCAGCTGAAGGAACTGTGAGTGTTTATCCTGAAGAAAAGGACACTCAGGAGAAACCATATCAATCTCTACAACTAGCTGAAAGGAGGTTATAGCCATGTAGGGACTGGTCCTTTCTCCCAGGCAACAAGCAATAGATTAAGTGGCCTCAAGTTGTGCCAGAGGTTAG
>JAWWES010000001.1:31165514-31182042 GCA_035583135.1 Lophotriccus pileatus
TAGCCATGTAGGGACTGGTCCTTTCTCCCAGGCAACAAGCAATAGATTAAGTGGCCTCAAGTTGTGCCAGAGGTTAGATTGAATATTAAGAAAAGGTTGTCAAGCATTGGAACAGGCTGCTAAGGAAAGCGATGGGATCACTGTTCCAGGAAGTGTTCAGAAAGGGTGTGGGTGTCGTGCTTAGGGACGCGGTTTAGTGGTGGACCTGGCAGTGTGATGTTAATGGTGGGACTCAGTGATACTAGAGTCTACCTAAATGACTCTATGATTCTGTGTAACACAGCACACAGCCATTGAACATTTAATGCTTTTGTTTACTGCAAATCATTTTTAGTGGTAGTATTCTAATACTTCTTAAGAAGTTGATTTGCAATCAGCATCTTTAATTGCGTTTTACCTGTGGTTCAGAAACAGTGATATATGAGAGTAAGAAAGTATGAACGCTGAAATCAAATAGTAGGCAAATACTTTAATTCAGATTGCAGTTCAGAAATATGATGGCATTGTCTGCTCTTATTTCTATTGTATAAGCGTGATCTGCACAGTTATTACCATCTCACAGAGACTCACACACTACATTGTCAAATTTGCATGAAAACAACAGCTGTCAAACAACTAATTGCAAGAAAGTACTGGAGTGAAAAGAGGTATGAATTCTCTTTGGCAAAATTAGAGAATTCATCAGAATTAGCTTCTGCATGACCAAATGGGATAGAATCACATCTACAGCATGCAGGTCCTCCAAGTACACAAAAGTTAGCGTTAATTAAAATGCTTATTTTCCATCTGTACTTTGCAATCCATTTCTATCCAGCCTGCTCTATGTGTGCACTCCAGCAGAAACTTTGTAATGCAGACATTTGCATTAAGATCTGCTTTTTCAATAAAAAGATGTAGCACACAAAGAACAGTCACAGCTGGGAAGAGGGGAGATGATCACTGTTGGTGCAAGGAGCCATTTGTGTGCCTACAGGCCAGTTATGTGAAGAATCAGCTGAAATACCTCAAGGACCACTGAACTCTTGGCAGTGGCCACTGGGATGCTACGCATATATGATCAGTCACAGAGGAAGTAATCCTTGATGCCACCAGAGAACAGAGATTGTGACGAAACAAAGTATGTATAAACAGATTCTTGCAGTCATTCCCTGACATTCTGCACCTGTGCTGGTTAAATGAAACAGCAGATGTGGCCAGATGGTCATGGGTTACCTTCATCATCCCTTTAGCACATAATCATTTAGTTATTTATTAACAGTTTAGGTACCTTCGTTGCAATTCGTCAGTGAGATCAGGCCTCAGTGGAAATACTTGTTTGGTTTTGGGTTTTTGGGGGGGGTTGCTTTTCTGGTTTTGTTTTTGGTTGGTTGCTTTGCTTTGGGGGTTTTCGGTTGGTTAGATTTGTTTTAATTTTTATTGCTTATAATGCTTACATGCTTATAATATCTACATTTTAGAGTCTTTTGTGATTTAAACACAGCATTTAAATAAAGAACATTAGAATACTGAATGAAGTAAAAGGCAACAACTTAAAATGGCTATCTAAAATTTTGGAATATCTCTGATAATCCTTTTATAATAAATACTGCATCTGCTATTGTTTCATTATGTGTATTGAATATTCTTTTATTCCTACTTATTTTCCCTTATAATTCCATACAATTCTTCTTTATAATTCTACTTTATTATACGTATTACATTTATTATCTTCTAGTACCATAGAATTATAATAATAACAACAAATTTTAAATCGTTCAGTAGTCCATTCCACCCTGGGGACGAGCACCTGAAGTCTCTATGTAAGCCTAAATTCAGGGTAAAATCTTCATTTTTCTCTAGAAAAAAATGTGTTCTCCAAGGAAAGGCAATGAATAACCGTATCTTCCTGGTGTGACTGCCACAAAGAGAGATGGATAGGATGTGTAGTGGGGGCAAGAAGTGTAGCAGCAGCAGTTTCCATGGTTGAAATTTAATACACTGGTTTTGTTTAAAACCCATTCCAATTTAAATTCCTTTCATTTATAATTTCTTAGTCTTCTGCCCTATACAATCCTGCTTTCTCTTACGTTTTAATTTCTCCTCTTCAGTGCAATAAAACACATGATGGTTAAACTCCCATAACTACCTCCGCTAATCCAGCAACCAGCCTGTAATTCCACATGGCCCTAAGTACCTGTCTTCTAAGGTTCAAATTAATTTTTCTTTCACTTAGCACCATGAGGTAAAGGCACGATCCTTCTGCTCAGGCCAACCTGTCACAATTAGTCCCAAGAAAACTCATTTTAACTTTATTATTGTTTTTTTCAGGCAAGTACTTGAACCCAAAGGCTGAAGCACAGCTCTTTGCAAGCACTGGGATGCTGAGCATCTGTGTCAGCTATGAATGATACATGTGCGAGGACTAAGGTTGTTCTGTGAGCAACGTTAAAGTGGGTTTTGATCTTCTGATCAAAGAGGGCTGTAAATCAACATAGTCTTTAATGTAGGGAATATAAAATCTTGTTCCTTCCACGATGGAAGTGAGTTGCTGTATGTAGGGCAGGGCTGTTTTTAACACAGAGCACTGAGTTGTCATTTTGCACTATGTGCAGGGATGCTTCAAAAAAGTGAAAAAACACTCGCAAATATATTCTAAGATTTTTTTTTTTTTCCCAAATGTGAAGGAGCTGTCTGGTTTAGATGCTTAGGTAGAAATTTGAGTTCTGTGTTTCTACAATGAAAACATTAGTCTTTAACTTTGATAGGATGGAGTTTTACATTGACCTCAGACATTGAAATTAAGAGAGTTTCATGACATGTGAGGTCCATTTAATCACCCAAAGACTTCTAAAATGAGGTTATCTCATCTCTGCCAATCATCTCTATCAGGAGAGATGTCTGTTTATTGTGGTAGATCTCTAAGATGTGTTGAAGGAAGTGGACACTACAATGCCAACCTCTCCCTGCTGATGAAAGGAGAAGGTTATAGCCACCAGTGTTGACAGAGAAGATAGACCCACCCCATTTAGTCACATTTGGTCTCCTCAGAGTGCATGAATTTGGCTGTGAACGTAGCCAGAGGAGACAGATATCAAAGAGAGTCCGAATACTGCAGAAGAACCAGACATCCAAACTTCTTATATCAGTTGTATTGACTAACATGTTACATATACTCTTAATATGTTGCATCATGCTCACACACACTCTTTCTCATTTAATTTGGATCTTGTAAAATGAAGAGTAATACAACCAGTCTCCATGAAAGAAACCCATGTTTAGTACCCTCACGCAGGCCTTCATTTTGCTGTTTTGATGGATGTACATGCAGGGAGGGATGTACATGCATATGCTAGGGCTCTAATTCGCAGTATTGTGACCAAGGTCTGTCTCAGTCCATGCATGAATTATCCAGAGTACGTTGGCTTCCTTACTACGGTTCTAACAGTTTTAATGCCTGTGGGAGCAATTGTTTGGAAAACCGAAGCATGAAAAATATTTTTGCTTTCAACATAGCAGAAAATAATTCTAAAAGGTGAATGACACAAACTCTATATTCAAAAGAGAGTACTAGACTATTAAATAAAAGGAATAGAAAAAAATATTTGAACACTAGTGTTTAAAAAAAATCCGTGAATCCCCATAGTGACCATAAGATGTTTCATTGTAGCAGAATTTGCTTTGAAATTAAAATATCTTCAGGTCATACATGTGTGAATGAAATGAAACCGAAAGAAACTACCCAAACATAGATTAATATGTGTTCTGACTCTCTTCTATAGAGTCAGAAGAACATGGAATATTTTATAAATATCAGTGGATAACCAAAAGAAAACAAGGAAGATGAAGACACCAAAAAATGAAGGCTCTACACTGCATTTGGTGTCACTAAAGCCCAACTTCGTAACTCCAATTTTTATGGTCTCACTAAAATTTTTAATTTATATAGAAAATCCATGGACATGGTTTTTACCAAGTGCTTACTAATCTGATGTGTTCAGAAAGGAGCTGAAAAGTGAGTAGCAGTAATATCACAGAAGAATCTGCTGAAGTTCCAAGTAATGTTCAGTATATACATCTGCACCTGAAGATCCTGATCTCCATCAGCTTAGAGTTTATTCACCTCTAATGTGCAAGACAGTGAGGATATGGAATCAGCTTTACTTTAAAGGTGTAAAAATTGGTTCTGATTCATATGGCTGGGAGTGAAACAACAAATGTATGCTGAGTTAGGAACAGACGCCAGTTCCTTAAATATTGACTCGAGATTTAAACATCTGCTTATGTGCGTGTAACTGGAATTTCTCAGAAGCTAAAGCCCTCTGATTTAGTTTGAAGGTCCAGTCCCTTTATCTAATGTACAAATAAACCAAATCTTAATGGGCTATTACTGACTGTGTACTTAGCCTGGATCAGCTCCAGAATTTGCTTATCTAATTATTGTGGCTAAAATAAAGTGTGAATAGAAGCATTGCAATAATTCATTATGGATCCATTCCAGCTTCTCCTGAAGTCATTGGCTCTCTTGCTGACAGACTTTAACTAGTCCTAAATCATCATTTAAGACAAATACTATTAGAACAAAACAGGAGAAACAATTTTTTACATTTCTAAGGTTTGCAAACACTTTGGGCACGTTATCATTTTCAGTGACATTTTTTTAATTTAAAGTATTCCTGACCATCTTTCCTGATGAGGAAAGAGATGTGGAAGTCATGAATGGGATGTAAGGACAATATTAAAGTTTGTCCTATAGTTAGAATTGTGATGTAACTGTATGTGGGCTGTGCCAGGGCATAAAACCAGTTAGTTATCTCACTAAAAGCAATTTAAACACTGGACCAATTTGAGACAGGAGGGTGGACTGAATCTCTATCCACTGCCTTCACTAAGGAAATGGCTAACTGTTACAGGAGGTCACCTAGTAGAAATTCTGGGCAGTAATGACAAATCCCTTTGGCGGCTTATGTCTGTATCTCAAACAGTTTGTTTCTTTCCATTGCATTGATTCATACTGTAGGTGAAGAAATTACTATTCCAGAGAAACCCCAGAGCTAACCAACCTGTACATTGACAGGATTCTTGTAAATACTCAATAGGAACATCTGAACATGCAGAAATCATCATGCAGGATAGTCTTTTCAGCATAGCTAAGATCATTGGGAGCTGATGGCAGATAGTTTAAGATAACCAACGGCAATGGATATGACTTGTGATTAAGTGATCATGCAGAACTTTGGGCCAGTTGGACGTAGGAATTCAGCAGAACAATATTTTGGAGAGTCTTGTCCAATGCTACTGGAGAAACCATTACAACAGGTACTATCATTACGACCCAGATGGTGGCTGACCATCCTGGTAAGAGATTTTATTCCTCATGCAAGCATTATCTTGTGCAAAGATTCCGTTAATTAAGGAGTCTTTCTAGCAACATTCTCTCCATGATTGTCTGTACAACACATAAACAAAGTTAATTTGTCTTGATGTACATGCCTTCAATATGTTTCATCTACAGATGCATCAATCTGTGTTCAGCCATGTGGGTAGTCACATTTTACTTGCTCAGTAGTGTTTCTTTTACAGAAATCCGTACAAAAGCTGAGGTGAAATGAAACAATCTCTCTCAGTGAGCCTTGCTGTGAAATCAAAAGCAGAGGCACAGAAGAACTTGTGCTTGACTTTAATTCTTTCTGTTTTCAAATACATGGGATTTCTTTTAATTCTTTAGTCACCAATTGCTTTAAGTAACTTACCACACTTTTAAAAAGGAATTAACTCCTACACTGCTATACAGAAGAGCATTTATGTTTATTGTTTTCTTAGACTTTCAAGGATGGAGACATAAAAAAACATTAGCAGAGTCAAGGTGGGAGAATATGTCTGAGTAACAGTCTTTTCAGATGACATTAACAAGCCTCCAGACCTGGAAACTCTGGGAGAGTAGAATAGTGGGTTACTGCTGTAAGCCAGGACCAAACTGTTTAACTGGACAGTTCATAGTTGGTTAAAAGTGAATGAGAAGATGGCTTTTTGAGACATCAGAAGAAAAATGGATGCTTTATTTTTATCATTTTCCTTTGGTTAATTTTATATTGCAGTGAATTATGTAATTTATTATGAATCTGTCCTATTCTGCATTAACTGATTTTTTTAGTAATTTGGTTCGTGAGTAACATTTTAATGAGTTTTAACAGAAGTTTTATTAGGTTCATAATTAGTCCAGAGTACAGACTTAATGAAAGTATGACAAAGCATAAGTGACCATATGTAAGACCTACAGTGAATAAGAGCCTCTAATCCCTGCAAAATTGATCCAAATGATTTTTCTGCGTTCAATATTAATTGGGGGGGATGGTCTGATTTTTAGCTAATTAGGACTCATTAACAAATCTTTGCCTGTGGAGCCTATTTACTGTTCAGCATCATGTGTTTTATAGAATCATATAAAACACATCAAAGTTTTCTTGTAAGGGAAATGGACATCATTAAAGCAACAGGCATCCCCAGAATATTGTTCATGGAAGACATACAAATTAAATGCTATAAATGTTAAACAATTAACAAGGGAAAATAATGGTCTCCTTTTTTTTTTTTTTCTCCTCAGCCTTCTATCAAATGTTAACAAGAGCCAAGCAATGAATTCAAAGAATAAAAGAGAACACAACAGAAAATGTCCTGGCACCCACCATTTTGAGGCTAAAGCTGGGATAAATCAATGCAGGAATATACAAAAGGAGAATTAGATAAGGGCCAAGCAACCTTTTTTCCTTTTTTTTTTTTTTTCTGTAAATACAGAAAATGAGGCTTTATTGGAACTAATTAGAACTTCTGAGAACACTTTCAACCTGGTTTCTTTCTGATACACAGAACATCAGCACCCTGTTTGATAAATAAAACTGTTTTCCTAGTCTTTTGGAATAAAATCACACAAAACAACTTCCATTTCATGCATGTCAGAAATAAAAAATGTGTCAGTCATGCAGGCTTAACAATGATTTCCCCAACCCTTCTGCATGGTAATACTTCTTTGATTATGACTCTGCAGCAAAAGGCAAACTCTGAACCCTCCCATTTTCAGGGAAATGGGAAAGAAAATAGTGTATGGCACCATCTCCCCTGGGCTGGCAAGTATGGATGGCTGTGTAAAAGATAGTGCTGTACTTTCACGTAATAATTCCTCTCCAGTTTCTGACAAGCAGAATGCTGATATCAGGGTGATCTGTCCTTTTAAGTTGCAGTATAGTTTGATGTCACTGCTGGGATAAAGCCACATAACCTCACCCTTATCTCTAGAATGTAGTCCTCTCTAAATATTTGTGATTTAGCAGTTTTAAAACACACACTGCAAAGTGTAGCCCAGCTCCAGAATCAGTGGCAGCACAGCCATGCTAGTGGAATACCATGTCTTGGGTATTGCTTCAATATCCAAGAGTATGCACTAGAGTATGTACGTGCATACACGGCACACCAGTGTGGCTGCTCCTTGTCTGCTCCTTAGGCTAGGTGTTGATATTTGTATGGCTTTGGGCTTCAGGCTTCTCCCTGCTCCTTGCTAAAACAATCCGTTCAAAGTTCAGACCTGTGGGTCTCAGATGCCTAGATATATTCTTAAAGTACACTATGTAAAAATTTAATATAAAATCCTCTAGAGAAATATGCATTAATATTATGACACCAATGTCATGTTTCTTCTGACTTCCAACTACCTGAAACAAAACTTTAAAATGATTACTATGTGCATTCATTGACATGTGCAATGTTATAGACTACACACTGATATGTACAATCTTGTGTACAAATATAATATGATAGAGTATTTATAGGCAGTAAACAGACACATACCCTTTATTTAGAATTTTAGTGCATTTGTACGATGTGCTTGGGGAGGTCTTGTTAAAGAAAGCCCCAAAGAATATTCAGTCAATCTAGAAATTTCCTAGTTTTAAGTGTATGTCACTTTTTATTATTTTAGGTGGAACTGCCTACTCCCCCACACATATATATTTACTGATTTATTTAAAGCAGAAAAAGAAGCTTACTGTAAAGATGCAGATATATAAATAGTATTTTGTATTACAGCCTGCACATTGAAATAGGTACAAAGAATTCCCTACATTTCACAGTCTGGACCATTGCAGGTGATGGGAAATGTCAGCTGTGTATGTGGAGATTTTCTGCATCCACATCTGTTTCATTCACCCTATTCCCTCATGCAACTGAAGTTATGGACATAGCCATACCTGTTTTCCACCAATAGCCCCTGGGTGCAATTTCATGAAGCGCTCTTCATTGTACAGGTTGGCTGTTCAGATTGTTCTTTGAAGAAAGGATTAAGATCCAGCTGAATTTTTCAAGCTGTGTGCAATTTCTAAAAAAGAATTTCTAAAAAAGAAAAAGGTGGATAAAACTGTCTCCATCTGCATCTTTTCCCCAAAGCCCAAGACAATAAGGAACAATGGCAGACAAACCCTCTGGTCAGATGGGCACCACACCACTGCTCTGTTTGCCACGTGCTCCCCCATAAAAAGGACCAAAATGGTCATGGAGGGTCCACGTGTCCCCTTTTTCTTCCACCTGAAGCCACATCCCCTTTGGTTGAAGAAGTGAGAATCCTTTATTTCTGCCCATCGTCACTGATCTGGGTGATACAGAATGACAACCTAGACATGACCATATGCACTGCATCCTCATGGCAACTGCAAGAAAATTAACTCTGTCCCGGCTGAAATTAGGACATTTATCTAAAAAAAAAAAAAAAGAGCAGCAATATAAATACTACATTTCTCTGTGTAATGTTTTTGGTGAAATGTATACCTTACAACATCAAAAGACGCAAGATAATCTAATGTTTTTTTCTGGAATATAATACTATGAAACTATTAATGGAAAATTTAATATACAGAATGTGCAAAGTAGCTCAAATTTTGTTAATATATTACTTTGTTCTCATGACACTGAATACACTTCCATTCTTTGATGACCACAGACTTTAGGTACTTCAAAGAAAAACAAGTTACTGTTACTATCATTTTCATCCTGTCTTATTTTCATTTATTCTTTCTTAAATTTGTGGGGTTTTTTGTTTAAATTAATGTGTTCTTCTTTCTACCAGTGTCTGTCAAAAGATGGCATCTTTATCTAAAAGGAAGATGAGGTACAAGAGAAGATGCTGTTGAAAAATCTGCCGTCAACAATACAAAGGAGACAAAATGTTCTACAGATATTTTTCCTGATTATCTGTAACAAAGTAGGAAGGAAAAGTTATCTATTTAAAGGGTAAAAAGGAGTTTTTCAATTCTGAGAAAAGAGAATAAAGATTTTCAACACAATCAGTTGACTTACAGGCAAGAGTTCCAAGAGAACTAGCTAAAGGAGATTTCTGAAATAAGGTTCTTAATTTGTAATAGCATATGGATAACACTGAATTTGCAAACTGGTAAACTGAATCTACCTCCAGGGATTGATAATATTCAATATAATTAGCTTGTCTGAAGAGAAGTAAATCACAGAAATATGAACTTAACTGGCACAAGCACAGTAAATGAAGTCATGCTTAATTCATGGTTCTACCAATAAAGGACTAAAGTTTCAAAAAAATCTTAAATCTTGTGAGCATTATAAGCAGCATCTTCCATGGAGGAGAGGTTTTGTTGCATCAATCTCTTAGAGAGCTGTTTCTCAAATAGAGCTGTTTTGCATAAGCCATTTTAAAATCTTTTACTTGAGTGTCTCTGTACCTTTCAAATAAACTCATATGATATTTTCATTTAAAAAGTTAAGCAGAACCCAAACTGTAGTATATTTTAGGAAATTACTCACTACATACTTGATCCACAGTTTTTATCCAAACTTTATATTGATTCTCAATTTCACTTGACAAGTGTCAATAACTTCTTTCATTGTTGAATATGTCCTGTGCAAATGATTTTGGTCAGAACAGTCTGATCTGGGAGCAGGAAAGATCTTCATCCTGATCAAAATGTCCAAAATCCTAAACATTTTTGTTGCAGGGAACTTTGCTTGGTAAGACCTCCTGATACATTTGATGTAATGACTTCCTTAACCATCAGAGAACCTTCAGAGCAGGAACTGATGGAAACGTGCACAAGCAAGTCCCCTGTTTCTCGAGACAGAAATCATACAATACCTTTCATACACTCATGAGACTTTATCTGCAAAGGTTTATGTTTTGTGACACTTTTAGTGACCCTAGACTATCAAAAGAAAAAAAAAAAAAAAAGAAGTTCTTTTTCTGAAGAAGCCACAGTTAGAATTATGGAATACAGAAAATTCAAGTTTGGAGAGTATATTTGGATATTAATCCAAATCCTGACCAGGGTCAATGAGATAAGGTTGCTCAGATCTCTGTCTAGTCAGACTGAATATCTCAGGATAAAGATCCCTCAGGCTTTCACAGCCACTGTTCAAATGTTTGAACATTTCAGTAATGAAAAAAACCCCATATATAGCTTAATACATTTTTCTTAAATACATGTAATCAGAATTTTACTCTCTACTTGAGATGAAAACTCCTAACAATCTTGTACAAGAAATCTTGGAAAATCTGTGTTAAAAATTACTTGTATGTCTTAGGAACATATTTGACTTTTTCACAGTTGGATCATATTGAAAATTAAGTCCTTCACTGATGAACTTCTATGACTAAGGCCCTTGTCTTCTAACTTTTTCTAACTAATGTATTCCTAGATGATAGTGGACAGGTCTGTAACTAGGCTTCCAAGTTTTTTTTATACTATCCCCTTGCACTGTATGAATTTCATCTTGCTCTTATTAGTTCTTCTCTCAAGGTCATTTAGTTCCTTCACTATGATAAAGCAATACTTTTCTGTCCTTCAAATGATGCTTCCCCATTTTGCTTCTATGCCAAGATCATAAATAAAACCATTAAATGTGACTGTTCCCAAAATTGATTTTTGAGAAATTTCAGTAGTATCCTCCTTCTAGGCTAATGCTTCCCCTTCAGTTGAGCTTGTTATCAACTCCCTACTTTTATAGTTTCTGCACTAAGCAATATCACCTTGATCTTAAATAAGTTTTAAATGTGCTTCTATGCCAAATTATTTTCTGTAATTAGCAGTAAATTTCTTCTGCTTATTAATTAATTTTCAATAAGAACTGTCTAGTGTGATATAAGCTATCCCCTCAAATTGTTTGAATTACATTGTCTCTTTTTTTTTTTTTTTTTTTTCTGTACAATGTCAGTTGTTTCTCCCTAAAAATGACTGAATTGGTGGATCACTGGTTTTGGTTTTTCTTCATTTATTATATTATGGAAAAGCTGCAATTAAAGAAAAAAAATCAATACTTTCATAGCTTTGCCATGAAGAGTTTCATTGAATGGAATAGATGCATCAAGTGGTGGGACTGAGTATGAAGATACTTGATATATCAGAAGCAAAACCATTGATTCAGTAGTGTCTTCCAGTCTTAACTCTGTGAAAGTGTGAAAGAAAAGCCAAGAAAGACTCTGGAAAGATGCTGAAAACATGATCAAGCCAATGCAAAACTACACAGGAGAAGACCTTTTGTCTTCTGAAAACTTTATTTGCAAATTTGGAGCTATTGGTATCTGCATGCATTTTGAAGAAAAAAGAAACCAAATGGTCATTCAAGAGAGGACTGGATCTCTTTCTCAAATATTCAGTTTGATCTTAACTTTAACTGTTTCCTAATCATTCTCTATTCCAGACTCAGAGCATATCCACACTTCTGCACAGCTCAGCAAAATAAATCTGCCAAAATACAGTCATGAAATATTTGACCAAAGAACAAATACCTTCCTACTGCACTTTCACTGTTTCAGAAAATAATTAATGTCAGTTGAACAGAATCACTCTCAGATGAGTGAGCAAAGGGACTGTATTTCTCTTACGCTCTCCTGATCATTCCTTTGTAAGTTTAACATGTTAACATTTTGCCCCAGTTTATTGTACATACTATACATTCCCTGATGGATCTTCAAGATCAAGAGGTACAAATGTAGAAGGAAAGGAATTTCTTTGTCTTGCTACATCTAAGCCTCTCTTTCATATATTTGAGTACAGCAAAGTGAGTGAGTAACAGAAGACAAATCAATTTTCCCTTTATTCTGATTGTGAAATTTCTAAAATCAGATTGTAAGGCTATTTAAAAAAAAAACACAAAAACAAAACCAAAACCAGAAAACTTTGGTCTTGGAATCATGTGTGCTTAACTTTAAACAGGCTGATTCCCAGTGAAGCTAGCAAAGTTGCCTACAAAATTTTGGACTAAATGTGTGTGAGTTTCTCTGTGAGATCTGTATAGGAAGGAGTTAAAATATCTTTGGTGTAGAATTTCTATTTACTGAATTGCCTACTAAATTCAACAACATTGATCATGCTATTGTTACACCAAATGACCTACGTACCTAACCAGTGTCACTTTAATTGCAAATCACATATTTCCCTCCAAAATACTTTAATTTGTGATTAAGATTGTGCTATTGGTAACATAAGTAATCACAGTCTGAATCTCTTTCTGCTTAGTTAACTCATACAAATAATTAAATAACACATAAACTCCACAGTAGGTAGAAGCTGTCACGCATTTATGCAGCATATACACAGCCTGACCTTCAGTGCAATGAAAGTAGAGGAAGTGTAAATCCCACTAAATTGTAAGTCTGATGTCTATCCCAAGAACAAAAAAATACTAACCTACTCACTGAAATGATATGGTACAGATTACTCCTGAGAGGCTGTGAATACAAAAATGGGAATTAGCTGTGTGAACATTTAAATACTATACTCTCTTTCTCATGTATTCTGCTATTAAACTCTCACACCCAGAACTGTCCTGGAAAGGACTTTGCTTTTTGAATTGGAGGAATATTTCCTTCCCATATTAATCTCTAAAACACACCCTCATCTCCACCACCTATCTTCCACTCAGTCCCAATTTTCCTTTCTTTGACCAAAGCAAGAGTAGCAGTTGCTTCCCACACCCCTTTCTTTTAAGTGGTGTATTTTGTTTCACTTTTCACTGAAGAAAAAAGGGAGAGAGACAAATTCAAGGAGATAATGCATTTGACCTCTCTGTTAATATTCAAAATGCTGGTCAGGAAGGTTAGGAGCAAATATCAGCTTTCTTCACACCTCTTAGCTCATTCCACAAATTAATAATATCATACTGGGAACAGCCTAGACCCTGTGTAATGAATGTTAGCCATAGTTCCTGCTGGCTGCTTCCGAGGATGCATTTATTTTTCTCATTATCTTACACACAATCTCCCAGCTATTGTCTGCTACCCCTGCTCACTCAGGAAACCTCAGAAAGTGCTAAAGATGTCAAGAAGCAATAAGCCTCATTTATTTTTATGGCCTTCATCAGCACTTTCTTTTTTTTCTTAAAGGCCTATAATAGAATCCACTGATTAGAATCAGCACCATATCAGAATATAGATATGATAGCCCTTTTCTGAAGGTGATTGGGCTACTGAAGGACACTTTCTCCATTTGACACTTTTAGAGGATACTGAAGCTAAACAAAATTAGTTGTGTTAGTGCATTTCTTCTTTTCTTTCTCCTTCTTGCTACTTTCCCAGGTATTTGGAAATTGATTAACTAAAATATTAAGGAAGATGATTATAAATAGTCCAACTAATTAAGGGGGAGTTACTCAACTGAAACAATAACAGACGGTAAGCAGTTGGATTTGATAGCTGTTAGTAAAATGGTAACAGAGAAACTTAGATGTGAAGAACCACATTTACCACAAAACTAAACCAAGAAGCAAATAATTGACTTCTGTTAGACCTTTTTTTACTTTAAGTTTATCCACATAATAGTTTTGGGCCAGTATATGATAAATGGGTCCCCTGTTCTCTTTCCTGCACATATCTGACCTAAAAAATGTTCTGTTTTCAAACCCTGGGTATATAAACCCCATATAAACATAAAAAATAATTAGTTTCTCCTTAGTGCACATCTATTCTCCATAGACAATCATAACAAGCAGAAGTTTGCAGACTTCTAGACCAGTTCTAGTCAAAAATTTCAGTTTATTGCAAATTTAACAGGAACTTTTCCATTAGAATTATTAGTACAAGAGAAGGGACAGAGATCAAACCATGAAAAAAAAGGATATGAAGGATACTTACAGTGCAACCACTAAAGTATTATATTATTACATCTGTATGCAATTTAAAATGGTTGGTTTATATCTTTAAAAAAATTTGCCCAAACACTTCCTCATTGTGAGATGGCAACATCCACACAAGCTGTTTATAGGGAATAGGCAGTGTACTTTCTATATACTCTTCTTATTCTGCTATAACTTTCTTTGAGAGGCAATACCTCCAGGTCACACTGTTTTCAAGATGTTCTGAGTGCTTGGAAATCTGCTCCCTGCTGATTTACTGGTGGCATGGGAAAGTTACTGCTTTTGAGTATCGTCTTATTCTTGAATAAGTATGGCTCAGGGTAGTACAGGGACGAATATTTTAAGAATAAGGTTTCTTCAAAGAAAGAAAGCACTCTGAATGTGAAAAATTGAAAAATCTTCCATGTTAGGACTACCCACGTAGAAGTGTACAAAAACTATTCTGTCTCACTAAAACTGAAAATCTGCTGGGCTATTTAAGTATGCCACTTACCTCTTGTATATAACACCCTGTATAATGCATTTTTACAGTCATGAAGTGTTGTTTTGTTTGGGTGATCAGAGTAAGAGGAAAAGTTGCTGCAGAAGAATAATGGAACAGCAATCTTATGTGACATGAACAGATTTACTATACTTTCACAGAGATTGCTTCACATTAAGACCAAGATTCAAAAATTAATCAGAAATCACACTCACAAAAGAGAGCCTAAATCCATCAGTCTGGGAAAGACAGAAGAAAAATATGTTACTGTGCTTGCATCATCTAGTGTAAGTTTTCATTCAAACAGAACTAATCACCTATGAAAAGAAAGAAAAAAGCTGATTCTTCATGCCCAGCACTATTATAAAAAACCCAGTGTGCTATAATGACAATTTGTTGCACTGAAATTCAGTTCTAAATGTAATGAGCCTTCATAATTTTCCTGTGCTCACTATAGGTAACCAGCTTTGCATTCTAGATGTGGCTTGGAATGTGCATGCTTAATTACAAGCAAAAGTTAGTAAAATACATATGAGAAGCTACTAAAGTTGTGCTCAGCTGAAACAAACACAAAAAAAAAAAAAAAGGAAAAAAAAGAAAGCAGTAAATGCAATCACTCTTCATGAAAGATGTAAGAGGAAGCTGTACTCAGCATCAGAGCACAGGGGGACCATTTCCCCCAAAATCTTGTTTATTCTTCATGACAGCTTTCACAAAACAGTACGGAATATTTACAGCCAGCTATTGGAAGCAGTCAAGCATACACAATTCCTGGTCCCAAGGTGGTGGTCCACAAAATGTCTGCCCACATTCCTGGCATAGAGATAATCAGACCAGATAAAAGACTCTAAATATCATGTTTGGATGACTCAACCCTTAGATGCACATGTAGAAATGCAAACTTACCCACATGCACACTCACACATACAGCAGTACTGTGTATAGACCATGATGAAGAAATACAGTCCATTGCTATAGTAGGATAGGTTTTCAGGGATTATTATCTGTGATGAATCTGAGTTATTTAGCATGTGCTAAAACCTCCTGCCTTGCCACGTTACCATGCCTTGCTTCTAAAAATAGCTCCTATTTCCTTTCTCCGGAGTTGTGTTACTCAGGCCAATTGAGTCTGTTGAACTCTGCACCTCACCTGACTGTTTCTTTCAGCCTTTGATTCTAATTTTTGGTATGGCTTACACTTTCATTGGTGCTTTCCAGCATGAGATTTGTGAAGATCATAGATTTATAGAATGGTTTACGTTGGAAGACACATTGAAGATCACCTAGTTCTGACTCCCCCATCACCCACTAGATGGGACGTGACCCATTAGACCAAGTTGGTCAAAACCCCATCCAACCTGGCCTTGAACACTTGCAGAGATGGGGAAACCATAGCTTTTCTGAGCAACCTGTTTCAGGGCCTCACCACCCACAACATAAAGATTTTCTTCTTAATATTCAATCTAAACCTACTCTCTTTTGGTTTAAAGCCATTCCCACTTGTCATATAACCACATGCCCTTTCTGAAAGTCCCTCTCCAGCTCTCTTATAGCCGCTTTAGGTAATGGAATGTGCTAGCAGGCCTCTCCAGAGACTTCTCTTTTCTATGCCAAACAACTCCAACACTCTCAGCCTGTCCTTATAGGAGACATGCTCCAGCCCTCTGAACATCTTCATTTTCTCCTCTGGACTCACTCCTACAGGTCTAGGTCTTTCTCGTGCTGACATAGCTGATGTTTATGTCTAAGGAAAAATGATTCCCTCTTCTCTTCCCAACCTCATAGCCATAGTGCTGGAACTTTAGAAATTGCAGATCATGGCCTTTCAGGTTCATTGCACATTTGTATATTCAAGCAGGTCTTGAGAGCAACACAAAGCCCTCCTCAAAGACTGACACCAAGCAGTTCTGCTGTGAACTCAACCTCATT
>JAWWES010000001.1:31187099-31205683 GCA_035583135.1 Lophotriccus pileatus
AGAATAGAATAGAATAGAATAGAATAGAATAGAATAGAATAGAATAGAATAGAATAGAATAGAATAGAATAGAATACTTTAGTAGGCAGAGACGTACAAGGATCATCAAGTCCAGCTGTCTGACCAATTCAGGATTGACTAAGTTAAAGTGCGTTGTTAAGGGCATTGTGCAAACGTCTCTTAAACATTAACAAGCTGGGGCATTGACCACTTCTCTAGGGAGCCTCTTCCACTGTTTGACTTCCTCTCAATAAGGAAATGCTTCCCAATGTTCAGTCTGAACCTCCCCTTATGCAACTTTAAACCATTCCCACACATCCTATTGCTGGATAGTTCAGCATCTCCATAGGGAGCAATGAGGTCACCCCTCAGAGCAGATCCTGGCTGAAGCAGGAAAAATAACTCCTAAAAACAACCAGGTGAGTAATGTATTCTTTTCTATGAGCTTTAAGACAGCCTAGGGATATGGACAGTTCATACTGGCTTCAGTGGAGATAATTCTCATTTGAGCAGTTTTATTCACACATACACACAAATGGATTCTCATGCAAAGTTGCAAAATGCATCCTATGAATTTATTTTAGGTTGTAATTTCATGATTTTTGAACATAGGCAGCTTTTCCAGTACTTTCTGTTCACATCAGCTCAGATGACAAATTGACATCAACAGTTTATGAAGCACTGGAGCTGCCCACAGAGTATCTGTAACAAAAGTCAATTACTCACTTAAACAACATGATTGTCAAATATTTAAGAGAAATTATTATCCAACAAAATAGCTGTATTAAGCATTGATGAACATATTTAAATTAGTGTAAAACTTGAGATCATACCCATAAATTATAACCTCAAGTAAAATAATTTCTAGAGAACTTTTAATATTTTATTACTTAATTACATGAGGAATTAAAGTCTTTCTTTCTTCTTTTCCCCTTTCTTTTTAAATTTTTTACTCCAAAGTGAGGGTAGTAGACTTTTCATCTTTTCTCTTGCTGTCCCTTTCCTAAGGATTTATAAATATGTAGGGGTGTTAATTAACGTTTTGGATTTTGCTGTGTGTTTGTTTTCTCGGTTTTCTATTTGACTAATCCTTAGAGATAATTTTTTTTTTATTATTTTTTTCCAGTGTCTTTCTTTAGTACATTCATTGATATACATCATGATAATACCATTTTTATTAAAGAAGAGATGTTTCACAACTTTGATATTTGCTCAAAAGAATATATTTTAAGAGGGGAATATAAAATATGGGATACACTGCCTTGTAAACAAATCTCTGCTGACCTGGAGCTGGTGATTAATCTGGCCAAAACTATAAGCACAGCAAGTGGGATTCATCTCAGTTTTAGACATGTACGACATATATGTCTTGAAGCCTTCTCTCATCATCAGGGCAGTGATACAGGCACTTTCAGAGCATGTTTCACCCACCTTCTGCAGACAGACAGATAGGATGAGCTGAAGCACATCTTACAAAGTCTATTTCTCTCCGCAGAAGAGATTCCTGGGAGATCGCCTGAGATGTAGACATCTGCATTATGGTTAGATAGAGGAATTACATCCAGCATCCCTAGAGAGCTTTTGAATCGTTAAAATTCCTTGTCTCTAAATGAAAAAAAACACCACCAAAACAAGTAATTAACAACAAACAAACAAAAACATAAGCAAACTTGAGTTTCCCACCTCTATGCATTTGGGAAGTTTTCCAGTGTATCTTCATAAACAGGATGACTTAGAAACAAATTATCTGTTAGTATACACAGAAGCATTTTGGATCAATTGCTAGATCAGCCTGTTTTTAAAAGGCAGTACTGGGTGTCTGGATCCACAGAAAGATGCAGTAACCATTAGACCTTCCCTTAAAGCCTCTCGTTCTAGTACTGATATCAGGTATGAACTTTGTGCTTATAAAGCATTAAGTTTGGTAAGTCAGTAACCTCATGCAAATTTAGAGCCATCTGGACTTTCTTTTGGGTTGTGGAGCTATTAATTTCTGTTAACTCACAGGATTACTGCCTGGTGTCCTGGTTCTCTGTAAAAAGCACTTCTTCATTACCAGAGAGGTCAGATTGTCCTCTTGGGCAGGGAAAACTCTATGAAGTTGCTCCTCTAGAGAGTTTCCAGATTTTTATTTTTTTTTTAAACCGTATAACCAAAGATCAACCCCAGGGTATTTGCTGAAGACACTGTTCATTGTCAGGACTCAGAGAAACTGCATGAAGCTGTGTCAGGAAAAGGTTAGGTTAGGCATTAGAAAAAGGTTCTCCAGGATGTGATTTGGGCACCCAGGGAAGTGGTCAGAACACCAAGCCTGACCAAGAGTTCAAGAGACATTTATATGATAACCTTGGGCACATGGTGTGACTCTTGGGGATGGTTCTGTGCAGGGACAGGAGTTGAACTTGATGATCCTTGTGGGTCCCTTCCAACTCAGCATATTCTGTGATTCTATGTATTTTCTCCAGCTACTTCATATGTTTCATCTGACCGTTGCAGTGTTTTGGAAAGACTAATGATAAGTCAAAGAGAGAGATGGTGTGCCTTCTCATTCATAGCCCCTGGTCATGGTGTCTTGGTTGTACATTGCCTATCTTGAAAACATCTCTGGACAAAAGCAAAAAAGCAATACCAGCTCCCACAAATATTGCTTCAATAATGCACCTTGTGTAAGCAGACTTCAGACATGGTTAAGCAATCCCACCTAAGTGGAGAAACAGAATCACAGAATCACAAAATACGCCCACAAGGATCACCAAGTCCAACTCCTGGCCCTGCACAGGACCATGCCCAAGAGTCACACCACGTGCCTAGCAGCTTTGTCCAAATATTTCTTGAACTCTGTCATGCTTGGTGCTGTGGCCACTTCCCTGGGGAGCCTGTTCCAGTGCCCAACCACCCTCTCGGTGAAGAAACCTTTTTCTAATATCCAACTTAAACCTCCCCTGGCACTACTTCAGGCCCTTCCCTTGGGTCCTGTCACTGGTCACCAGAGAGAAGATATCAGTGTCTGTTTCCTTTTCTTCCTCTCACAAGAAAGTTGTTCATGAGACCTGCAAAGAGGTCTCCCCTTAGTCTCCTCTTCTTCACAAAAAACCAACTATATTCACGTGCTGACAGGATGGAATAAATTCAGTTCCTCTTTAAACCATACGCTTTAGCTCTGCTTCAATGAGAAATCTAGCTGCAACATATATATTTAGGTTTCTGCCAAATATTGGCCACATGTGTTGTATAAATTTCCTATTTTAACCAAACAGATCACAAAAAAAAAGGATGGCCTGGTATGTCAAGGGTACTGAAGACTACTTGATTCTACCTACAGAGCAACTCACAAGCACTTCTTATGTATACTTCAGGTATGGCAGGCATGCCTGGGAAGAGGCCTCTCTGTCATTGAGGCTGGCTGACGTAGAAGAGCCCAGGTTTTATGCACTACTAAATTCTCAGCCTGCAGACAGACAGTCTGCCTGGAGAGTGCCTCTTGGGTGAAGTCCCTGGAAGAATACTGCTTCAGAACTGAACTCAAGAGATATTTAAGGTTTTGTGAGCTGGCAAGGGCAAAAATCCTGCAAGGAACTGCTTGAGCAATTTCCCAGTCTGTGTAGTCATATTCATATGCCCAGCAATGTTCTCCAGCTCTGTTTAATTTACTGACACAGATAAAGTCAGACCATCTTTCATTCTAAAAAGTGAATCAATCTTTCATCATCTGGGGGTAGATAACTATGTAGCTGCAAATGCTACGCAGACTGTATTATATCTTCATAGAAATGAGTGATGCTGAACACAGAGCTCAGCCCTATGGTACTCTAAGAGGACAATCCCTGTCTTCTCAGATTCACTCATCACTCTTTTGCTCATGACAGAGAAGAAAGAAAAGAAAGTCACTTTTTAGCACTTGCTGAGGTTAAAATTTTGATGGTTTATGAACTGAAGTTGGAAAAGAAGTATCAAAGTTGCATGACAACAAAGGAGAAGCGTTTATATGCACTGGCAACTCTATATAAAAGCAGTTAGCACATGCCTCACCTGACCATAACTGCAGCAGCAGGGCCAGAAATACATTAGATATATATTTTTTTACTTAACCTACTTTAAAAAAAATGTGCAGATTTGTTTGGTCTGCACAAAATATATTTTCAAATTTGCTTGATGCAATAATTTCTGAAGGAGTTGCATGCTCTCCAGTACTCCTACAAGCCCCATCACATTTTGTCCATGATATTTGTCACTTTAAGTTTTTTCTGGAAATGTTTTTGTGTAGACGGGAAAAAATGGATTTAGATGATTTCCATGAACATTTTAATATTAGCATAAATCAGTATAAATGAGTTGATTTCGATCTCATAAAATCCAGCAATTGCTACATTGTCTCTGCAAGAAACTGAAAGTTAAAAAAAAAATAATATTAGAAATAAAACAAAAATAAAACAGATATATTGCATTATCGTATCCATTTACGTAACTGAAAATAATGATTATAGTAATTTTGCAGAGATTATTTTCTGGAATACCAACCTTCCCCTCCCTTTCCTTCCTTTTGAAGGGCAGTTATGGAATTAAATGCTGAAATTATAGGTAGTAATACACCAAGTGACCAAAAGCAATTGGTTGATGGATATTTGAAGATATAAACAAAATTAATGTTCTACAGGAGATCTCAGTATATGCAAGTGCATTATATTCTTGCTGAGCAGCATTGTTTTGTATCAGTGTGGGAAATAAAATATCACAGAAGACTTTCTTATATAACAGGGCTTCACAAAAAGAAATCTTAACACAATTTTATTTGTTCTGCTGAGGCAGAAAACTTCATTGGGAAGCAAAGAGTAAAAGCAGTAAAAGAGTAAAAAAGTCTTAGTATGTGCTGTGAGGTCCAGAAGTGCTACCTACCTCTCTGATAGTGGATTTATATTTGGTGAGCTCCAGTGAGCATGGTGGGTTTGTGGAAGATGCAGGTTCTGAACTGAAGCCAACAACACACACCACAGAACACACCTCCCCCATGCTGCCTTCTGGTTTTGGAAGTCTTTCTTCCTGTACTCCAAATGACCATTTTATTCACTTCATTCTGGATATTTCAGTCTGTGACAGTCTTACTTCATGAACATTGCAATGAGAGCTCAATAACATTTATGTAGTCTTGTCTTCTCCACTGTAAGACATGACCCTGTGCTCTCTCACGTAAATGTTTTTCAGACTTTGGGCTGGAACTTCAGAATAAGTGGTTAAAACTTTCAGTAAAGAATATTTTTCTTCTTTTTAATACAGTATCCTAGTTACCTTACTAGTCCTTGTCTTTCAAGGCTTTTTGGACACTAAAACTGGAAAGTCATGGTTTTGAAGTATCAAAGAATCATAAAGATTTTTATTCATTTATGGAACAAGATTACCTATCAATGTAAAACAGAAGAGGTTGTACCCAAACTGAGTTCCTTCTGGAACAGAAACAAGCCTGCGACTGATGAAAATCAAGCGTCAGATGAAGATATGTGTGTAGGTATGTGAGTTGCTTAACAAGAGTGAGACCCTACAGGTTTATGTATCATGATTCCAGAACACCTTGTCTTTGAAGTTTTAAGCACCTTTTTCTGCCTGCTCTTTCAAATGTGTGACATAGAAGAAGCACAAAGTTTTGATATATAACAGTGCATGATAAGATAAATTATAAGAAAATAATAAAGGATGCTAATTACCTTATTCCATTAATAGTTAAGACTGTTAAGAGTAAGTACATTTTTCTTAATATCTTAATAAAGTTTGTGTAACAATCCCCCCAAAAAAATCCTTATACTTTTAACTTTCTGAGTACAAACAAAGGAAGAAATCTTCCACTAAATTTTCTAATAGCTGCGTTTTGGCAGGTGTCTCTTCAAGCTGTATTACTACAACATATCAGCCACAGGCTGGTCTCCTTACCCAGGAATACAAGAGTTTATCTGAATTTCAGCCTCTGTTTCTGAAATGTCTCCCCATTTAAACTACAGGCAAGCAGGAATGTAGAAACTTCTGTGGTCTCCTGATGACTGAGCAGAGTGCTCAGATTAAAAGCTGCCATGCAAATTTTCATCCCATTTTAAAAAAGAGAGCACTGGGCAGAACTGGAGGCGAGATGTTCAGCAGAACTGTGCCTCAGACTTGCTGGAAGCAGCTCTGCAGAAACTCCTGCTACCTCCCTGCTGCTCTGCGGATGATTTTCAGGGCTGTCGGTTGGAATCCTCATTTGCATTATTCACAGATGTCCCTGAAAAGCCATGTATCCTGAGACCATTTTTATAACACAGGATGTGAAATGAATGTTCTGTAATTTTAAATTAAACATCTGCAGGTTTTCTTAGTTATCTAGATTTCAAGAAATCCTGCTTTCATTTACAAGTTAATTCAGTTTAGTTAATTCAAATTCTACAAGGACATTGAAGATCTTTGTATCTTGCAAGAATATAAAACGCAATAAATCAAGTGCAACATGCAACTTCTCTCTTGCCATTTGAAAAAGATCAAGAATTGAAACAGAGAAATTAGAAAAATTATTTCAATATATACTTTTCAATTATTTATATATATTATTTCAATATATATATTCTGGTAAAAGCAGAAACAGAACAGCTCTGTAGTTTTCAAATTGATATACAGATTTATTACACTTATTTTTTGTTGTCTTTATAACAAATTCTAATGTTTAAATTTCCTAGGTTTTGTTTAATTTGCAAGAGTACAGTTTCCATATCTTAAGGCAGTAAACAGGTCTAAACTTATCCTTAGTATATGGATTAAAGTAATTAGTGTTGGTACATCCATGTCAGTACCTCTGTAGTAGAAGAAAAGACCAGTGTCCACTTATTTTGTCTTAAATTTTATATTTCAATGGCAAGTCCTCAAAAATTTTCCCTTTTTCCTTCCAGATTCTCTACTCAAGCTTCTGCATTGAGATTATGCCTATTTATGCATATTTCAATAAACTTCCAATATTCATAAATATGTTGCAATGGGGTTTAAAGATTGCATTATTCATAATATTTGTAGTTATGCATAGTACTTAGCAAACTAAAACTCGAGGCACATTAGTGTTGTTTTGTTATGCCTAAAAAAAGCTCTGGTGACTTCCCTATTTTGACTGTAGGTATAAGATCCACTCATTAAAAACTAATGTCAGAATCAATTTGACTGGGAGGGATAAAGAGGGTAGAAAGATACCCCAGATGTCAATGGAAAACCATATATTTCTAACACAATCCTTCTGGGAATTTTCCTCATCTACGATAAAGATTTTGTTTACTAATATTGGAATACCTATTAGGCTGAAGAATTAGGAAAAACAGAGAAAAAGAATATGGTGAATCTCAGACATAATCTATTCTTAATTTAATGGTATATTTAATGCTATTGTTTTTGTTCTTCTCAAATTGGTCCATTTTAGGCAGGATCTCATAATTAAGAACTGACTGAGTAAAAGAAACTGATGGGTGGATTTAATGTTCCTTTCACTGATTTGCATTCCACAGAATTAATTCTTTTGTTTTCTTTAAATCTATATTCAGAGGCAGTCATAGTTTAAATAGACATCCATGAAAAAAAAATATGGAGCCCCAGCAGATTTGTACGGTGTTCCCAGCTCTGCTTTTTTGCCTGCTGATGACTTTAAACCAATCATCTTACCTCCAAATTAACAATTCTTATCAATAAAATGAGAATATAGCCAAGTAAGTGCAGAAATGATCTCAAGAGATCATCCTGTTCATCTTTCTATTTTGAAAAAATTGTAGTTATTCTTAGAAAGTCTCCAAGAGATATTTACTTAAGATGTTTTTTATCCTACAGGATTAAAAGGCTCCAAAACTTACTTTAATAGTCTCATGACGATGAAACTTATTTTCTATTGGTGAAAACTGTTTGAAAGTTGGTAATTAAAAAACCTGTACAATCTTAGGTGTCATAATAAAGTATATATTATACAGTTTATGTTATAAAGTTTGCTGACCCAAGAGACTACTGTTCGGCATTAGAAAGATTGAATACTTTGGAACAGAACCTCAAAGTATTCACTATCATCTGCAGACTTTAATATCTTGCTTTTATCCTTCCTCAGTTGCTGGAAAAGCTGAGGAAAATAACAAAGTAAAAGACATGGTGAGTTTCAGAGCAACATCAATTTATTCTACTACAGATTGTGATCTTGGCAATAAGGCGTCACTAATCCACATCTGTTCGGGATAGGAGTATAATAATGATGGAAATGCTTTGCTCATGTCTCTGCTTGATATTTGCCTTGGGAATGTGAGAATACATTTGCATATTCTAGGAGGACCATAATGTGAATAAAGAATAGTTTTTCACTAAGCAGAGTTGTAAAATAAAGCTTAATAAGGGGAAGATATTTCCTAGCCATGGTACCTATCAGCATGCAAGTGAGCTAGTCTGCTAAGGAAAGGTGTACAACTCGTGTCCAAGCTATCAAACTATCACATGTTTAATCTGAAACTTTATTACAAATCTGGCATAAATTGCCTCTCTGATGAGATATGGCATGACCTCCATCTCCTGAGAGCACAAAATGAATTAATGGACAGCCATATACCTTCTAATTATTGCTGTAAGAGGCTGTAATATAGGAAGTATTACAGTTTGTGATAGGCAGCATGAAAAATTAATTTTAAACAAAAGTTAAGGTAAATCAGTGTGAAACCAAAATATTAAAAAATACTAACATTGCTTTTGTAGGCAAGGATACTTGTTAATTTTCACAGAGAATGAATTTTTTCATGGTTTTTGCAATTAAAATATGCAACATATCCTGAATACTGTGAAAAGGAGACACAAAACTGAAAAGCCAATGGTGATTGATACTTCTAGTACTGAATTTCTTGGTCACCTTTATTTATGTAAGTCACAGTTTGACAGATACTTAAACACTATCTGATAGTATGCAAGAATTAAACTGAAAAATTTGCTGAAGCACTAGAGCATACCTCCTTCATTCTAATTACAGCAGCTTTATTATGAATATATGCAGAATCAATATGAAAGTACACCCCTATGTGTTATTAAATGTCAGCTTTTCCCATAAAGTAGAATTTAAGTCTCAGTTTAGTAAAGTACTTAAACATACACATAACTTTAAGGAAGAGCAGTTCCAGTGACTACATAACAAGAGCCAAGACAATCAAATTTAAATATTAAGTGAAACCTGTCCTGAAATATGTAATAATTGATTACATAGCTTGAACAGAAGATTGTTAATTGGCAATTTCTAGTCATTTTGTAAAAGAGAAAAGTACAGTTAGGACTGTTACAGATGTGAGAAGTCACACAAAGAGGAAAAGTGATTTGGCCAAGGTTATTTCTATCACTAACAGAATAGTGGAAGCATGTCAACTCCTTTTGTAAGGCCCGGGTCGGTTGTCCACCCAGTGGGCTATGATTCTTAACAAAATTATAACACAAGCACTTTATATCTCTTATTTTATCCTTTTTTTTTTTTTTTTTTTTTGTAGATTACTACATTGTGAGAATATCTTACCTAAGGGCAAGAATATATAGCAGATGCAACCCTACTTTGTCTATTATATATAGAAATACAACTTCTGATTAGTTATGGTGTATATTAAATATAACTTCTAAACTGTGAGAGATTTTATCAATATTTCAGTAAGGATGCAGGAAACGTAAATGGACTGAAAATGTAGTTAAAACAGATTTCTCACACTTATTATCCTATCCTTTGTAGCCACCTAAACTCTCAAAATGCCAGTGAGATAGAAGAAAAATACATAATTGTTTAATTTTCACAGAAGACAACTAAGATGTTTAGGAAAAAAAAGAAAAAGAAAAAACCCTGATGTCCTAGAAATTTAGGAGGAAAAGTAGATTTCTGTAACTACTCTAGTTATGCTGGACTTCTTATGGATTTCATGGAGGAGGAATAGTACTTTATGAAACAGAGTGACTTACTCTAAAATTAGTCAATGAGACTGACTTCTAAAAGGACCTATTTCTCCCAACTGATAAAGAAGCAAGATTAAAGAGAAATAACATATCTGACTTCTATAGATCAGGCCAAGATGTAGTCTAAATCTTTTTTCACAGGCATGTAGAGGGTTCTGAAAAGCACACACAACTTTCATTTGCATTACAAATAGGCTTATAGATTAATGAAATGTGTATATTCACCCAGGAGTTTTGAGACAGAGCAGAAAAAATTTGTCCTAAATCCCATGTAAATATTGTCTTTGCCACAAGATGAACGCAAGACTACTCTCAATAGAAAGTCTCAATTTAAAAATAAAATACTGACTATACAGGAATATGTGTAAATTAGAAATTAAAACCTTCATTTTAAATGACAGAACTGATGAAAATTCCTTACTGGAATTCTGTTTCAAAGTTTTTTTTCTCTTTAGAAGGTGTTATAAATTATCATAAATACTGAAGTTGTTTGGTTTTCTTTGTGAAAAACCAATGTTTTCTTCCACTTCTGTAAATATTTCTAAAACAGGAAAAAAAAATAGAAGCAAAACCAAAAACATCTCTTTTGAAATCTGCTTTGGTTTTACAATGAGACCAGATAAACTCTGGTAGGTCCCATGGAGGTTGTGGAAGTTACATTATTGGAGATTTTCAGTATGTGCCTAGACAGATCCCTGACAAACATGATTTAACACTGAAAACATCCCTGCTTTGAAAAGAAGCTTGAACAGAGTGTTTTCCACCTTAAATTACTCCATGATTATTCTTATTCTGTGATTGTCCATCTGGTGGTCATGTTCAATACCTTTTAACACTTATGTAATCAAGCCAATAATTTTAAAATAACTGTAATTGAGAATCATGATTCTAATATTCTCTAAAGATAGAAGAAATCCCTGAAGAAATGTTTTAAAAAGACAGAAGCAAGACTCGTACACGTAGATAAAGATGGAAAAGGAGGACACAGAGAAGAGTGAAGATGGCAGTCAGAGATTCATGGGTGTGCAGAATGGAAAGGTACGTGGATATCTTGAATGTAGGCACAACCAGTTCATGATATTGACAATAACTTTAGTTGAAGCAAAACCAAAAAGGGAGATGAGAAGAAATAAAAATTAAACACTGAAATGTAAGAACCATAACAACATTGAGGCAATGGCGATGATGTAATGGACAAGAGCTCTCAGGTCGCAGATGCATGGGCCAGTAAAGGATCCACTTAAGTGTAGCTTGACTGCCCTGGGGCTTCCAGGAGGAAATGCAAGCTTTATTGAGGCAAACTATTTTGGATGTTTGAGGAGGCTGGTAGGATACTGTAAAATTTGTGATAGGATGTTTTGGGACTAAGCAAATGTGCAAAACTTCTGTGATGTTTAGGGGAAGGACCAAATACAGGTAAAGGATTGGATCAAAGAGATCTGTGAAGGAACAAGCATAGAAAACTGAAGAAAAAGGGGATTAAAAGGAGTCAGCTCTCTGTGAACAAGCTGCAGATCAGGTCAAGCTTGACCGTTGATTACCACCTGAACTATCATATTTTCCAGGTGACCTTGCTCTGCATTACATGTGAGCTGACTTGCCAGTGAATTCAAGAAGGATAGGTGGAGATCACAAATCCACAAGACCAGAGCTGAGAGCTGGAAATGAGACAGAGAATTTGGACACGGATTCAAAAAGGACTTATAATGTGGTCTAGTGTCAAGCTGTGTGGATACACATATGGCTGTGGATCAGGAGACTGAGGATGTGTGCATGTTGGACATCCCGGTGGATCAGGAGACTGAGGATGTGTGCATGTTGGACATCCCGATCAACCAAATCGGAGAAATAAGCTGTCTGTTTTGTCCGTGTCTGTGCAAGTGTCACAGATGTTTATGTAAGTTACAGTAAAGGCACTGCTCCCTGTCTATGTTAGTCTGTGCAGCTGGACACGTGTGTATTGCACGTCTTGGCATTTCTAGGATGCAGTGTCAGCCTTACTTGTGTCCAAAGCTGCAAACACAAGACTGAGGTTGAGAAAGCCCTCAGGTTTTAGACTCAGATTTTTGTCCCTTTAACAACATTACTGTGAAATAGTGGGAAGATTTTATCTCTTTTTTTTTTTTTTTTTCCACTGATACAAACCTCTGCTAGAAAGTTTTGCTGCCCTTAAAAAGCAGTAGCATACATGTTATGTATATTGTGGTAGTCTTGCCCACATCTCTAATGAGACCTGATGTTTTCACGTCGTGGTCTACAGTGGTAACAGGAACTCGCCTTTGTCCTGTTAACAAGACTCTTGAGTGACACCACTTGCAGGCTGAATCAATATTAAAGTTGCTTCTGTTAGCAAGAAAACACACTTCAATGACTGCTAAAACTAATGAAGCTTGCCTTCCTCATGACTTCTCTCCTATATTCCTATATTTCTTCTAAGATGTTTCAAACTTCACACATTTTCTTAAGAACCTATGTACTTCAGTATCTCCAAATTTATCCTGGAGTCCAGCACATCTAGTGGCTTTTGTCCTCATGTGGGCCCCAGCCAATACAGAATTGGATTAATGCTGATTTGTTTTATGGACAGTGCAAACATGTATATGTGTATATGGTTGATTCACACTACTTGTTACTCAATGGGACCAGGAGACAATCTCCTATTTGATTGTTAGTTTTCTTGAAACTGGTAAAAACATTATCTTAATAAGCTCTCAATTTTCATTAAATTTATTCAAAAATTATTAAAGAGCTCAAAAATTGGTGGGGGAGAAGGAAATAAAAAGGCACACTTGGAGAAAAAATTACATGGTTTTTTTTTAGGGCTTGCGTTTTGTTTTTTTTTAGGTCGTTCTTTTCTACAATATTATTTATAGATTAAAAATTTCCACAAATGAGTTATTCTTTCAATTTCAAGTATCATGTCAGGCCTCTCTTTCCACAAAACTTCAGAACCAGATATGTCTTAGCAAATGTTTTTTACATGTGTGCAATTTCATAAGCAAACTTCTTCACAGTTGTAAATTCACCAAGACTTGTCTAACCACTAGACTGACGTTATAAAATTTTTAACTACTCATTGTACAACAAGAGACTGCCTGCTTTTTCCTTCTAATGTTCAGGAATTCAACCAACCTTATTCATCTGGTGTTTTCTCCTTGTATGCACTGACTTTTGAGATAGGAGCTGAATTAAAGTTCTGAGCAGAGGAAGGGAATTACGTGGTTTTTTTGCTATACTTTCCAGAGCAGCATTACAAGTTATTATTTAGGGGCATCACAAGTCAGAATAACTCACAACTCATGGTCATGCACACTGAATTGTGAATTCACAAACACTGCCAGACAAGCTTAAAAAACAATTTAGTGATGCCATAAACTTTGTTAGCAAAGCACTGATCTGCTTACATTCAGATATTCTTACTTATATTCAGATATTCCATTTTTGGTACAACACTTCCTATCAGAAGTCAGTGAGTTTGAACCTTCTTTCTGAAATTGAAAAATTTTGATACAGTTACAGGAGGTGCTATGACATTGTTTAGTTTTTAATTTGTGTATCCAGTAAATGGGAAAATGTTTACCTTCTTCATATATGAAAGGGGTTCATTTTATTTGTTAGCATGTACATTAAGTGAAGTTTGGAAAGAGGCTTTGGAATACAGTAACTTGCTTTGCTAACTCCATCAGGAAGCAATATTGAAATAACCCCTTAAGACTGTAAATCAAATGTGCTTGAAGACGTCATGGCTGCCTGAGTTCTCAGGTACACATGCAGATAAGAAAGTAAATTTCAAACATAACGGGAAAACTAACCCACTCAGTATCTGCTGAAGTGACAACATGTGGTAGAAAAAGCCAAAACAATCTGAGAGGTTTATGGAATATACTGACATGCAAAGTTCCTAATACAATTGGCCAAGTTGCTGATGAGGAGCTGTGCTCTACAAGACCATGCCCTCTTTGCTTTGGTCTGTACTGGTAAGACCAGTCTTCTGGAGGGAATGTCTGGAGCAAGGTAGACTTACCGTTTTTTGAAGGATGAGGTTAGGGAAGGTTTAAATAAATAGGATTTGAATAATCCAGGGAACCCTGGTACGATGTGTGCAGAAGTGCTGATGGAGCTGGCCAGTGGCATTGCAAAGCTACTTTTGACTAGCCTTGAAAGGTCATGACAAATGGAGAACATTCCTGAAGACTGGAAGAAAGCAAATATCAACTTGCCTCTTACCTCTGAGACTTTGCATGGAACTGATTGCATGGAGATCACCCGCTCATTTCCCTCTGATTTACACAGAAAACACAAACCCCCTGTGAAAGAGGAGAATCAAGAGAAAGATCTCTCTGATGCTCATTCCAAGGAACACTGTTAGCAATTTGAAAGGGATTTTTATGCACACAGCTGCAATAAAATCATTATATCCACTTTGCATCGTCCACATTGCAGTTATTCAGTATGCTGAGAAACATGGCAAGAGGTAATGAGGTGACCTTGAAGGTCTTCATCTTCATTACAACTAATACTCCCATTTTTATCCACACATTCAAACACACAGCTTTGCATGCTGGTATTTTCTTAAAAATAATCCCACAGCCAAAGGCGGGGAGTAGAGCTGGGGGGTGGTGAGAGGGGGGGGTGGTTTGTAGATTATTTTGTTTTCTCTTAGATTCCCTTTCATCATAATTTACTCTACAGAGGAACTTTAGAGTGACTAAATGAACAATGAGGCTAGCAAATGGTATAATGCAACATATACACAAAAGTATTTTGTCAAGAAATCAGACTCTGCTCTTGAGCTACTCAAAGAGATAGAGTGATGGTCTCTATACAGCTGGACAATTCTTTCTTGCAGTCATCAGAGCTACTTGGTACAGAGCCAGTCAAAAAATTAGGGGAAATATTTCTATAGAAAGTGTCTAATGATTCCCCTTCTCCCTCATGCAAACTGCAGCAAAGCTCATTTACCATCCAAAAAAACCTCCAATATCCAAAAACAAACAAAAAGCAAAAACCAAAAAACAAAACCAAAAGACAAAAATAAGCAAACTTAAAGCCATACAATTGTATTGGCACTGTATTACTATGCTATTGCATACATAATTCGTGTGTGAAATGCCTTTAAATGCAATTTAATTAACCCTACTGCAGCCAAAGGTTACTTGGTACATAACAAAGTTAGGCAGCTTCAGAATTTCCAAGTCCCTAGGTATTGCTTTCACCAAGACCAAAACATTCCCTTGTCTGAGAGAATCACATATCATTGTGGATGCTAAGTAGGTATTCAAAGGGGTTATTACAGCAGGTAGCATAAGGGGAAAAAAAAGAAACAAGTAAAGGGGAAATTTGCACAGGGAATGAAATTTGCAATGTTTTGCAGAATGCCCCTTACTGTTCAGAGAGTTTAGCATTTTGCTTGCTGCTTTTTTGTGCATCTTACCAAGTGCGAATCCTTCCAAATGAATTTTGTTAAATAGCTTTTTATGCTGTCTCATAAATCCTCCCAACAAAACAAAGACAAACGTCTGCTTTGGGAAACAAATAGGATGCCGAGAAACTTTCCAAAACTGACTTTTTGGTTCCCATTAGTGCGGATTTTTTAGGTTATGTCTTGACACATTAAGCAATTTTATATGATACAAAATCCTTTGTAATAGATATTAGAGTTTTATTGACATATATTCCATAGGAAGTTCTCTTCTCTTTGTGGGACATTACCATCAGCTCTTTCTTTCTTAGTAGAAAAATACCAACTGAAATACTTTACCAGCAAAACCCCATGATTTAACTATTATTAAGAATTAAAAAATAAATTTAAAACATTGTTTATCAAAGAGAGAAGCCATGATTAAGCAATTAGATTAGAATTAAAATATGTAAAAACCCCAAACCAACCAACTAATTAAGAAAACAAAAACAAACAAACAAACACCACACACAAACAAACCACCAAAACCACTACCCAAACAGATCCTGCATTTTCACCTTGTTAGTTTTAATAATTTCCATTTTTCTGGTGACACTATACTGTCACCTACTGGTTACAGAGACACTTTTTAAAGTATTGTCATTTGAAACAAAATAAGAATCGAAAGGGTTTGCTTTGGAGGATCTGGAACAACTATTCAGCTAGTACAAATTAATAAAATTTTCTTTAAAATTAGTGGAATTTGAATGGCTTACAGTAACTGAATGGCTAGTGCTGGCTCCGAGAGGGAAGCCCTTGCAGGGCACCTTGTTAAAATACATCATTGGGTATAATCTTTCACATTCAAATGTGAATATTTTTTTTTTTCATTTTGTGAATCACTATAGCTTTGATGCATGGAAAAAAAAGTCTATCTTGGTACTATTACTGAAGTGTTGACTCTGGTCACCAAGAGCAGGACTAAAACCTCTGCACACACCTTTCACAGTTTCCTCACTGTTTGCCAACGACCGTGCTATTCCTTCCTTTTTATTTATGTGTCCTCTACTACGTAGGATCATACTGACTGGTGTCACCTGCCTATTTCAGCCCTGGAATGCAGCCAGGAGTTATCCTTGGGTCTGTCTCTTAGGGTGGTCACATACTGGTGCCATATGTTTCTGATTACCAGGCAGTTGTGCCTCATGTTCAACATGGTCCTGTGCTGACAATCTGAACTTGCTGCCTCTCTGGGAAACGGAATGTGAATCAGCCCACATAAATTCCAGTCACTCCGGTGTTTACATGTGCATAGGACTCCCTGAGCGAGGCAAGGGGAACAGGTTCTGCCAAAACTCCAGACTGTGGCTATAGGAAACAAAAATATTGTTGGGCAGCCAATAATAGGTGAATACGTGAGGAGTTAGCAGCTACTCTGAGAAGCCTAATCATGTGTTTGCTATACATGATCCTGTTCAGCTGCTGTACATTGGGATCCACATCTCTGACAAATTGGCACTGCCAGGAAATAAACCTGATGAGACAGATCCTGAAGTCACTTTATGGAATTACAAGTGTCCATCCTCCTACCTTCATATAATCACTGAATGGTTTGAGTTAGAAGGGACCTTAAAGATTATCCACGTCCAACACCCCTGCCACGAGCAGGGATGCCTTATATTAGTCCAGGTTGCTCAAAGCCATGGTTGCTCAAAGCCATCCAGCCTGGCTTTGAACACTGTTAAGACGTTTGATCAAGTCCAGATCTCTAGAGAGAAGCAGACTCTTCTAGAGTATCAATGAAGGAAGTGATTTGAACCACTGAGCATACATGGTTTTGCACTTTGTTTTTCCATTTCTTTTCTCAGATCATCTACAATGAAGAGTCTGTCACAATTAATAGCAATGACAAAGAACCAGATCACAATTAATAGTACTGAGAAAGAGACACATCACTGAATATGAAAGGATTAGATTTTGATGTGGCTGAATAAGTTGGATGATTTCAGAACAATTATTCTTGGTGTATTTAAAAATCTACTTTTTCTCCATATTCCTTGTTTGGATCTTTACAAGAGAAGGTCCTAGAAGGTTATTTAGCCACTCTTAACTTCTGCTTATCAGAAGGAAAGACCTTTATGCATCAACATCTTACATGTCAGATAATCTCAGAATACCTTAAGAACCTCTGATTCTTATTTTAATATAACAATATTTTCATCAGAAATTAACATACTAGCAAAGAAATAACAAAAAGAGTATTTCCATCTTCATACCACGTCTTGTGCATACAAAATAAAATTACATCAATCAATCAATCAAATATCTTGTAACAGAAAAGGTACAGAGTTATTATTTTATTAATAATACAATACATGTTATCAATTACATCTACAGAAAAGTAAAAATAGTTTAAGGGCAATGTATGGTCAATTCATACCCACAAATTCTGCTAACAAAAGCCGGATCTATAAATAATGGTATATGCGATATAGAGTCTCTGTCTTCCTCTGTCAGATGACAACATTTAAAGATTACCACAACTCACAGTTGTGGGCTGAATCTGAATCAGAAATTGAAAGTTCACGCCGAATTGTATTTTGTGTTTTACAAGGATGAAATGGACTTCAAATTTCAAAATAAACCCTATATCTTGGACATACATAGATCCATTGTGTTTACATATTTTACCAACAGTTCTTTAAATGGAATGTCAATTTTCCGCACACAGTACTACGTTGCAACGGTGGGGGTTTTTTAGGGCATCTATTTCCCTGCTACATCATTTCTAATGGAGTTATATCAAACTCTCCTAATAAGAGGAAAAGAATTAATATTATTATTGATTTTCAGATGTCTATTTGAAGTTCCAGATGACAAAATGCTAAATGCACTAAAACAGTCAGTAAATGCAAAATTTTTCAAGTGCCCTGTTCCTGGAGCAGAATCTCTGGAGTATCAGTCACTCAAACTCCCTAAACTAGAATGTGAAATTCTTCATAACAGAGCTCACTGTCCCCTCAATATTCAGCATAATCAAAATACTATCAGAAAGCCACTTTACTGATAGGACAGCTAAAATCTAAAGGTGTTCAATAGAGAAAAGTTAAAAAAAAGAGAAAGAACAGGCCCTAAATACCATTTTTGAGCCGTAATCTGATCAAATTTTTAAACTTCATGGAAAAATTACTGCATGAAGTACTACAGTCTCTTTCACTGAGGAACTCAAAACTAGATCAAC
>JAWWES010000001.1:31217371-31229072 GCA_035583135.1 Lophotriccus pileatus
AACACACACCTCAGTATGTGCCTTTCTGCCTGGCAGTTAGGCTACAGAACTACAAATGGGACTTTGGTTTCTGCATATAATCAGGCACTTCACAGTTAAAATTTTGCCTATATTTGTTTCTAAGAGAAAGAATTTAATAAATCAATATATTGGAAATGAGGTATGTTCAGGTTTAAGCACATCTTATTTATTATTTATTTATTTATATTTATTACTTATTTAGTATTCAAATGCTTCTTAAGGGGACTGGTTATCTCACACTGGAAAAGAGAGAAAATCAAAGTAAAGATCCTTGTCAAGGATATTCCTTCAGGTTTGCAGTGGTGTTAGGAATGGAGATCAGACCTTCCAGTCCCATTCAACCCTACAGTACCTCTGTATTCCAGAATAAAAGGGCCAAGCTTCAGAAGAGTGTTTCCTCTAAAGCTGCACAATATTTTGCACCAAAAAAAATCCCATTTGACAATACTGATAAAATCTGAAATTACAAATTTATGCATAACATAAGTCATTATATTTTCAAAAATGAGTAAACAATAAACACAATATTTGGCTAACTTTCCTTGTGTGGTATTGCTGTACGTTACCTGAGAGTAAAGGGACAAGGAGCCATTTAGCAGAGCTCACTGTTCTTCTAGATTTTGGAAGGGGGGAGTTAATACCCAGATGCAGAGTGGAGGTACACCTAGTTGAATGTAGAATGCCAAAGAAGTAGTAGAGTCCAAAATGCCATATTTGCAATTATGTATTATCTCTAAGGCAAAAAGCAGAAGATATCTCCAAAGCAGCAACTTAGTTTCCATGGATCCTACCCTTAGACACCTCATTTTCTTCATTAACACTGTAGAGAATTTAGGCAGCCTTGGATACAACAGTCTTTCTCGTATACAATAACATTTCAATGCCTAGGTCTATTTGTAAATCTCAGGTAAAATGTTGGCTCAATGTTACACAAGGAAGTTGAGGAAAGGAAATTCTTGAAACAAATTATGAAGAATCATTTGAATGGGTAGCTATATAATGTCAGGTTGTTTGACCAGCTCTTCTTACTGTACAGATTGTTTCAGAAAATAACCAGTAGTCAATAAGACTCCACAGTCAGCTGAAACACTATTGGGAAATGTTTTGGAAATTTCAGCGATTCATAAACTGCCAGTGTAAGGAATCTGGATTTATTATGGAGATCTAGTCTGGTTCCTACTCAGAATAAAACCCTATTTTATGTCCAGAAATATTCAGCTTGAGTTTTGGAACCCTTAGAAACTCTTTATTCAGAACTTGCTTATTCACAAAGATACGTTACATATCAAGAATGCCTACCAGAACAAAAGCCTAATTCAAAACAAGAAAAAATAATTTATGGTAAAAAAAATTTGTGATGGAAAAAATATCTTCCACTGACTAAATATAGCAGGTTTCCAAGCCAGCAGCATGTCTTATGTTTTTCATGCTTTTGTTTTGTTTAATTGAAACTGAACTTTATGAAATTAAATTCAATGGATGTGTGGAGAAAAATAATGGTATATGCACAACCTCATCATCCAAAGCCTAATCAGCTCCTGGCTGTCTCCTCATAGGAAATAGCTGTCTCTGCAAGGAACCAAAGCAGTTCAGTGAAGACATTTAAATTTTATTCAACTGACTAAATAGGAAAAGAAGATCTAGAAGACCACATTGGAGTATTTAAAAGGACACAGAGAAGAATTAAAAGGTATCATCTTATCCACTTTTTACAGTCTAGTACATAAAATAATTTGGTATAATTATTCATTATATTGTTAAATTTGCATTAGAGAAAATATTTATTGATATATTGAGAATTCAATCACCTTGGAGATTTTGTCATTTAGACTGGTCAGAAAAAAAATCTGCACATAGATTGAAAATATGGTTAAGTGAAGAGGTGTGAACATGATCCGAAAGGATTCAAGAAGATTGCCTTCTCTCATGAATATTCTTTCATGAATACTCCTTTCTTCTGCCCATGAGTCTTCCCAGACAAATAAGAGCCAGCTGCCCCCTCCAAAAGCTGATATGTTGGTTGCAGTCATCAAGAATAGTATGATTCAGGTCTAGTTAGATGCAGTACTAAATGACTGAGCTACGTGCAGTTGATTAGGATATTTTACAAATGTGAACCTCAGGTTTGCTTGCACATTTCAGGACAGATAAGCCTCTGAAAAGCTGTTAAATGTGTGCCTCATGCATCACTTTAGCAGAGACCAGAGTCTCTGTTAAAGAAATGTTTTCAGAATATACCTGTAGCTCTTAACATTAATCTGGAAGTAAAGACTCCCTACCTTTCCTACTTCAGAAAATACTATAAATGTTTAGGCATATTTGAAATTCCTGAACATATGGAGGAGATCAGAATGAAGCTCTGTTCAACAGGGAACAACTAGAAGAAAGAAATAACTTTCAAGGGAAAATTTAATTAGACCTCACTGGAAAATGGGACTCTCACTTCCAAGTCTTCCTGAGTTTATTTTTGTTCATTCACTACATTACAGAGACTATCATTATGAGTAAAATCTTACATTTCAAGCTAGTTCCAGGAGAAATTTGCCACTTCAACACTTTCTAAATATGAAAATTTCTAATGTTTACTTATCTTTATCTGAAATTTGTGTTATTCTATTTTCTGCAGTTGTTAAAACCTATTAAAGAGCCAATTTTGAAGATTAGATCTTTTGAATTGATCATTTTATCCCTCCATGTTTAGATTCACAATGATTTTAAAGATGGAAACCATGAACATTTGGACACTTTATCCTAATGTATTGGGTCTAGCTGAGATGGAGTTCATTTTCCGTATAGCAGCTCTTACGGTGCTATGCCCTGTATTGTTAACTACAAGGGTGTTGATAACACTTCAGTGTTTTGGCTACTGCTGTCAGCTCTGTCTCTCCAACATTCTGCCTTCCCCCATCGGTAGGTTGGTGGTGGGTAAGATCCTGGGAGGGGACACAAGTAGAAGAGCTGACTCAAATTAACAAAAAGGGTATTCTATACCATATGGCATCAGTTCAGATACAAAATCTAAGGAAAAGAAGAAGAAGGGGAGACATTCTCTATTTACAATATTTGTCTTCCAGAACAACTACTACAAATGCTGAAGCCTTGCTTCCTGGGAAGTGGCTGGACACCACTTGCCGATTAGAAGTAAGGTATAAAATCTTTTTCTTCTTTGTTTGTTATTGTGCAACCTTTAACTTTTGCCTTAGTAAACTGCCTTATCTCAACTTATGAGTTGTTTTCCATCATATTTTCTCTCTCCTGTTCAGCTGAAAAGGGGGAATGATAAAGCAGCTTGGTGGGCACCTGGTGTCCAGCCAAAGTCAACCTACCACACCTAAAAATAGGTTGGGATAGTTTAAAAGAGGGGTTACTCTTTCTTGAACAGTGCAGTGTCCCCCAGAGTTATATTTAGTCCTAACACAATGATTTTACTCTTGATGTAATCCTAATTTCTTGAAAAACTGCATATTCATACTGTATATTGATCTGGAGAAGGGACCAGTTAAATATATTACTTTCCATTTATGCACATACATAGCCTCTTTTCAAATGATTGCAAATTAAATATTTACAGCATATTTTTTTTTTACCTTAGGGAGTCCATAGCATCATGTAAACAAATTTAAATCTTAGAAACTAATAATTTGTTTAATAGAAATAATCAGACTTCTCTAACACTGGCTATGACCTGCAATTTTTTTAATTCAGAACTATAATAGCTTCTTATTTTGTGGGACAGTTCCTTTTTGTCTAGAAACATTTGCTGGAATTATTTCTATTTCTACAAGGACTACTGACAAAATAAATGAAATAAAATGGAACTCTACAGTTACAAATGATGACACAGCAGCCAAATGCATGAAGAATAAAGCCTGTGGCATCTTCAAAAGGATAATTTAACTTGCCCATCCAAATGGAACTTTCCAAAGAAATTCTATTCATGCTCCTTTACTGTGCAGCCTTCACTTGAATGATAATTTAATCGCTGGCAAACCCTGTTCATTTGCAATTCAGTATCTTAGCTTCATGCCATATTAGTTAGTTTTTCTGTGATTTGTGTACAGCAAGTCAAATCATGGCTTTTCCAGATGAATAGAGGTAGGAAGGTTTAGAAATGTTTGTTTTCACACTGGAGAGATGGGATGTTGATTTATTTGCTTCTCACATGTTTATAAGTTTTATTATTGGAACAGTGGTTATCCAAACAGAACTCCAGCATTCATTTTTGGCTATGCCCAACACTCCAGAGCAAAGAGCATGGAACATAGTCAACAGCGAGGCGTACTTGCGTGGAAAGCCTTGAAATCTTTTGCCTGAGTGCATAATGCCAATCATTTATTTTCACTTTCTTCCAGCTGAGATCAAGATAGCTAGCACGGAGTGAAATCAGAATGTCAACTTCTGCTAACCATAATCCTGGAAGCAGCACTGCTGTCACAAACACAGCAGGATATTATCTTAATCTTCAGCAATTAGTCATCAGATAATATGTAGATAATTTGTATAGTGTCTGTCACAGTGTGACCCTTTCCTGAAAGAAGAAAAAGCTTACATTCTATCAGTTCTGACTTTCTTAGTCTTTAGGAATTTGGCTAATTTCCATGTCCAACATAGAAGAGTATAGGGACTACGCAAGACTTCACTTTTTTTCTAACATGGGTCTAGAAGCAAATTTACTTTACGGTCGCTGTGGTATGCTCCACTCAGGAATGCACATTGTTTGGATAATGTTGGGTGCCTTTGTGTTTTCCCTTTTCAAGGACCTAAAAATTTTTATGATACAGACTCTATCTATTCTTACTTCATGGTCAGTGACATGTTTTCATTCCCCTCATTTTACAGATGAAGATTAGAGTTTAGCTCCTTGGGTTACAAACTGCAATTTACATGTTTCCTTTTTTCATCAAATGTAGCCTTTTTGCAATATGACTTTGGTTCAAAGAGCTATTGTAACCACACCTAGATGCAGCTATGTGTACACTACCAACACAGACACAGAGTATCAGACTGGGTGCCTGGAAAAGTAAAGCTCTTCTTGTAAGACCAAACTTTGGTTGGTTTCAAAATTTTATCAGTAATCCATGGAAATCTTTCTCGCTGGGGAACAGAAATAGATCTTTATATGGCAATGTCTCTTTCTACTCTTCTTTCCTTCTTTCACTATATGTTTTTTAACGTCTGGACGAATGAAGCAGGGACTTTGCAAATAGGCTTTTTTGATCACCCCAGATCATCTACAGAGCAGATGTAGCCTATAAACCAAGCAGTGCTAGAACAGGGTAAAAGAGAGGGGAGAAATTGTTATCTCATAATGCAAACACCCAGTGGAGCCAAGAAGAGCACTCAGTTACACAGCAAAGTTAAGATGAATCATCAAGTTGTCACACATCAGCCCTATGCAGGTGAAATCCTTTCAGATGAGATGTACCATGACTGTCCACATATTTTTTCCCTACAGACTGGATCAAACAGAACTACTTTACATTTGAAAGTGATTAATGTCATATGAACAAATTTAGCAACAGATAAGAAGATATATGGTAACCCATTAAGGTCATTAGAACACGCTTACACGAGCACATGTCTAAGTCGGTTGTATAAAAAACACTAAGAATTATGAAGCTTTACTTTGGGGAGCTTGGTGTTTTTCTGAATTGACAAAAATATATATTGAGCATTCACATACACTTATTCATTACAGTTGATGAAATGACACCACTTATGAGAAGCAAAGCAAGTCAAATATAATTTAAGAATTTATCTTTTTCTACTCCATCAAACCAAATCAGCCTGTCGAGAATTGCAGTGATCGTATGGATAATTAATATTGTGATTGTTGTATTTGTTTCTTTATGAGACTTTAATATGTTACTTGTTTCTCCCCCTCTTCTTTCCCTCTTGATATTTTAATATGAATTGTTTAGTCAAAAACACTTTAGTGATTCTGTGAGAGTAAATGAATTGTAAACTATCCACCCACTTTGTTCCTTTTTCTGTATTATTAAATACGACTGCAGTTGTTAATACAGATTTTTTATCTGTGAAGAAGGATGACTGATGTTGCAATCGCATCATTAGACACTGAAAAGCTTTTAGTGCAAAAGTGGATCCAACCCAGAGGAGCTTCTAGTGCAAAGAATAAAGCCACGACATATCAATTAACTGTGTATGTCACACATGATTCTGAGCAACGGCATTTTTTACTTGTCTTTCAGAGCTTCTGGTGTTTTCATCATTTAAGTCAGGAAGAGTTTAGATGCCTTATCCTCTTGACTCACTGCAAAATAACTAGTTCATCATGTGAAAAGTCTTCATTTTTCCCCTCATATCTTTCCGTAGTTGAAAAGTCATTAAATTATTTTTCTTAATATTTTTTTCAAACAAAGTTTAATTATGCAAGTGTAAAACTGTCAGGAAAATGTAAGAATATGAAAACAGATACTCTGAGTAGAGTTCGTTTCCAAGAGAACCACGGGACCCTCGCTGATTTTGCACTGTGAAGCCTACATGTTCTTCACTGCTTCAGTTCTTGAATATGGTTAAAGCAAAGGGATGTGCAGTGAGAGAATAACACAAAATTTTACTAGGTCAGGTATTTCTTTTTTATGCTGAATTAGCTTGTCCGACTGCTGTTATTTCAATTTAGCACAGATGTTGTGTTTGAGCTCACTTAAAAGACAATTCAAGTTCCATTTCACAGGTCTCCAGCATGCTGGGTATTTAAACATACCCGTATAAAAATAGGAAAAATGACCATCCTTGACTTTAGGCACATTCTCATATTTTACCAGATATAATACAATTTGGGAGTAAATTTATATGGTGTTAGGGTCAGCGACACTTCTCTTCAGACAACAACCTGCTGATAAGGATAGACTGTACAGACTTCAGGTTCTGTCCTCTTTTGAAGGCTCAGTCCTTTCAAATTTAAATACTAAACCCCTTGATCTTTGTTTAAAATTTGACACAATTATTTTAAAATGTGTGAAAGTACCTGAAAAACTTACGTCTGCTCCTGAAAACATAAATAAATGATGCAGTCTCCAATGGATTTCAATTAATTTGTTCTGTTTGGATAAGATTTTGAGCTGACAGAAAAACTTATAAACTTGAAACTAATATTTTTCTTCCACTTCTTCAATGTTTTGATGTTCATAACAATATGTTTCATTATGACTTTTGCAGTACTGAAAGAAGTAATGACCTTATAGTATAGGATATTTATGTCTCTTAAATATGAACAATTACTAACTTTTGATGGTGCTATAAAATTATTGAAACTAAGAATTTATGTTAGATGTTTAAAAATAAAAAGGTTTTAATTATTTCAAACATTGTAAAAGTAAAGACATTTTTTACATGGGACCATTTTACATTAAGATCTTACCATTCTCTTGCACAGTTAATTTCTGACAAAACAGAGACCACTAATAGTTCCACAAGGAAACAGCAGCAGTTATAAAACTGTATGTTTTTCTTCAGAAGATGCTCAATCATGTTTCTTTGCAGGATCATACAGAAGAAAATAGAACTGACCAAGTACATAAATAATATAAAATAATTAAATAATTAAAAAAACACAAACAAAAAACAAACAAACAAAAAAAAAACCCCAATCACCTACAATAAAACTAATTACTATTTGTCAAAGGCAAAACAAGATAGGGATTTTAATTGAAGAATTAATTAATAAAAGTCTGGAAAGCAAATATAAATGTGAAGCAAGGCTCTTAATTCAGAGTCTGTATCCTAAAATGGAAAGAAAACTCTGTAGGAACTTGGACATTTATCTTCTAGGAGATGGTCATGTCTAACAGCAAAAGCAAACATTTTAAAAGCCTGAGAGCAACTCAGCAGGTTAGATCTGTGCTACAGTCAGCCCTGCCAAGCCCCAGCAGTGGCTCATTCAGCTTATTTTACTTCCACAGGTAAGCTCTGATGCTCTCAGTCATGACTCCAAATGTTCCTCCTTTTTTTTTTTTTTTCACATGGTAATATAAACACTCCTATTCACAGGAGTCCAGTTAAATAAGCAAAAAACTCACAGCATTGAAGCCAAAACTTCATTTCATCCTTCATCCTTTCACTAGGATGCTCTTCCAGGGCTCCGTAACACTCCATGTACACTAACGTCTTTTGTAATGGTTTGAGAACTATTCTCAACTATGTTTTGCCATAGAAACTGGAAATTATTCTAGCTACTCGATATCAACAGGCCCCCACTATGTGCAGATTTAATGTTGGTCATTCTTGGCCAAAAATGTTAATGTGCCCCTCATTACAAGTCTTTCTCCTCTGTGCTTCTTTCTTGTTTGTACCATTGCTGTCTTTTTTTCTTCTTTTTTTTCTTTTTTTTTCTTTTTCCCCCTCGATTTTACCAATAATCGACTGCAATAAGAAAAGCTGCTGCATAAGGATATCAAGAGAGCTCATCACTGTCTTGGCACAGAAGTCTTTTTTGACCAGTCTGGAATGATAGCCCTGCATTTTCTGTAGCCATGCAATTTCATTGCCAGTTTTCTTAACAACCAACTATATAACATCATAAAAATTCAGTTCAACAAATTTCATTAAAATGCATTATAAGGGAGTCAATAATCATATGAACTCTTAAGTATTTATTTGATTTTTACTGGAAGGAAACAGGAAAAGACATTTACAGAAGCTGGAGTGTAAAAGAGATTTTTGTGTCTCATCAATTATGTAGAGATAACATGTAAATTTCCCTTCACTCAGACAAAATCTGAACAAAACACACATCAATCTATCACTTCATCCTATCTGCAGTCATTATTCTCAGAATGATTTTAGACCATCGTATCTCAGCTTATGACATATTTTTAGGACGCAGATAGAATTGCTGTTTGTTATCAAAATATTGGCAAGCCCTCTTATAGTTCTTCCTCTCAAAACTACAGAAAGCTTTGGTTCCACAAGTTTTTGCTCAGAGAAGTGCACAGAGCACCTTTATCATGACCAAATATTGGGCTAAGATCTCCAAGGCAGAAAGCAGGAGCGTCTTCAACTTAACTGATGTAACACACTTCTAAACTTACAGAAGAACTAAACCAATTGCAAACCTCCAGCAATTAATGTCTGCTGCCTTGTGGAATCCACTCGCAAGCTGAGTAGGGATGAATCAGTTTAAAATGAGGATTAACCAATTCAGAACCAATTCAAAATAGAGCATGACAGTCTTTCCCAGGTCCTCTGTCTTCTTTGGATTCACAAGCATCAGGTTTCCCTTGGATATAGGAACATAAATCAGTCCTTCGTTATGGATCATATCTGGAAAATAGGAAGGTACCCATTTCTCCTAAACTAGTAGTCAGCAAATCACCTAAATTGCATGTCTAACACATGTCTATTAATTAGATTATTCTAAAATACTTCCTGTCCTATCTAACTTCTAACTTTTTGTTTTGTTTTAGAAGAAGTAAATCTTCCATGAGAGACAAAAAAATAGAGGAATCCAGGAAATATTGGGTATTTGTAGTCTTATTTACTGAACCTGAAATGACCTCTGGGTAGAATTAGCATCACTGCCACATTGTCTCTCTTCACAGATGTGAATATATACTGCTAGTCTCAGGCAATGTTTTAATTTGGGAGGAATGACCAATTCAAGTATCAGAACTTTGAATAAAGCATTTACCTGGCTGACAGCAGATACAAACACAAATGCCTCAGTTGGAGCTAAGAACTAGTGTTACAACGTGTCAGGTGAATTACCAATCTCTAGGACATTGGGTGGTGGACATGAGAAAGGCTCTGCTTGTGGTTTACCAGTGTTCAATCCAGAAGATGCAACGTGATGCCAGGTGGTTTGCATCCTCCAGGTACAACAGCTGAACAAAAAGCTGTATTAATGCCCAGAGAACAAAAACTAGACTTCTCTGTTGCAACCATTAGACATCTCTGGGCATGTCCAAAACAAACTGGTAAAGATGTATCTCCCTAGAGACACTACCTGCCTCCAGTTTTAGAGTATGCAAGAAGACCAAACTTTTGGCTTTGTTATCCATGGGTACTAGTAGACAGCTCTTCACCTTGAAATGTAGATCACAGCTATCAAATGTAATAGAAAAATTCCTATTGATTTCAACAATTCACATGGGATTTCAAGGTTATTTGAGCTGTTCTACTTCTAGTATATTCATAAGAGTAATTTCAAAAGGGACTTAATGATCATCAGTTTTCATTTGATGAAAAACCAAAAGCCTATATGAACTACAAGATAAACCTTCTTGGAGCTGTATTATCTTCTGGTTATTATCATTGATTAGTATCAGGCAGCAAGACACATTGAAATTCCTCCATTCCGTTAAAAAACAAAAAGGTGGTGTTTACTTAAAAAAAAATAGTAGCATTAATAGTCACAACTTTGATGCTGGGCTTACTATATCACAGATTTATTAATAATTTGAATTAGGGGAGGGACTGCAGTAGGTATGCCATCTAACTGTAGTGATAAATAATAATGTGCTTTCTCTTAGCTCAATTAATAGAAGCTTTTATTTTTTTTAATTAAAAGGATTACTGAAGTGTCTTTTTGAAATCATTACCCTGATTAGCATACCATTAATTCACACACATCTTGAAATTAAAATAAGCATAAATTCTTGCCCATAGAAAAACCTACATTTATCCATAATAATGGAAGAAATAATTGACGGCTGCAGCAGTGAGGTTTATTTGCTAAATGCATAGATTATAATATTCACAAGACTGTAACTACTTTATCTGCTATAGTCTTGTAGTTTTTTGTCATGCAAAAGATTCACTCAGAAAATCCTTACGCATATCAGAAATCTAATTTTCTACATTTTAATTTTGGAAATTATGATGCTCTTTTTGTTACATGACATGGACAATACTTAGTGTAATGAGGAACTGATCTCCAGCTGAAAGCTGTATGTATTTCTATAACAGAGCTTAAAGATTGTTTTGTGTAACAAATTTAAGTGGTAAAATGTGTGCTAGGAAGAAGGTGAAATGGTGGTTGCGGAGATAATAACATCAAAATGCCGCCCGGTTGATTTCTCTTCTTTATAAAACTGAAAATCTCTCATCTGATTTGTTTACTTGCTTTCCCAGAATTAAATACCTGTCTTTAGTAATGTATGATTTATCCTGCATTTAAAAGGACAAACTCTGTGAACCATGAGAGATATTTCAGGGTCTGTTAGAGCATGGTTGTTAAACAGTGTTTCAAATAGGAACTTGAATTTATTTCTTTGAAATACACCTTTTGCTCTTGGTGAACTTTGAAACTTATTTTTGTTCTCCTGACTAACTAATTATCCTTTTCTAATTTTGCCAATAAATCAACTTAATAATAGGCTTAGCTGTTTGCCAAACCAAGGATGTGGTTCCACAATGTCTCTTAAATAGTGCTCAGTTTGGAACATGTGAGAAATAAGGACCTTAAGCATGGTTTTCCAAGAAAATAAATTCAGTGGGTAATAAAGAGAGTGAAATTTTGCATAAAACAAAGAAGGATAAACTTTATCTCTCAGGAGAAATAAACAGCATGTGCCTAACAGATGAACGGGGTCTGTTAGACTGGGGCCTGCAGCAGGATTTGAGCAGTGGAAAAACAGTTCCCCGGACCAGGAAACCAAGATATAGAAAGAGGAACTGTTCTGGCCCCAGATAAGTACTTGAAAGCTGCTGTGACTAA
>JAWWES010000001.1:31231943-31242900 GCA_035583135.1 Lophotriccus pileatus
TGGGTTATCTCCTGCTCTTGCAGAGCCAGGCATAGGATCATTAGTGACCACATGTAGTCAGAACCTCATTTTCAGTCTCATCTGAAAGACATCACCTCTAACAGTACAACAGCCAACACACATGCTGAGGCACAAATTGAGAGACAGTCTATTAATGGAAATATTGATGGTAGCTCTCATAACACCTTGCTGTTTGTTGGGTGCATCTTCCAGCATGACCCTGATTATGCTGTTGTAGGTAAATAATTTATGGTCTGTATTGGATTTCTGGGCCTGTGCCTGCAGCAGCTTCTGACTGTTCTATTAAAATAGCACCTCTTCCTTAAACACTCTGCTCTGTGAGTTCTCTGTACTGCACTGAAGCAAAATAGGAATCTGATCATTGCAAAGAATTTTATATGTAAAGACATTTTATAAATTATGGTTTAGTCATAAAAATATGGCATGGTCTTGCTAAGACATAATCATATCATTCAAAGCTGTCTTAATAGATAATCCATATTCCCACTCTTCCAGTAGATTCAACATCTTCTGGCAATTAAGTGGTTAAACATAAAAATTAAAGCTAGGTTTTCTCAGTCATCATAACCCTGTGTATTCCTAATTCCATACTATGGCTGTACCAGTAGCCCAGTTACTCGACAAGTCATACACGCTATAGTGTGATGTTTAATTAGAGCTATTCAAGGTATTAGTTATTTCCACAGGAAAGGAAATAGATTAGGAAAAAAAAAAAAGTAGATGCAGTCCCCAAGGCAGGTTGAAAGGGTTCAATGAAGCACATATTTCTCCTAACACACTCCTGTGCTCCTGTGAATTTGATGCAGTTGTCAAACAATGTCACTTTGACACATGGTAGCACCAGCTAATCAGATTACAATGAAAAACAATAAAATGGGAATTGAGCTGGGTCATTCTTGACCCACTCTTATCATTCACCCTGGGGATCTTTCAAAGGTATCTGATGACAGGGCAGCCAGAGGGCCATGTCCTTGAATAACTCAGCAGCTGCATCAAATAAATGTCAGGTCTACTCTTCTTTCATTGCACTATTTTCCATTCAAATCTCATGTCTGCTGTATATTTGTCCTTTTCTGCCATTTTCATGTTGTTAATCTTAAAGAAGAGCAAAACTAGATATGTGAAAGTGCAAAAAACATAGAATCATAGAATAATGGAATATCCTGAGTTAGAAGGAACCTACAAGGATCACCAAAGTCCAACTCCTGATCCTGCACAGGACAGCCCCAAGAATCACTCTATGTGCCTGAGTGCATTGTCCAAACACTTCTTGAACTGTGATAGCTTGATGCTATGACCACTTTCCCGAGTGGTCCAGTGTCCAACCACTGGTGAAGAACCTTTTCCTAATATCCAGTCTAAACCTCCCCTGACACAGCTTCATGCAGTTCCTCTCGGTCCTGTCACTGGTCACCAGAAAGAAGACATCAGTGCCTGTCCCTCCACTGTGAGGAAACTGTAGGCCATGATGAGGTCTGACCTCCATCTCCTTTTCTCCAGGCTGAACAAACTAAGTGACCTCAGCTGACCTTCATACACCTGTCCTCAAGACTCTTCACCATCTTTGTAGGTCTCCTCTCTCATAAACTCTCCTCTCTCCCTCATTCTCAAAACTGGGAAAATGCAAGACCATTTCATTTGCCTTAATAAATGAGTACCAGTCTTTAGGTTACTGGACAAAATTCAAGATATTTTTCCTACTTCTGAACTTGATCAGGGATGTGTTTTTGTCTCAGCAATACAAAGAATTTCTACCTTATTTATTTTGCAACCAAGGTGCAGTATTTTGCATTTTTTTCTTAAGAAATGAACTTGGGGTTGTTTCAGGGTGTTAATCTAATATTTGCTCCAAAATGTGGTGCACACACCCAGAAAAGCAGAAGTCCAAGCAGCACTGAGGTTGGATCTCTGGGGCAACATCCTTACTGCAAAGAGGTTTCATCTGTTCCACACCTGACTAACTCAGAACAGAATTCTCTGCCCTTTGAATGTGTCAAGCAACTGGAACAATGCCCTATTTGCAAGGTTACCAGTGGTGGACCAAGAAAGAGTGTGCTATGCTGGTTCTGGCATTGATTTATGTTTAAACCAGTCTGACTCAAGTTACCCTAAACGTTAACATCCTGATAGTGAAGCAAACACTTGGCAGACAAGACAAAGTATCCTATCTAAAAATGCTAAGCTGACACAGCTGGACCAGAGGTATATGACTGACAGTCAATCACTTTATACTATAAAAGTCCAGCCCACTTTCATACAGTAGGTTCTTCTAATATACTCCTTTCTTGGAGTGCATGTGAAGATTCCTCCCTTGTGTGGGTACTCCTCTCAAGGTTGCTCCTCAAGGCTAAGTGAAAGAGATATATCCATGCTCATTAGTATGGGTGAGTTACATCAATCTCTACTTAATAATTGTGGGAGTTTTTGCTATCTTTAATATAATTGCTTTAATATAATTGCTTTGATAAATGTACTATACTATACTAGTATTTTAGCTTCTATATTGTGTAGTAAATAATTCTGATTAAGATATTTTTGTCTAATCATTTATTATACTCAATATCTGTTTTTATATAGATATACCTGATTTGCCATCCTTAATTCTGTGAGACAAAGTTGGACAAAGGTTCAGTTGCACCTCTGTAATTCCTTAGACTTAAACTGCTGACAACCTGGGGCTAAGATTGGATTCAGCCTTACCTAAGCTCCTCTCTGAGAAGCAGTTTAGAAAACAAGGGGGTCCTTTCTGCACCTCATGACTCAATGGGAGGGCTTCTCTAATAAGCTTTGTCTAAAGCTTCCACTATGCCCATGACACTGTTTTAACTTCAGGTTGAAATTGCCTAAAGCAATTTGATGATCCTTGGATTTCCAGTAGAGTCAAAAGTTTGTAAATCAAGCTAAACTTACAAAGCTTTGAATGATGTAGGATCACAGAGCTGAAAGAAAAGATTTAAAAAAAAAGAATATGTACTGTAGTCCCCTGACAACACTGAATTGTTCACCCCAGTCTATGATCTTAAGTCTTTCTTTTTCTAGTGTGAACTAGTTAACTCAACAGTGTTCTCCCCCACCGTATTACATGTCATTAATTAGGCTAAAACCACAGAAAATAAAAGAGAATTTTTCCTTTTTCCCTTCTCCCTGACAGTAGTGTTTCCTCTTTTCTCTGTCACAACTTTATCACAACTTTATTGCAACTCTTTTTCTCACTTTAACATCCTTAACTTCTAGATATCCTGTAAGACATGCCAGGTATCCCACCACCTCTTTTCATGTTTTTAAGCATCTTTTATTCAGTTCATATAGATCTTCACAGCTGATTCCATAACCATTGTCTCTGCTTTCTGTGACAAGATTTTCTTGACCTTGACTCCATTAACCACACATAATATATCCTCAAATAGACACTTAACCATCATACATGTCATCATAAAGTACATAAAACTTACATCTAAATATCTTTGTCTTGCTCATTAAAGTGAAGCTGAGTGACTATTACTTCAAAGTCTTACTTCCTAGATTTACAGAGAGGCACATCCAGTTTTTTGAATATGCTGCAGCTGATTGATAACTTTCAAAGGCAAATGTTGTCTGGAAATTATTGTAATTTCTCACTTCAGTACTTCAGATTTTTTTCTTCTTTAATAAATAAAAACTACGTTAATTTGCTTCTTAATTATTTTTTCTAGATCTTTCTGGGCACTTCAGAACTTATGTTTTGCTGACAAGGAGCATTTCCAAGCCCCCATTGTCTCATACCCAAATGTCCTGCACACTTCAAAAATGCAGCTCTTTCATGCATGGCATACCTGGGAGATGCGTCAGTTGAGCCTTCTCTACTTAAAGATTTCAGTGAGAAAAAATGGCAGATACACCAGGAGAGATTTAGTAGCCTCTGGAGAGCCTAAATAGCATTTTAATTCTAATTCAAATTGGAATCCAATACAAATTTTGAAGACTTAGGTATTTGGTTAAGCCTCACAAATTTCTAATTTTCCCTTTCCCAGCTTATTTAATGAGAATATCTTTTTACATAGCTAATGACTAACTTTCAGCTGGATTATTTTAACAATATGGCACGAACTGGAGATCGGTAGAGACTGATTCTCCTTCATGGAGAGATGTCATTGTAATGGGACACAACTATGGCTTGCAGGTTGTGCCCCATGCTCAACACGCATCCTGACAAAGGTACAGTCTCTGGCCAACATTAGATCCTCTCAGAGGCACTTATAAAAGTACTGGATAGGAGGGGAATTATTCAGAGGGTCCTTGGAAGGCTTTAGGAGTGGGTCCATGTAAAGCTCATGAAATTCACCTAAATGCGAAGTCCTGCACCTGGATTATGGGAATCCCCAATATCAATAGAGACTGGGGCATAAAAGGATCAAGAACAGCCCTATCTAGAAGGACTTGGGGATACGGATATACGGATATACGAAAAATTGGACATCAGCTGGCAATGTGATCTTGCAATAGAAGAAGCATAACCAGTAGATCAAGGTATGTGATTCTCCCTCTCTTGTCCACTCCCACAATATCCCACCTTGAGTAGTGTGTCCACCTCTGGGGACCCCAGAAAAAGGAAGACACAAACCTGTCAGGTACAGAGGAAAACCATGAAAATTATCAGAGGGCTGGAGCAACTCTCCAGTGAAGACAGGCTGAGAGGGTTTGTGCTGTTCAGCCTGGAGAAGTAAAGGCACCGGGGAGATCTTATTTCAATCTTTCATTACTTAAGGGGGTCTTATAAGAAAGATGCAGAGAAACTTTTTACCAAGGCTCGCAGTGATAGGATGAGGTTTAAACTGGTAGAGGGTAGGGTTTTATTGGACAGAGCAAAGACTTTGAGTGAGGTAAGACACTGGAACAGGTTGCCCAGAGAAGTTGCGTATTACCCATCGGAGGAAATGTTCAAGGCCAGGTTGGATGGGGCTTTGAGCAACATGATCTATTAAAAGGCATCCCTGCTTATGTCAGGGTGGTTGGACTACATGATATTTATTGTCCTTTCCAAACTAAACCATGATCTGATTCTATGAATAGTCTCATTACTCTATTTTAAAGGCTTATAGAGTTGATTATATTTATGCATTTTCATATGTAGTCACCAAACACGATATAACTTCTTTCTACATAGTGTTTGGTTTTTCATTTCCCCATCCTAGTCCTAGTTACCAAATATCTTAGTGCTTCTTCAGACATTTTCTACCACCCACCCTAAAGAGATCAAATTACCTCTTCATCCTTGTCCTGTTATTTGCAGTTACTATGTGGTTACACAGAGAAAGTTTGAATGCTATTCAGTTTTTATTCTTAAGTAATATCTACAAATAACTTAAACATTTCCAGATATCTTTTAAAATTTATTCCCTTGCTGTTCTCTGCCACATGAACAACAGTCCTAGTACTTGCACACCTGAAAACAACTTGCGCACCTGTTTTTTGAGAATCATCACAATAAAAATGAAGAAATTTCATGTTTTGTGGTGCTTTAACATCTTATCTCCTTTCTCTCATAAATCGGATCCGGAACGAATTAGAATAAATTTATGTATAAACCTGTCCATGCACTTACAGAAAGGAATTCAGGAAAGATTAAAGTGAAATGAATCCCTTGTGGCACAATTATATATTGGTTGACCTAAAAGATCCTAGTGTTTCCTGGGAAGCTTTTATGTTTTATTATGCAAATCTACAGGAACATGAAGTGTTGACCAAATAGACTATTTTGAAACTGTTATCAACTCAGTGAGTACTTAGGAACTCTTCAATATGCACACAATTGTCAAAGCAGACAATAAGAGCTTCTTTGGAACACTACTGTCTGTTGTGCCAAGGGACGTGTATGTTCATACTTGTATAAGTTATCTGTTTAATTTGATCATACATTCAAATGCTATATTTTCTTAGAAATCTGTTTTTATTTTCTGAAGCCTAATAACTCAACCCACTTTTATATGTTTCTTGTAAACTATCAACAGAGAAACAGCTTGATACAACTCCATTTAAACAAAAACACTCTTAGAAACACCGACAATTCTCTTTTCTCACAGCAAATAAAGAAGTTTCAATGCTTGTACTTCAAGAGGCCCAAAGATGATTCGATGATGTGTTATACTTCAACATCTATAGTTATCCAAGTATATAGTCAAAGTATTCAGCATGCTAAGCCAGAAGTGTCAGTGGCTTTGCTACTTTCTCTCTCATATGGCATTTTAAAAGGTTCATTTGCTCCTTGCTGCAAATAGTGTAGAAAATGGGGTTTAGAAACAGTATTACCATGAGACTGTAACTGTCTGCAAAGAGTTCTCTGCTTCCTCTCAGCTACTTCACTCTGGCTGAGATGAAAAGACCAAAGACAGGAACCCTCCCCCTCTTCATAAAGGCAACAGAAGATGCTCAGCTAGGAAAGGATCTCTGGAAGGTAGAGTTTGGGAGAACATGGTAAAGAATAAAGTGATAGTATGAAGAGAGATCAGGAGATCCTGACAGGACTAAGCTTCAGATGGGCTAAAAAGTAAAATCCTTTTTGTAAGGTTGCAGAGGGAGTAGTTAATAATGTATTGAACAGGTCACCCAGAGAAGTTGTGGAGTCTTCTTCTCTAGAGATATTCAAAAATTGACCAAACACAATCCTGAGTGACATGCTCTAAGGGATCATACTTGAGCTGGACTAGATGGCCATCCTGTCCAACCTTATCCATTCTGTTATTCTATGACTGAAAGAGTTTGAGCCATGTAAAGGTGTTAGTTTGAGAACAAGCCTGAAAGGAGGAAACCACCATTCATCATTTGTGTGTGGGCACAAAATGAAATGAAAAAAAACCAAAAACAACAACTATTAAAACACAGGAAAACCTTTTTTTTGTTTGTTGTAACAGTAATTGACCATTGGAACAGATTTCCAGTGGGGAAATACTTGAGGACAAACAAAGCCTGACTGCACATGGGCCTAGTTTAAGCATGTTTTGAGCATGTTTTTGGAGTGGATATTCTCCAGAAGTGTCCTCCACTGTCAACTATTCTGTGATTCTGTGATTAGCACATCAAAATGAGGCAAAATGTTTTCCCTTGAATACTGACCTCTCCCTGCCCTATTTTTTTTATATGAAGGATTTGCAGCTATTTTTTATCTTAATAGGAGTTAGTTTTAGAGATTCACAGCTCTCTTGGGAACAGTTATGCTAATTTATTAATGTATTATACTGTTATTTAAAATATTTTGGTTAAAAACTGCTTTGGGGTTATGCATATCAGTTTTAACGACCTTCTCATTTAACCACTCTTTGTATAGTACAGATGTATATTCTAGGGTTGTAATAGAAAACAGCAGCAAATCCTAAAATGCATCAACATTATCTGGCACCTATAATTAGCTACCACAGGGACCTAACAGCATTATCATTACTGTAACTTATAAACTATGTTTTCTTACCTGAGTCGACAATGTCCACTTGCTAATGCCAGTACGGTTAATCTGTGATGACCACCTGGGTGTGCTTTCAATATCTATCGTAATAAGGTTCTTCACTGAGCCTGCTGTGATTGTTACCATGCATTATAATGCCAACTTAATTACTAAACTACTAAAATTTACATTCTCAAATATGCTTACAACTCTGAATTGCCTCCTTTAGGTGTTTCTGATAGCAACATAAAGCAAATGCTTAATATGTATTACCAAGAGAAAAGGAAGGGGAAATTTGAAACTTTCAGTCACTTTCTAGCCTTTGATGGGGTGATATTTTACACAGTGAACTCCAGTTGAAGGGCAGCTGAGATTTTTTGTTGTTGTTGTTTAGGATAAATCAATGTTTCACTTAGGAATTGCTTTTACAAGTCTCATTCTTTCTCCTACATTTCCACATTTTGGTGCTCACAAATGCAGATAGGACAGCTAGATGCTACCTCTTGTTCATAATATTATCATTACTGAATTTAAAAAAAAAAAAAAGAACACTTTACAGGTAATGGCAGGGTATTCACATGTGCCAAGGAGTTCAACGTTGATCAAGATAACCAACCAAAGACATGAAAAAATTCTTACTGTTCTATGTATCTTATTTTTTTTTCTAGCAGTATCATGCAATTATTGTGATATCAGGAGGTCCAGAGTGACAAAATTTTTTAAAAATGATGGAGGCATTGACTTTCACCTTAACCTTGATGTAGTTCTAATACTCTTTTGCTCATAATTATACTCCTAAGTAAATAGATTTATAACTTTCAGGTTAAAAACATGCAGACAGCTATATACAAAGAGATAGAAAAGTGTGATCTGTGTCTGAAAAAAAAAAAAAAAGTATAGAACTTATCCATATGGTGTAAGTGAAGACCTGGTGTGAAGGTGTATTAAATGAGCAAACTCCTTAGTGGACACACTACAACTCTCAGCAACTAAGCTGACAAATGTTGCATGCTCTTCAGCAACATATTAAAGTTCAAAGTATGAAACAAAACCAGTTAAGACACTGAAAAGAGTTTTGCTGAATGCCTGGTGCTGTGGATTTGTTATGATAAATTTTTCCCTACACTTTGGCTTCTATGGTAATTTTTTCAACTTCAATTTTTATTTTACATGACCAGCAAATTAGTTGAAGAGAAGGATAAATAGTCCATACAGGACCTTGCAGAGAATTTGCCTAATACCTACTCCATTTTTTATTTGTTGGGTTTTTTTGCCATAATAACTATCATCTTTCCTTTTCAATTCAGAAAATAAAAACTATATGTGTAATTCATCAACTGAGTACTTAATAACTCTGTCAGTGACCTCCTTGTTAACTAGATTCTCTCAGAAGCTTTCAAATTTGCCTGCTTTAACTTTCACCTCCTTTCCCCTCCTAAAACAACACAAAGAGTAATTTACCTTGTCTCATCTAATAATTTTCAGTCATTTACTCAAGAGTAGTCCTTAATTGCAACTGGAGTACCAATTCCATAGAAACATGAATACTACTATTTATAAATATTTTTTTGTAATTATAGGATCACTTTTTGGAAACTCAAGCTTTCCTATTGTGTTTGAAGAATTTCAAAATTTAAGCACAACGTTAAGTGTTGCATCTCAAATTATATAAACTCAGATGAGGTATTTTTAATAAAGTAATTATAAAACAAATATAATGGCAGACTGAACGTTATTTCGACCTCACACCTACAAAATTCCCATTTGCTTCACTGGCAATTCTAATGAAGCACACTAATGCTGAAGAACCAGCAGCTAACATCCAAGAGTTCACAATCAAGCACAGGTGACTAAATCCAGAGGTTAAAAAAATCACACAGTTGCCTTTATCACCTCTGAATGCTCAAATGCTGAAAATCATTAGTCAAGTATGTTTCTTAATAAGACATCAATAAATCTGAACACTGAAAAAACATTAAAAAATGAGACCTGCTTTCTTTCTTCCAAATACTCTCTTATTCTTGGAAAAGAAATTGAGCCTATAGGTTTTATAAAAAAGAAATATAACCTGATTGCTTTGAAACAACAATTTAAGTCATGTGATACTGCAATTTCTACCTTCAGAGGGTACCATCAGGTGTTAAAACTCCAATACTGCAAAGACTGACACATCTTTAATACATGCAAATCTTGAATTGGCTTTGAGATTTGTGATTTTTTTTTCTGATTAAATTGTTTTGTTTTGTTTTGTTTTGTTTTGTTTTGTTTTGTTTTGTTTTTCCTAGGCTACTGGTAGTGGTAACTTCTTTCTGTCTGTTGCAAGGAAAATGGTTTCATGGAGCTAGTAATTCGTAAGTCCATACTGCGGGTATAAGAGCCTGGAAGAGTTGAAATAAAAACAGCAAGAGATATGTCAACATAAATCCATTTCTGGAATGCTTAAGAGTATTTGGGGAGATGCTACTTCAGACTTTTTTTTTTCTTTCTGATGGTACAACTAGAATAGAAATTATTATTTCAAATGATAGTTGTTAACACACTTGTTACACTTTGGTGAACTCACCATGTTTTTATTTGGTTTGGTTTCATCTGAGAAGTCCCCTGAACCCATGACTTTGAAAAACATACTGAATTTCAAGATTATTTTTATTTCCTCTATTGCTTGCCATTTCTCCTCATATAACAATAATAGGACAACATGCAGGATGTTACTGTATGGGCGTGCTACCAACTCCATCGATTAGGAGCATACCAGGCTGATTAGGCAGGTACAGGTGGTCAACAAAATTTGGCTGTTCAAGTCACAAACTCATAACTCTACAGATTTAACCTGATAGCTTGTCTACACTTACATCAGTGGAAGAAATCATACCGAGCAACGTCATTACTGAACTTTGTGTTCTGAACGTTCAGTGCAGGCTTGTGCTCACGCACTCCTGAGATTTACTTTTTGGTTCTAAAATGGGTCTATATTTTCAAACTTGCTAAGTCTGACAGTTTGCTGTACGTTATGCTCTCTAGAAGTAGGATTGCTGTAAGCTGTTTGTCTGCACCCTTCATGTAATTATAGTATAGGAAATGGAGCAGCACCAGTGCACATCTGTGTAACTGTAATAATTATGCTTACAGTCACAGTTTGGCCGTTTAGGACAAGTTTCTGCTCAGGAAGAAGGGTATTTTTGCTCTTTGAAAATAACATTATCAACCACTAAAATTGGTTGGTTGCTTTGTCCTTGTCCACTTGTCCGAGCTTTGAAACCAACCTTGCTCTTGGTCCTAACAAAATATGTGTATAGGGATGACATTCACTAACTAAGGATTCTTGCCTACTATTTTTCTTCTGTTAGATAATGATGACACCTCAGGCAAAGTGAATCTGAGTAAATTATATTTTTCCTCTGAGAAAGAAAGGCATTTAGGGCTCTAGGTCAAGTGGAGATGTCTGCAACAGTAGCCTCTATATTTATTACCTGTGTTGTCACTCAGTCGTTAGGCACCCAGTTTTTCTTCAGTATGTTACCT
>JAWWES010000001.1:31243000-31266803 GCA_035583135.1 Lophotriccus pileatus
TTTTACTGTGCAGTAAGAAACAATGATCTGAAAGACAACTGCCTATTCAACAGTACAACCATGTTCTGTTTATGAACATGGTTCTTAATATTTTATTTCTTTTGCACTTAACTGAAAAAATAGATACAGTTATAGAGAATGAAGCGAAGCAAGGCTTTAAAAGGGTTAATCAAAGTATCTTGCTCTAAGAAGACTCACTCCCCCGTTTCTACCTTGCTCAAAGGAAATTTCGTCTTGTTCAGCTCAGCAGACCCAAACCCACAGAAGAATATTAGAAACATTGTACAAAGATCTTAGAGGTAATAAATTAAGGCAAAGTAAGCTAAAGTAGACATCTGAATAGGTAAAATAGGCCTGGAGCCAAGGCTTTCTCCAAGCTTCAGTGACTAGAACACAGACAATGGAGAGTTCAAAAGTACACCTGAGGAGGAAGAGAAATTCCAAGACCCCAAGATGAAGTAAGCAGGATGTACCACCAAAATATTCCCCAAAATGAAGAGCACACCCTAAACTCCGCCCTGACTCCACCTGCTATGAATATGGTAATTTAATGATGTAATGATATGAATATGTATGTAAAAATGTTGTAATCACACTCAGATACTGCATAAATTACCTGTCTTTGCACTGACCACCTTGGAGCTCTTTTGCCTGGCCCGAGCTGGGGAGTTCCCCGATGTTGTATAATAAATACCTTACTGTTTAAAGGCATAAAATTCTGTCTCTAAGCAGTCTTTATATGCCTTTTGGGCATCAAGAACATACATTCCCTAAAATCCTGTACTATTTAACTAAAGATCTTGAAGTTGCTGAAGTATCACAGGTAACTTCTGCCTGTAGTTCTAGGAGCAGTAATGTGATCTGCCTCCTACTTTCTCCCAGTATCTCTTAGTAGCTTTCCCCAGAGGTAACCACAGCTCAAAGAATTACTGACAATTTCTTTTTCCTCTCTATTTGTTTCATATGTACCTGCTCGGTGGAATTTTTTTCTCTGATCAAATTATGATTCCAAGTTATCATTATTACAATTATATATAGTTATTATATACATACATATATACATGCACACTATCATATATTATATTGTCCAAGTTATTATAAGATATGGAAGTCAAAGATCATCTTACATCCCCCACACTTATCTTAACAAAAGAAAAGTATGTAGACATCATCAAGCTGCCTGTAAAGGATTTAAGTACATGATTCTTACTCTTTCTCACGGTCTTGTAGAAAAATTCTACAGTGAGATTGGTTTTGATTTGGCTCCAGATACTTTTAAAAGGTTTTTTGGCCATCTGGCATAACCTCAACCCAAGCTTCAGGAGATATTTAATGGGATTTAGCGAATCAGGTGCAGACTTAGACATCTGAGTTATCAGCTCTTTATAGTCACCAGAGAGAAATGGGCTATTCCACAATAAAATTAACCTTATCTTCCTAAAACAGATATTTAAAAATGTCTTCACTGACTATGGAGATCTACAAGAACAGACAGAAGAGACTAACTCAGACATAGTCACAACATTGCAATATAAATCCCAAACCTAAAGTTTTGGGATTTGCAATATAAATCCCAAACCTTCTTAGTTTTGACCTTAACAAGTTTCTTTGCCCATGCATGTCCCCTGTAATTTTTAGCACTATTTTTGTTCAATGTGTGGTCTCTGTTCCTCTGAATTTTCAACCAATAACACCATCATAAACAGCTTCAATGTCCTTAATCTAGACATGTCTTGTGGAAAAATATATGATTTTTGGTTTAATTACTATTTATTTAATTTTCTTCAGGAAGGGTCCTGTGTTTATTTACTTGGTTTTGCTCTTTTTTTCTGGTGGTAGGCAAGTTTTGTGCATCCTTCTGGATCAAAAGTCTGTTCTCTAATCAGTTTCCCTTTCAAGGAGTTGAATGTCCTGCAATATCTTCTTTGATTAATTTCTTCTGGTAGCATTAATAGACTGCAGCTTCAAGCATGATTGGTTCCCTAGGCTTTATTTTAAGACAGATGCCAAAATAATAATAGAACAACTTCTTATGTCACTTTTCCTCATCTCTATTAAAATGTCATCCAAAACCATATGCTTTTTCCCCCTTGCCTATCCCTCTTTTTCCCTGTTATTTACCTTATGACTAAAGACTTCATTAATTCTGGGTACATTGTGTTTACACATTGTTTTGTTTCATTATGCCGTCTGTCTTGTTCTGCTGGCTGGAGCACTTGGGGACGAGAGCTCTTATCAGCATCCACTGTTCAGGAAAAGTCTGTGTTGTGTTGATGCAATATAGAGCTTGTAAGATGTAACATTCTACATAAGTTATACATTTACCAGAAAAAAAATCCTAACATTCTTATTAGTGTGTTGCAGGGAAGAGGAGGAAGCTGAAAAAAATGCAGCTCTCTTGCCTATTCTTCCGGTCATTAAATAAAATAAGGATTTTTAAGAGCATTGTAAGTGTGGTTGAAGAGATTCAGGGTTCTAAATAATCCTCCTTTTGTTACTGACTTTTAACCTTTAATAATTTCGTCAAGTTTTTCCATGACATGACAACTTTCCCCACACCTATTCAGATCCTTTTCCTTTTCTACGTTTGCTCACTGTTACGCTGCTGACCTTTATGAAGAGGTAGATTACCGGAGTGCATTAACAGCTTATATAGATATGTGCTGTCATTCAGTTGTGTGCACTTCCAGTTCTTTAGGAAGCCATGTGTAATGAAATATGTGATGGATTAATATTGCTGATGATACAGTTTAAAGAATTCTCTCCTCTTTCATGCTCTGTCTCTTTTCGCTTATAAAAATGAAGAGGGAAGGAAAAGCTTTAGTCAGATATCATTCTTCACCACTGAGAGAAGTTTGACCCAAGGATGATTCCTTTATGGCTAAAACTGCTTGGTCTGACTTTCTGAGCTACATATCAGTAATGACCCATGTGGAGGAAGACATTCCCATGCTCACGTCTCCAGAAGGAAGCATTTTTTTTTGAGAAACAAATAATAGAATCATAGAATGGTTTGGGTTGGAAGGGGTCTTTGAAATCATATAGTTCTGACTTTCCTGCCATGGACCAGAACAACTTTCACTAGACCAGATTGCTCAGTGCCCCATTCAACTTGGCCTTGAACACTCCCAGGGATGGGGAACCCACAGCTTCTCTGGGCAACGTTCATCAGTGCCTCCCCATCCTCACAGTAAAGAATTTCTTCCTAACTTCTGACCTAAACCTGCTTTCTGACACTTTGAAGCCATTCTCCCTTGTCTTATCACTATAAGGGAGGACTAAGCTTCAAAAACCTGTGTTCTCTTTTTGCCACTGGAAGGTAGTATAACCACAGGTTAGACACCTCAATTCTCATTTTTGCACTCCATTTACACTGTAAATCCTTTTAGGAAGGAGTCAGTCATAGAATCATAGAATATTTTGGGTGGGAAGGGACCTTAGAGATCATCTAGTCCTTTGTAGCCTGTGCATGTTTGGACAGTACCTCTGTGAGACCACTGGCAGTAAGTTATTTCAAATGACAGGTAAAAAGATCACATATATTTCAATTTTATTTTCTCTTTAAAATCTCAAAGGCCTCAAGGAGCAGTCAACTGTTGTTCTTATTTGGGTCTTTTTAGAGATTATTCAGACTGATAACTGCTACACTCAAACAAATTGTTATAGAAAACTAGTAGGACAGTAACCAGCTTTTCGAACCTCTCCCAGATTCTTCATCAAAAACATTTTTGTTTTGCACTTGCAGCGTGGAGATATTAAGTGTTTGGGGATTTGGAAGCTGAGGAAAGAAAAAGTAATTTTTAACAAAATGTCAGCAGATTTAACCTTTTTCATCATGACTGTTTGTCTATAGAAGTAGGTAGGAGGACAGAAATTAAGGATGGGATAGAGTGTGTGTGTGGGTTAGGGCAACAGCAGCCTGGAACTGATGAGACTATGCAAGGCCCTCTTCCTGTCATTGGGATGGGGCTGCAAAAAGATGTTGAAAGGAAATTGAGCAGAATCAGAACAAAATGTAAGACTGTGTCTTCCAAAGCAGAGAACTGAAACTTTCCTTTCCCATAGCTTGAGCAGTTTTAAGTAGTACAGGGTGTTCATATAAAGAAATACATTGGGGTAGAAAAGGGAGAATACCAGGATCTATGACTAAGTTACTACAGCAGAGAATAAAGTGCTGTCAGGGATCAGGAAATGTGTAAACCAGAATGGAAACAGGCAGCTCAAGGAACCAGAGATAACCACAGCTTAAAATATGAAAATATTTCTCTTTATAAAGAGAAATATTTCAAGGAGACCACTTGTGTAGGGCACTCACAAGCTGCCTGTACAGGTATGTTAAACAAGATCAGGGCACAGATGTAAGCACAGATACATTATTACATGTACCCAGATCTGTTTTTCTTTAAGGACAGAGAGGACAACTAGCATGTTCAGAGTAATGATTAATAATTTTAAGAGTGATATGGAAAACAATTAGAAAAAAAATTTTATGGGAATTTTCAAATATTAAAACCAGAAAGAACCAGCCACCCATGTGGAAGAATTGAGATTATTTCATAAATAGCACTATTTTAATCTATATATCTGAACTGAAGAAAGTCCTAAATTAAGAAGAACTTACACAAGCCATGCTTGCCAAAAAAAGTAATTGTGTAGTGGAAGTGAATGACTGTGGATTTATTTTGCTGATATCTAACAAACTAATATGGTTTCCTTCTGTACTGCCATAACAATTCCTTCTGTACTGCCATAACAATTTCTTAGAAATGTGAGCAGAATTTGACACAAATATATTTTATTGTAGGAATCAGTAATTCCAAGGGAAACTTTGCTGACTAAGCTCTTCAAAAAGTTTATTTGATAAAATAATTCTTTCTATTTTTCTTTGCACACCAAAGTCAAAATATGCTTTTGCACAGCTACCCAGTGAATAATCAAAGTTAGAGTTATTTCACACACTATGGTAAATATCCTTCAGCCAAACATCAGGGGATTTTTCAGTAAAACATGTAAGATTTAGTGCTGCACTGATATGATGGAGACAAGGAATTCATCCTGAAGAATTCTATTGCAGTGGTAGTTCTTGGTAAATAAGATGAGAAAATGGGAGTATATGATATATATGATACACGGGAATAAATATGAATTGCTATCGAGTTGAAAAGCAATGTGTTTATGGATAGAAATAGGACTCAGGGAACAGAAAGCTGTGTATTCTTTTTTTGTTTTACAAGGGAAAGATGCAGAAACACAGAGAATGGTTGTAACCTATCCAATCAAAAGAAAACTGAAGCAAAAGGAAAGGCCAACAAACAATTAAATCCTGGAGACATAATATGGCAAATGGATTTTACCCTTGTTGGGGCTTGATTAATTTCTGATGAGCTGGGGTCTTAGTCTGAGACCAAATTTATAAGATATTGAGCTTAAGAAAACCAAGCATCAGAGTTTAGTGAATACCATTGAAATCCTTGGCCTTAACTTCCTGGTATTCTGTTAATTCTCATCAGAGTTCTATAGCCTTCAGCAAAATCTTTAGAAGTCTAATTTCCCTCCTACCCTTAAGCAGAAGCAGCCCAACTACTAGCACTGATCCCAGCACCATGATATAACAGTGCAGGAAGAATACACTAGTGCAGAACTTATGCTTCATTTACAGAGTAGTCTTCAATGGGGATTTCCCTTGTCATCCCCAAAGTTACAGAGAGGCATGGAACAATTCAAGCTGAACAAAAAAGCAGCACACAGAAGTCTTGAAATTCAGCTCCTCTGTGACTTCATTCATGAGAGAGCTTGGCCGAACAGAAAAAATGGATGTTGTAAACTCTTAGCAAAATAAGATGAGAAAATGCAAGTACATGATATATATGATACTGGAACCTTTTTAAGATTAAAATTTTTATATGTCTATGTTTTCCAATCCATACTAGCAAGATGAGAACATTTATCTCTTAGTATCTTCATAATAGATAAAATTAAATGCTCTGTTTGGTGCTATCCCAATTAACTAAAGAACATCAGTGCTGATGCTGTACTGAGTTGACACTGTCAAATCACTGTTTTATTGCTAAGTATTAATGATGTCTGTGATCTTTCCAACTAATCACAGGAATCTGCAGCCATAAATAGCATTAGATCTTTTTCTGCTACAGTGTCATTTATAAAATGCTTTTGAATTTTCTGCTAGTTTGTGTCAGGTAGCCTCCTCTTACACGAGTATAGTTTAACTGAGTTTACTGGAATTCCATCAAATCCTCTCATCAGAGAATCTGCCCGTGCAGTTGACTTTCATTCATCTGTCTACACAGTCTGGCTTTCATTGACTCCATTTTATGCAGGGTTTTGACATTCACACAGTTAAGCATTTACACCGCACCCTCTTGAAATTTTTGCTGATTTCTCAACCTCTGGGCTGTAATATGGACAGTATTTTATGCTTAGTATCTCTACAGATGTTATGAACTCAGTAGTGTGAGATCAGATAATTCAGTATTTAAACAGATTTTGCTAGTCAATTGCCCAGTAATGCTATGGATTTACATTCATGGTGGAAGATGGTCTATAAATAAAGAATTATCTTTATTCATAACAGACGATTGAAAACACTAGAAAAATGTAAAGTTCTTTCTTCATAAGTTTAAGAGTGGGGATCTTTGTGATAAAAAAAAAAAAGAGAAAAATTTGAATGAGATTATGCATTTCAAAAAGCTTTAAAATAAACTAGAATATATTAATGATATTACCCAATTAAGGTTGTTTCCATGTAATAAGCAGACATCCAAGGGTATCTTTGTATCAGTTCTACCAGATTATATAACAGTTTCTACACAAAGTGGAAACTCAGCCCAAGATAAACCAAACTGCTCTCCACTTTCCTGGATGTCTCCTTGGAATCGCATCAAAGCAAACTTTTCTTTTGCCACCCTTTGCATGTGAGGAGTAAAAAACTTTTTTTTGTTGTTGCTGCTTTTTTTGTTTAACTGCCTGCAATCTGTTCTTTTTATATGACCCTTATTTAGAAACATCCATTTTATTAAATAAGTTGGAAGTTAATTGCAGTCATTATAATCTCTTTAGATTCTTAATAGTTTAATTTATGTTTGTGCATGCAGCTGTTGGGATTGACTGAAAAAGTACAAACCCACACGGCCTTACACAGCACTTCCTTGATTAAGAACCAATGTCTCCTAAAGTAACAATAATGGATGAAGTTGGGGGCATCTATGGAGAAAAGGCCATATGCCTAAGAAGCAGGCAGTGCTCAGAAGACAACAGAAAGGTTTCTAAAGTAATGAAGGAAGAGGTTTCATGTCAAGTAATTACTTAAGAGAGATGAAAGCAAATCCATGTTACTGAAGCAAGTCAGTCACTCATGAGACTAAGTAGGCGTAGCAGACATGCCCTTTTTGCTTCTGTTGTTTAAGAGGAAGGGGAAAAAAAGTCCTTTACACAGTGACACGCACAGAAAAGATAAAAGAAAAAGCAGCAAACAACATATGTAGTGTAATCAGGAAAAGTTCACATTGTGCAGAAAGTAAGCCAATTCTACCCTTACTGACAGCCATGAAATTTCTCTGAAGGGTAGCCAACAGCAAATTTTTAATGCCTCCAACCTCTACCTCCTGTCTCAGGCTGCAGTACTGCTTAGTCATGGTAACTTTTCCCGAAACATTTTTGTCTTCTAAATGAAAAATGGACCCTGCATTCTGGAGTCTGCTTTCTGCTCTCTTCTTGTTATATAAAAGCTTGCCTTTTATTGGCAATCTCTCAAAATTTCTCTGCTTTTTCACCCCTTTGAGAAATCTAAGCTTTAATTTCAATGTTTAATAGTATTTACTTAATTAGTTTGAATCCTAATGACTACTGAAATAAAAATGGGTCAAGCAATTGATGGCCTTTAACAATTGTGAGGTCTCTTACATTGCAAACATCTGGATCAAAACATATGCTTGACTTTTTCTGTCTTCTCACAGTTTCTTTAAAGCCTTCATTATTCTGGTTCAGATGTTCTTCTAATGTAAACTGATGGGATCTCCTACAGTCTTCTTGGGTAATCTCCTTGCAGAACTCACTTCTATGTGATCCTACTATTACTCACTTCTATGTGATCCTACTATTACAGTCATTGATTATGACTGTGAAAATAGGATGGTTAAACAATCAGAAAAAATTGTAGGCATGCAATTCTGGTGTCATTTATGATTTCCCTCTGTCCTCCCTACTGATGCTGTCAATACCTCCTTTTGTTTCTTTCCTCCTCTTCCACTTTCATATTATCTCCAAAATACCTACCTTCCAGCTGTAAGTCCTTGAGAAAAACGCACTGTAAATGTATAACAAGCCTCTACTTGTAAACGTGAAGTCACTATGATGAACCAAAGGCTGGGAAGGAAAGGCAGCTCTGTACAGCATGAGAATGAGCATTGGTAAGTAGCCATTAAATTACTTCTGTGTAGTAGGTGATATTTAAAATGCTCCATTAGTTGACTATATACAATTCCATTTCCTTCTCCATTCTTCAGTCTCCTCACTTCCTTATATCATGGTACTAATTGTGGGTTCAGATGCTGATGGCAATATTTAACTTCCACTAAAATCTGGATCTTGGTGGAGAATTCCTACATTTCTGCTCCCTTTTAAACTTCACCCAATCCCATATACAGATTGCCCAGACAGCCGGTGGATTTCCCAAAGCAACCGCTCCAAGTGTGAGTTATTATTTTGTTGTTTTGAATTGTTCTACTCTCGTAAGGTTCTCCAGGACTCCACAGAACCATAACAACATATGTACTTATTATGATTCGTATGTTAATTAAACATTTCCAGCTCAATGAATGAATTCCGTATAATGTCTCTAGGTAATTGAGCTCTGCATCCTTAATTGCTGTGCCATAGGTCAAGCAGATGATAACGCGTTTTCTCTAGTGGAAATAACGAATTTACTCCTTATTTGTAGCATTCGGCTTCTCCTCATATAAAAGTGTAAAAATCTCGACAGTATTAAAACGGTATAATTAGATAACTGTTACATTCTAAGCTATTTGCCTCAGATTAAATAAAATCCTAAATAATTTCAGTTTCTGTCCCTGCTAATTAGCAAGTTTTTTGTGTATTTCATTTAAACATAATGCTAGAACCAATTCAGTACATTCACCTCTGAGACTCCATTTGTTATGTACTGGTTCCTTAGAGACCTAAAGCAATTAAAATTAAATTGAATTTATAGCTTAATCTATCCCTGAGAAGTACAGGAAAAAATTATTAGAGCTTTCCAGAGCTTTTCTTTTTTAGAACAATCCTGTTCACCGACTCAAATAAAGTTCTGCTTACTTGTACCAGCAGTAAATTCACTCCTCTCCACATAAGTAATTATTTTTCTTTCTTATTGTTAACTTTGCAAAAATCAACACACCAATACTTTTTTAAACACTGACTTTGAAGAGTACAGTGAAAGTAATTATATTGTGAATATGCATACTCTTTCTATTCATGTTTGAAGTGGATCTACACTAAAGAGTTAGATTTTCAAAGGGTTTATTTTTCTTCCTTTATTTGTTTGCACTAGATGAAAATACAAAAAGGATAAGATTCACATGAAATACTGTGTTGTCAGCCATCTTGGTCTTCCTTTACAATCAATTTAGAATAAATAAACAAATTAAGACATAATTCATCTGGCCTAATTTAGATGGAAATATGAGATCAGCAGTGTAACATGCTGCCCAGGGAAGTGGTTGTGTCATCATTCATGGAGGTATTTAAAAGAGGTGTAGATGTGGCACTTGGAGACGTGGTTTAGTGGTGGACTTGGCAGTGTAGGGTTAATGGTGGGACTTGGTGATCTCAAAGGTCTTTTCCAGCCTAAACAGTTCTGATTCTGTTCTATGAATCATGAGCCAGTGGAAAGAGCTGCCTGGTATCTCTAGATCTTCTGCTTATGTCTGTGTTTGTCAAAATGAGTACCATTCATAAAATTTCAAACTCCAGTAAATGGAAGTAGAAATGTTATTTTTCTACTTGCTCTAAATGTAGCTTCCATTCAAAAGCATATTAAAACAAAGGATGTAGCATGTCCTTGTTACACAACCTCTTGGGTAGAACTAAAGTAAAGGTGTATTTATGTGTGACTGTTCCACTCTAAGAGGATCCTACCGTCTTTTAATAGACTGATTTATACCAATGTAGGTACTAAAAACACTTTTATAGATAAGCTTTTGCTGTTTGAAGTGTTACATACCCTTCAGAGGGAATTACTGAAATAATATCAAATTAGCGGTAAAAGATGGAAGTTGATCACAATTAATTGTAGATGAAAATTTAAGCAATGCAGAAAAGTTATACAGAATATGAATAATATATCTGAAAAAGTCCACAATGAATCAAGTGATTAAGAATAAAATGCCCATCTTTTAACTAGAACAGGAGCAAAATATTTCCTGGCAGTGGCCTGGATTCATTGCAAGCTGAGGGGGATAAGACAATGAGAACGCAGAAACATTCTTCTCATTGTGTGTTTGACACCTAATGTATTTGGCAGGAGGGTGAGTAAGGATTTCATGCAAGTTGAATCATTTCATTTTCTTCCAATGTTAGCTGAAGAAAATGCTGAAAGATAACTACTCATGTTACACACTGCAGAACTGGCTTTAGTGATAATTAAAACCCAATAAGTTTACAAAATAATTTAGAATGGTAATGTTAATTTATTGAGGTGAATTGAAAGAAAAGCCACTTTCTATATACTTTTAAAAGATCAGGTGGGATGATTAGAGCAATTAGACGCTGACTAACTTAAAACGTTTTCTAAAAATGTCACTGGAAGAGAAATCTTGTCTAGGCAAAGTCAGCCTGCATAATATGTTAGAAATAAGTCACTGAGCAAACTTCTCAGGGCTTTTCAAAATGTCACTTATAAAGATAGTTGCAGTATTATATTTAGATTTCTCTGATGGATTTAAGTAACATATTCTTTTGTATGACCACAATGACATTAAGCAGATAAAAGGCTACTTCGAAGACCATTAATGGTTAATAAGAAGGACAATGAATTAGTTGTGTTCCTCTATGTGAGCTGTCAGAACATAGTCTAGACTGTGATCATGGTAACATACATGAATTTACTTCTTCACACAAAGCTTCACCTACTTCACTAGGCACAAATATGGAGACTATCCACATGAAAATCACAGTGTGTATTCTCTGAACACTGGATGGGTCTTCTGAGAATTTACAAATGCAAATTTAATTAGCTTGTAAATTAAAATTATTTTTAACCAGGTCTTTAAAGAGACATTTTTCTGTGTCAGACAATTTTGTCCTCAAAAGCCTGACTAGCTTGGTGGAGCAACGAATCATAAATAAGATCTCTGAGGATTATATATTTTAAAAATAAACTAGTTAGATGAAGTTCTTCCACTTTCATTATTTGTTACTGAATTTCTCCTTTGAAAGAGGTTAAAATTTTGTCCTTTTCAACAAAACTGAAGGAGGTGGTTTTCTCTGAAAATGTCTGTCCTGCCCCATTATTCTCAGTATACTGAAACCATTGGCAGTAAAGAAGGTTGCTTTCTTGATTTAAGCGCTGTGACATTTTCCTCTACTGCTTAAAATCAGCAGTGTCCTTGTTCTCTAAAGCAAGTTGATTTTATTCCTGCTTGTTGCATTTGAAAGTAAAAGGTAGCTTTTCTAGAAACTACTTCTGTTCATGTTCTCAGTCAGAATAACGGATAATAGCTACTGTTTCTACCAGACCGAAGCCTCAAAAACCACTTATGCTTGCTTGCTGTATGTATAAATAATAACACCCAATTTAAAGAAAGTCCTGTGTGAGCTTTTTACTATTCTTCAAATGTATTGTTAATGCTCCTGAAGTCATAGCAAGTTGAACTCCTTGGAAAAAATATAACTAATGGTTTCCTTTCCCACAAAGTAGACACAAGTATTTATATCAAAACAACACATAATTTAGGTTCTGGAGCACCTGTATTTTTTCTCCTCAGGTGTCTCTCTTATGACTCTTGCTTGTGGCTGTCTCTTGCTTGTGGCTATCTTTCTCTCCACAATTTAGTTCTATTTCCAAAGCTTTACGCAAATTGTATCATAATTAATGTGGTGGCCACACAAGCCAGGGTCCATCTCAGTCCCCAGCAAGTGGCTAGGGTAGATGAGATGCTACCATATCCAACCAATGACCCAGGCAAGTTCATGCTAAAGAGGCAGATCCAATGCCAGGTCATGATGTAAACCCACAGGTCGGAGTCCAGACCTATTGGGTCCGTGGCCAGGTACAGATATAGTTGTGAGGACTCTGGGCACAGGCTATAACACAATTTTGGCAGGTACTGGCAGAGATGGTATGGGACTTTTGGGACCATTTTGCAAAGGATCTGCACTAAGTTCCAGGAGAAGTGAAATATAGTCCTGAATTAAAACAGGGATGTTCTAGTGTGATATAAGAAAAAAGAATTTTTATAAGGGTAGTTAATCACTGAACAGTTGCCTAGAGAAATTGCGTGATTTCCACCCTTGGATATTTTCAAGTCCCAGTCACAAAAATCTTTAAGCATCTCAGTGTAGACAACCCTTCTTTGAGTAGAGGACTTGACTGGGGACCTCCTAAGGTGCATTCATATATGTGACACTATGATCCTACACTGTTCACATGGAAAAATGTTAATCTTTCTCTTCACTAGGTGTACAAAAATGATCACTCAAATAGTTTCAACTTCACATTTCTTTGCTCCCTTGTCCTTACCCTTAATCTCATACTCTTTAGATACCACACGTGTTCCATACTAAATACAGGAAAAAAGAAAAAAAAAAAAAAAGAATATGTATGAGAATTCAGGAGAAAATGGGAACAACTATTAGAGGGGGAACAATATTTACTATCTTAAACAAGTAAAGAAAACTGGCATTTATAAGGAAACCAACACCTAAATAACAAATTCCTCTAGAATCAGACCTTGCTCAATAGGAAGTCTTTGTTCCTAGTTCCTTCAAGTTTTCTTTAGAAGAGCTTAATGAGAATTTGTCATGGTTTAGGAATGGTATTCCCTGATTCAGTGCTCCCACCAAAATGAAAACCACAAGGCTTTCCCCTTCCTTCACTCCCTTTGGTGAGAGAGACAAAATGCAAAGATCCTGAGCAATTCAGTGGAAACAGCAGTGAGATAAGAAAGTGAACAGATACAGCAACAATATTAATATAAAAGTATAAAGAAAGAGAGTGACTTACACACAAAAAATGCTCACCAAACAAGCCAGTGCCATGAGACCCCCGAGATAATGAACAAAATGGCAGCAGATCCTCCACACACCACATTTATCTTCCTGACCATAAACCATGCCTCCTTCCTTCTCAGAAATGAGAATCCCTTATTTCCATCCCCCAGAGATTATACGGGTAGTACTGAATAACATCCTAGACACACCCACAAGGCTCCATTCTCTGTTCTTTCACAGTTACTGAGAAGAAATTAGCTCTGTCCTGGCTGAAAATCTGGACAGAACTGAACCCCCAAACTATTATTAGTGAAACATTTTGGAGTGTTTCCATTTCATTGTATGTGAAGTACCACTACCTGTGATGTCAAGAACATGGAATGTTCACAACATTTTCTCAAATATTGCAAATTGCCCATTTTAGTGCTCTCTACAAAGCAGAAGTGTGCCGGAAGAACAAAACAATCCTTTCTAATATATATTCTCTTTGCCATTACACACCAATTTATTAATTATTATTCATTTAAACTATGACTAAAAGAAGTAACCAATGCAAATTACCATATGCTGCCCAATTCTGATTTATGAAGGAAGATCTTCACAAACCTGTGAATACAGGTAGGGAGCCTTGTCTTTCTTTTCTGAATTTCTTTTGAGTTATTATTCTATAATTTAGCCTGCAAAATCTTTGCTGTAAAGGTAAAATCTACCAAGTCCAAATATCTGTCTTCCCTCCTCTTACTCCTCTCTGGCCCACACAGTCTATCAATGTGTTCTGGCTTTCCTACATTGCAAATAATTTAGAGAACAAAAACAGCAAGTAGAATGAGCAGTCCTATCTGGAGGGATTGACAGTGTTCCTAGGACTGATGCATGAGCAGGCAGCAGGTTTCTGAAGAGTGGACAGCGTATCAAAAATTTATTTTCTCTGCAGTAAGTATCAAAAGAGACATGAAAGCAGGACTATGAACTATTTGTTCTGTTAGGCAAACGAACCCAAACAGTGACTCCATTCATTCTTCAAGATTAAGGGGAAATATATTAATATAAAAAGATTATAGTGTGCCTCATTTCACAAAGAGCCATTTATGGGTTATAACATGTTTTACAAGTACTTTCATGCATGGCTGCTTGTTTAGGTCACTGTACAATTTCTCAAGATTAAGAAATGGTAAAGTAACCTATGCAAGAACTCTGCAATAACTCTGTGTCAGAACTATGCTTCAATGTCTTCTAAATCCACATTTGATAAACCAATGTTTTAAGATTTAAGTCATTATTGAGGAGGATATGTGTCATTATTACTTTGTGACTTCACAGAAAACAATAGGATCTTGTATTTTGAAAAGCACTAGCTACAAGCAAATCTGGGTTTTGTAGGTTCATAGCCCATAAGTCCATAACTTTACATAGAAATATCATAGGGATTTTGTGCCACTTTTTTACCATGTACTTTACAAAAAGATTCAGTTTTTTCTAACTTCTGGTACCCTTAATGCCATGATTTCTGAAAGATGCATCACTATTAAATTATCCGAAGTCCAGCAGATACTTTTCCCTTCTGATACACCTCACCTTCTTGCCTTATATTGGACAGTTTACAGACTAACATAAAATTCATGTGACATTTAGCTGTTTTTAAAGTAAAAATTCACGCTGTTTACATATTTAGGCATAAAGGCATGCTTTATTTCTAATCATTCAGTTTAGCAACCAAAACAGGAGTTAATAAAGTTTTCTAGTTCACTCACTAAGCTCACCCAGGGCAGTGCTATAACTACTTTTTGTGCTAGGCTTTTCAAAACTGTGAATTTCAATAGTCCCAGAGAATTATGTAATAGAATTGGATCCTACTTAGCTTCTAACATCACTAAAGAAAATTCTGGACATAGAAATGCAACTGCACATAAACATCTACAAAAAATCATAGAATCCGTAGTGTTGGAAAAGAACTCAAGGATCATTGAGTCTAACGATTAACCAAACAATGCCAGGTCCACCACCAAAATATGTCCCCAAGAAACACATCCATATGTTTTTTAAACACTTCCAGGGATGGTGATTCCATCTCTTCTCTGGTAGTCTATTAAAGCTACCTTTTAAGTGCTGCCATCCTAAACCTACATTAAACTCTCCAAATACATTTTACGTAGGTGACAATACAGTGGAGCAGGATTGATGTAAAGGAACTTTCTGTGAGAAGTAGGAGGTAGAAGTTCTGATCTAATTCATTGAACAAAAGAAACACTTTTTTTCCAAACCAGATAGCTAATTTCTGATGTGACAGGTAACATTCTCCTGCAGTTATTTTAAAAACAGAACCCATTTATTTTGTCTGACAGAAAAAAGAATATATTGTTTTATCAATCAGATGTGTTATCATAACTGTAATGTACTTTTTTATTATTATTTTGAGTTAATAATTACATATGCTAGTGGCCTTCTGCAGATTTCATAAAATATAAGAGGGGATCTTTAAGTCAGGTGAGTAAAGGTCTAGTGCATAAAATTTCTTTAGACAGCAGATATTTCTGCTTTGTGGCTAGATATGATTTTATTGCTCTGCAAATGTAGATGTTCTAGATCTATGTCAGTGTTATCTGGTGTTATTTTGATGTTATTTTGCATTCAGTTTTACTTCACTCTGCAAAAGAAAGTTCATGCACATATAACCCATCCCAAACACACTCTCTCCAAAAGAATCACTTAGAATCATAGAATCACTATGGGAAAGATTGGGAAAGACCTTTAAGATTGTCAAGTCCAACTGTTAGCTCAGCACTGAGATGTTTACCACTAAACCATGTCTGCAAGTGCCACATTCACACATCTTTTGAATATTCCCGGGGATGGTGATGCAGTCATTTCTTTGGAAAGCCTGTTCCAATGCCTGACAAACCTTTTAGTGATGAATTTTTTCCTAATATCCAATCTAAATCCTGTTTGGTGCAAGGTAAGGCCATTTCCTGTTGTTTTGTTACCTGGGACAAGAGACTGTCTGTCTCTACAGACAAATATCTAACAGGTCACAAGTATTTGCAAAGCTTCTGCGAGCATTAACCTGAGGTACTTCTGGAGTCTTCCACACAGAATTAAATATTGCTTAATTTTTAGTATGCTTGGGAAATCTCTGGTGGGAAAAAAAAAAAAAAAGACAGAAATGAAAGTCTGGAATAATAAGGGTTTTCTTTACTCCAGAAGTTCTCAAAAGGGGAAGCAGGGGCTCTTGTCTCTTTGTGTGTAGCTATTGAGAGGCTGTTCTAAATTAAATCACAAGATACCATAAGAAACCTAAGGACAAATTTTCATATGTTTTACACTTCCATTAATTTTAAAGAATATGAGAGGGAGAAACATCTGATACTTTTCCCGGCCTTAATGGGATGGGTGGTGAAGGAATTTTGGCTCAGCACGCTTCTTGGGTAAGCCATGCCTGGTGATTCAGCCTAGCAGAGCTCATGCGCATGCTGGGAGGGATGATCCAGGCACTGCTATATGTGGAGGTTGGAAAAGGTGCCCCCACAGCTGCATGCAGCTCTTGGGCAGAGCTGTCAGAGATGTTTCACCCAGCTGTGTCCAGCCAACACCTGCCCAGCTCTGCCCTCACAGCTGCCACCGCTCTCTGTTGGGCGGAACATGGGGCCGCTTGAAAGTACTCCCAAGGGTGTCAAGAGAGAAAAAAGGTAGTTTAGGTCCCACAGAGATCTTTCTCTGCCCTTTCCTGTGAACAGGCAACCAGAAGAAGCAGAAGAGACCTAGCTTCCCTCCATCAAGCTACTGTTGAAGGAACTGAGCCGCAGTCCACCAGTACCACGAGTGTCCCTTCTGTCTCCACTCTGTCCCAAATGCTTCTCCAGCTCAGCATCAGGTGCATCACTTCTCACCTTCTGCTTTTTTCCCTTTGCCCACGCATTAAAACTACCTGCCAAGAGCCTGAAGAGGCTCAGGACCAGATCAAGGTGAGGTATCTCAGACCAGCATACTGAGCTTCAGGAGAACATTCCAGTGTTCCAGACTCCTCCAGCATTGGTGTCCTACCCTGCTGGGTACATCCTAGATCACTGGCTGACTGAAATCCCTTGGCCATCCCCACATCTTACACATTGCCAGGGGGTCAATGCAGCTTGCTAGGGACATTTTCTGCCATGGAGCTGCTCAGCAAGCAAAGTATGTTTCTTCCAGGCTGGTCCCAGGCAAAGGTGCCTCTGTAAGCAAATGTGCACTTTTCTATTCAGTTGGTGAGTCTGGAGAAGAACAACCCTTTTCTTCTCCTCTTGCAGGTGGGCATTTCTGCTGCACTGGCACTGCTGCTGCCCTTCCTGCAGAGTGCAGTCCCCATCACTATGTGGCAGGAGAGTGGAGGATCCTGCATTCCCAAATGCCACCTCTTCCTTGCACTTACTGGCAGGTACACAGTGCTGAGAGTGTTCAGAAGCATTTGTCTGATGCTTCTAATACACAGTAATCATCTAAACCATCTAACGTTAAACCGGATCATGACTGATAACATGAATAATGACAGAAGGCTTCAGATCTGAAAATAATGTTTATAATTTTATTTTTTAAATAAGGCTTTATACTTAATTTTACTTGAGCTTGTCCATGATAAATACATACATAGAGAATCACCTGGCTGTTAATTCTATTGTAATATGGAAATTAAAATCAACTAGAAGAAACACTGAGCAGAAGAATCACATAATGATAGTGAAATGAAGACTAGAGAACCATGCTGAAAATTACAGAAATACTCCTTTATGACTTGAGATATGGCCAGTAACACTACCTGTGGCAAATGCTTTTGCATATGTGCCATTTTGTGTTCAGCCTCACAAAAAATTAGTGTGTCCAGAACAGGAAGAATGTTCTGGGACTCTGTCCACTGTATGTATTTTGATGGACAATAATAACAACATAGCTATAGACTTAACCATTTGTTTTTAAACAAAGTAACCATCTCTATAGCTCTCTAGTTATGTTGAAAGGCCATGTAACCTTCCTTGTCTATGTTCTTGATAATTTAATGACCTCTGTTTTAAATTGCATTAAAACCTCAGGAGGTGTGAACATATATGTCAGCTGTAATGAAAGAATATATAACACTTTTCAGCATCGGAATACCAATCTTTTTTTTTTTTTTTTCCTTTATCTGAGATCCACAGAGCACTGAAACCCACTGAGGAAGTGCCTTGAAGTGTGATATGCAACTGTCATATTAATTAGAAACTGAGCTTCAAAATATGACTTGCTGCACCCAGACAAGTCTAAACAGATCATTTGGTTGTGTCTTCTCTAGGTTTATAAGCTTGCTTCTGGTTTCATTCAAAAGAGAAAGGAAAGTTGTTAATTACATGTCCTTTTTTATCTGTTGATATGTGAAACAATCTTGGGAATATCATTAGACCTGTGGCAGACAGCATTATTCATTTTTATCTTTCAGAAAGGTGTAATTTAGGAGGAAAAGTAGTTTCTTTTAATATATTCTTATATTAATTTGTTCTATCTGGAATATATTGTGGTCCATATATGTTTTCCAAGGTTCAAGACATATTGCACTTGTGCAATTGTTTTGCTGACAACATTTCAGCCCTAAAAAAATTAGCAAAAGCAAAACAAGCTTTTTCTCATGGAAATATCATAGAATCATAAAATGGTTTGGGTTGGAAGGGACCTTGAAGACCATCTAGTTCCAACCCTCTTGCCATGGGTAGGGATGTCACCCACTAGACCAGACCTGTCCAGCCTGGCCTTGTACACTTCCAGGGTTGAAGCATCCTCAGCTTCTCTACACATCCTGTCCCAGTGTCTCACTATGCTCACAATAAAGAATTACTTCATAACATCAAATCTAAATATCTCCTCTTTTAGTTAATAAACATTACCCTTTGTGCTATCAGTATCTGCTCATGTAAAATTTCCCTCTCCACCTGTCCTGTAGGCATGCTTCAGGTACTGGAAGGTCTCCCTGGAACCTTCTTTTCCCCAGGTTCAATAACCTCCAGCTCTCTCAGCCTGTTTTCATAGGACAGGTACTCCAACCATCCAGCCATTTCCGTGGACCTCCTCCGGACCTGCTCTAATAGGTCCACATCTTTTTGTAGTGGGAGCCCCAAAGCTGAACACAGCACTCCAGGTGGGGTCACGCCAGAACAGAGTAGAAGGGAGAATCACCTCCTTCAGCCTGCTGGTCACACCCCTTTTGATGTAGGCCAGAACAGAAGCTGGCTTTCTGGGCTGTGAGAACACATTGCTGTGTCACACTGAGCTTCTTGTCTATCAATACACAAGTTTTCTCCTCAGTTCTCCCTCCAGCCTGTATTTGTGCTTGGGATCACCACAACCCATGTGCAGGATCTTGCATGTGGCCTTATTGAACTTCATGAGGTTCAAATGAGCCCGTCTCTCAAGCCTGTCCCTCTGGATAGCATCCTTTCCCTCCAGTGTGTCAACCACACCCCTCAGCTCTGTGTCATCGGCAAAGTTGCTGAGAATGCCCTCAATCCCACTGTCCATGTCTGCAACATGTTGAACAATGCCCATCCCAGTACCAATCCCTGAGTAATACCACTCATCACTGCTTTCCACTTGCATCTTGAACCACTGATCACAGCTTTTTGAGTGTGGCCATCCAGCCAAGTCCTTATCCATTGAGTTGCCCATCCATCAAATCCATGTATCTCCAGTTTAGAGACAAATGTGTTGTGAGGAACAGAGCCAAATAATTTGCACAAGTCTAGGTAGATGGTCTTCCCTCATCCACCGAAACTACAACCCTGTGATAAAAGGCCACTATATTCATCAGGCACAACTGGGAATCATGTTGCCTGTCACCAATTACCTTCTTATTTTTCATGTTTTTCATGATCTTGCCAGGTACAGAGATAATACTGACTGGCCCATAGTTGTTAGGTTATTCTTTTTTCCCTTTTCAAAAATGGGAGCTATGTTTCCCCTTTTCCAGTCATTGGGAACTTCACCAGACTCCGACAACTTCTCTTGAAGTCTTTCCATGTCTTAGTCACTTCTTTGCGTATTATATAATTTCATATTTTCCTTCATCAACAGTTGAAATACACTTACTGAATATGACTAGTATTTTCTGCCTCTACATTAGAAATTCTGCTTGCAAAAAGAAATGTAGTTCCTGAATACTGTCATAGTCAAATTTGAAAAAGTTGCAGTACGTTATGCGTGCTGCCACTCTATTCCTTCATACTTCTTTGTTTTTTTGTTTTAGGCCCCTAATTCATCTTGAGATTGGAGCTGCTCCAGCTTAGCTCCATGAATGTGCAATGGTCATGGCTGCTGAAGACAAACGCCCATCTTGTCCCTGGTTGCTTCTTCCCTTCCATGTTCCTTTTTTTGTGCTGAAGATCTTATGCTTGCCTCGGGTAAAACCAGAGGAATTGATTCTGCTAAAAAGGAACATGAAAGAAAAAGAAGTAAAAAAAAAAAAAAAAGAAAGAAGAAACATTGTTTTTGTTTTGGTTTGGCTTTTTAAAAAGTAGTTTAAATGGGTTCAGTAGCTTAGTTTGATCTATAGCTGATTTTAACCATTGAATTATAGCTGTAGAACACCCATTGCAAAAGAATAGGTCATCTCATGTTATAGAAGCTTGGACTGTGAATAAATATAAATCAAGAGATCTTGATTCTGGGGTAATATTATCCAGTCAAAAACTTTGGAGTTTTGTCTGATATACTTCCTATTTATTAGTTGTTTATTTTTGTTGCTTTTCATTAGAAAGGTCTCCACAGAAGGAACAAAAAGAGTCCACCAGCTATATTTCAAGCTTCATTCTACTTTCAGACACACTGGTGTGATCCATACGCATACTGATGAAAACAAAGTCAGATTCAAGCTCTAAATCAATAGTGTTTCCTATTAAATGCATTCTTGCTGTCCTCTTGCTCTGCTGTGTGTATAAAACAGACTTCAAAACATGAACTGAAAGTTTTTGCTTTCCAGCGACAGTGTTTTATAATCTGCTATTGCTACTCTTGTGGAAAGTCTAATGCATCCTAACATACATATTTCTATATACATAAATATATATGTATGCATGTTCATGCATGAACTTAAAGGCTTTTGCTCCCCACATTTCTTTGCAAAACAGTGTTTGTTTTGAGAGATCTGTATATAAAATTTAAATCTGTATGATCAGTTTCAAACATATCTAATATGATTTCTCTTGTGGTTGACATCTGTCATGCAACAGCAAAAGTGACTTCCCCCCCCCCCCAGCAGAATGAAAAAGACTTGCATAATATCAATAAGGATTTTTAAAAAAATGTTAAAAGATCCACAGTGAACATATTCAGCATAACTCCCAAAGGAGGTATGTTTCTTTCTGAATCTCCATATAAAAAGGCTTTTAAAGTTTACCAACATTTGATTTGAATTATTTAGCTTAAGATAAACTGCTACATTATTTATGTTAAATGAAGCACATAAACAATGCAAATTTTATCCCCAAAAAATCTAACATGAATGCAGCTCTCAGTTTAGAGCTCAGGTTTTGCCAACTCATTCGAAGCAAAACTGGGTACAAAATTTCTTACTCAGTTCAACATAAAATGCCTTGGCAAGTTATAGTATGTGAAGGTGACTGCTAAATATACCCCCGATCATTAAATAAAGGTGCCTTAAAAATGCAATCTTCAATACACATATCCACAAGTAGACACACTCTTCCATCAATGAGTTCTTAGCCTGAAATAGTAGAGCAATTACATGCAAAGAATTCAATGTCACTGAATAATTTTCAACAGAATCAGTAAGTCTGAGTTTCTGCCACCATCTTTTAAACTATTTAGAAATATACCCATAACTTATGAAAGCACATAAGAGATATTGTTGGCATTGAAATACTAAATACAAACAGGATTGGGCAGCCTAATAATGAGAAAATAATTCTAAAGGTAGAAAATTATAGTTCTGCTCATTAGCATGCAATGTGAATGAAGGAATTAATTGTTATTTTGAGCTTTCATGCCAAAATTTGAAAAATGGACAATTCTGTCATTTAAGACTAATCCCTCTCTTATGGAGGGCAGTGGGAATGTGTTAGTAATTGAATCTGTAGATATTGTCTACTTCAATTTCTTTCTATGTAAAATAAGGGAATATTACTTCCATGGATCTGTCTTGAAGCAATAAAATTCTCACTGACTTATGCTGTTGCCATTTCTGTTTTTTCTAGTTTCCTATTGGGCAAATCGATCGATTTCATCCCTTCATATAGTTTCCTCAGAATTACCTGGACAAAAGTCAGGGTTGCTTCCTTAATTTACAGTCCCTAAAGACTCATCAATTGCCCTTGTAGCCTTTGCTTTTCTTTTGTACCTATTTGATTACCGGTTCTGAAAGAGATTATAAGAACATAGCTATCTTGTCTCTTCATTGCAGGGACAATAGTGTTTTTACCCCCTTTCCTCATTCTGAGAGAACATACAGGCATATCTATTGTCTCCAACTTTTCTTTCCTTTTTTTCTCCTCTCGGGTTGTGGTGATGGTTTGTGCGATACAGGTTTATCAATGTCTTTATTTCCTTATCACATATGCAAAGCCAAACCTCTTCTACAAACCTTTACAGTCATTCATGAAAAGCCCTATTTATCAATGCATTGAAAGATAAAGTTAAGAATGTGTTTAATTACCTGTGTATGTGAAGTATATTTGCCATTTCTCTACTGTACTTCTCTAACTGGTTATTCATTTCACTGCACTGATTTAATGAACATTGACATGATGGTAATTTAATTGCAAATTATTCTCATATATTGAGACATTTTATTTATTTCAGTAAGTGACCTAATCCTTAAAAACCCAAGATGAATACCAAACATTTACAAGAATTAGAAAATAGTACAAACCTTTTCCAAATTTTACACAAGATAGATACACTGCAAAATTCAATATAAACATTAACATATCAATCTAGTATACATTTGCTTATCTGAACTCTTTCAGGTACTGGATAAGCTATTCAGTATCTTAAAAGAAATACTGTTACTGTACTATTGCCCAGCTGTAAAGACAAAGAAGCAGAATTCTAGTATGAAAGCCTGTATGCTATGATATTCAGTCTTATTTTGTATTTTCAAGAGCTTGAGTAACTCTGACCCAAATAATTCAATGGTCAAAATAATCCTGCAATTTTGGGAATGTTTTCCAGGCTCATGTATTGAGTTTATACATATTGCAACTTAGTTAACTTTGCTATGTAAAACTGGCCTATAAATTGCAGAATTTGTTCCCTAGAAACTATACAAAAACATATTGGCCATTCTGACAAGAGACAGACACATTTATTTTTGTCAGCAGTGTCATATGTGGACTGGATCCAGCAGAATGCAGCTGGGATAAACAAAGCTTTTTGGCAGACCATTATTAACAAAGGACTATTAAGGGCATGAGAACAATCTAGGGGCTTTTCTGCCACAAAAGATGTCTTGGATGCTAAATTCAGGTTGTAGGAACAAGGGTGTAAGAGCTATATCTTTCTCTTTCTCTTTCTCTTTCTCTTTCTCTTTCTCTTTCTCTTTCTCTTTCTCTTTCTCTTTCTCTTTCTCTTT
>JAWWES010000001.1:31267520-31309305 GCA_035583135.1 Lophotriccus pileatus
TTTCTCTTTCTCTTTCTCTTTCTCTTTCTCTTTCTCTTTCTCTTTCTCTTTCTCTTTCTCTTTCTTTCTCTTTCTCTCTCTCTCTTTCTCTTTCTCTTCTTCTTTGCTTTGCTTTTATCTTCTTTTTTTTTTTTCCTTTCTCATTTTCCTTGCTTCCTTGCTTCCTTCCTTCTTTCCCTACCCTCCTCCTTCCCTCCTTCCTCCCTCCCCTCATTGAATGAATGGCATTGGTAAACATACAGCTACCCAGGAGGAATCCAGAAGTGTTACTCTGAGGTGTTCTGTGACGTCTTTACACTAAGTAAAATGTGGGGTGAGGATATTTAAGCATCAAGTTCCAGCAATTTTGTTCTAACATGATTCATTCACCACTCAGTGTTTCACTATTCCTTCATATACAGCTCCTTCTATCATGGAGTATACTATTCCTTGATTATCAGCACCTTCAGAGAACAACCAAACTGTCCATAGAAAATTATTATGGGAGAAAAAAAACTGTAGAACTTCCCCTTTTCCACTTAAGACCCTCTTTGTACCTTTGATGAGTTTTTCACCTCAGTGCATCATTATTGGACATTTTTGATCAACTTTGAAAAAGGTTGAGAAATTTAAAAAAAAAGCCCAAACAAACAGACAGCCTTCATATTTAAAAAGATCTTGGAATTATTAAGCATTTAAAATCCTTCAAGGAAAAAACATTTATTTGAAAAAGTTCCCAGTAAAAGAAGAAAAAAAAAAAAACAGGGCGCATTATTCTGAAAGTATCTGAAAGTTGATGTGTATGAGAGAGTGACTCATTTTTTTCCAAAGGACTCTATGAAAGCTTTCAGGAATAGGGAGAGATAAACTGTATGATACTAAAAATGTTGAGAGAGAAAAATGCTTCAGTTTGTCTTTTATAAAAATTGAGTAGTTCTGTGCAGTTTCTTCCACCCTTGGTAGATTTTTTTATGGTGTCTTTTTTTTTGGACTTTAGGTATCTGAACAGCACAAAGAAAATTCTTCAGCATACAGGAGGCCATCCTCTGCATGAAGGAAGATGTACCACAATGTTTCATTTTATGCTTCGAGAGTTAACTCTGAGAGCTTTACAAAGTCTTTACAGGCAATGTCAAGAAGAAAGGGGAGAAACAGGTGAAATGGAGAGAAAAGAAATTTAGAAAGCTCTGACGAAGCGTATGGAATATGAGTTATGTCTAGGACCAACATGCACAAACTGCCCCTAGAGTCTATCAAGTCCACTTAAAAATCGAAGAAATACAAAGGATTTTATTATTTCACAGAATCATAGAATCATAGCATAGTAAATGACCTTAAGGTTCATGGGCAGGAATACCTTCCACTAGAGCAGGTTGCTCAGACACCATCCAGCCTGGCCTTGAACAATTCCAGGGATGGGATATCATGATTTCAGATGATGTATAAAAACTGAAAGGCATATTTCTCTTAGGAATCATACATACAGGACTTCCTGTACCCTCCTAGTTTGAATTCTGTCAGCAAATACCTATAAAAAAAATACAAGTAGCCATTTTGTCCTTTGTTCCTTGCATGAAACATTTAAGTTGGAAGAAGGACTAGAGCTTGTAAAGAATAATTTGTACGAACTGATACCAGCTGTCAGGCTCTTCTGCATACTTCCAAGAGTGGAGGAAATACTGGAAGAGCTATAGCTCATCCAATGTGACCAGGGCCAGTTTCTGAGAAAAAAGCTCCTCTTAGAGAGAGCAGCCATGACATTTAATCCTCCCACTCAAGCAGAGGGGCTGTAGAAAAGATGCCTGTTTGGAAAGTATTCCTGGCCCTTGCTAACTCCTTGCTAACCTCGTCCTCATGATTATTTGGAAAAGATCTATTTGGGATAACCCACTTTCATCCAAGTGAGCACCAGAATAACTGAATAGAATCAGCACTGGAATGCCAGTGACGGGGCCAGCCTGGTTTAGTTCGTTTGTTCATAAAAATAATAACTACTTCCTCATCTTTTCTGCTTCCTTTATCAGCTTCTTAGCTGGTGTCTGTATTCCCTAGAGCTAATTTCACTCTCTCTCACCTTAGTACAATTTGCAAAACCCACTACCCTCTCCTTGAATTCACTGTTATGAAATCATTGAGACTCCATTCCGTGCATTCTCCAGTACATCATCAATCAGGAGTTCCTTTTTAATTAAATTGCTACCTGCTTATGGGTTTCTCATCTGTTCAGCTAACTATATTTCTCTGAGCCTGAATTTACTTGTACAGCTATCTCCTGTAGAGAGAAACACTGTTCAGCCCAGGGAATGGCTGGTATTCTCAAGGAACCAAACAGAAACAATCAATAAAGAATTTTGAGTGCAGTTTTTTCAATACTTACACCTTAGTTACATCTGTTTCACAAACCGTCCTTCAAAGGCAGTTTGCCAAGCCTTTCTTTGGACTTATATTTCCCTGTCAGCCACCGAGGCAATTCCTCACTTACATTGTCCTCTCTTAATTTCAGGCTTCAAAGTAAATATTGTGTGGACTCAGAGTCTCAGAGCTTTGGCACCTGTAGGTGCCTGTAGTATTACTATCCCCAGAGGTATCTGTGAAAGTGAATCTTTGTGATGAGCATAATATGGCAGCCTAAGTATAACCAGCATTAAGAGCCACAACTCTAACCAAGCTGTGGTGAGTACTGATCTCATTTTGTATTTATGGAATTAGATGACTTATATATTCCATGTCTGTAGACAGAATGTGGAAAAGATAGAGAACACCTAGTCTTAATTTCTATTTCTGCGTTACTGGAACATGAGGAGTTTGTCAGTATTGTAAATGGATTGGGCATCCATCTTGTCTCAATTCATCTCTGAGAGTTCTTTGTTGGAGAAATCAACCAACAGGAGAATGGATATAATTGCAGAGAATGGATATAATTCCTTCTTCTAGGGCTGTAAAGAAATAGGTATGAGTTCTCCCATGCAATAGGATGAGTTCTTCAAGACTTTTTTTTTTCTTTTGGAGACAATATTAGTAATTAGTCCAGAGAGAGAGAGCCTGTCTGATCAATCATCTACTGTAGTGCCAGAAGGAAAGATGCAGTTCTTTACAGACCAGTTTCCAGCCTAAAGCCATTCACTCAAGAGAATGATAAAAAAAAAAAAATCTTTCAGTGGTTTTCAATTGCCTTTAGTGCTGAGAGAGAACTTGACAAGGCTGGAAGTGAAGCAGACAGGGAAATATACTGTTTATTTTTGTGCTGATTTGATTTTATTGCTTTGTGTTGATGTGCAAGATACGCTGACAATGTGAGCTTTCCTCATCTATGAAAAGAGAAATGAAGCTTTTATCACACACCTCAGAAAGAAACAATGTGTTTGAGTAAGCTAAACCTATTGCTCTGGGCTATCCTGTGACACAGCTCCTTTCATTATCCATTAACTTAGATAATGCTAGAGAGCAAGTTTTTCATAGAACTTTTTATTTTTAAATCTTCAGAAGCCTAGGAGTAAATATGATTCTTTCATTTTATAGATCAGTCAGCAAGAGAAGAGAGTCAGATGTGAAGAATTGCATGCAGTAAAAAAGGAGCCATATGACTAAATTTTAAGGAATTATTCTTACAGACTGTTGTCTACATTTTCTTGTCTCATCAGACAGCTAGGTATTATGAGGTATTTCCTCATAATTTTGTTTAGAGAAATGGCTATACAATTTCTGAGAAGGTACTATAAATTAATCTGCATCAATCTCTCAGTTACAATTTCAGGCTGCATATGAAAATAAAAATATACATTTAAATTGAGATGTGATAGACCAAGTTAACTATAAGCAATTCAATCAAGACTTTCTCCAGCAGCAACTAATCTTGTCCTTGAGAATTCAAGCAAGTGAGGGTTGTGCTAGCATTACTGGAATGGACGTGTTTCACAGGAGTGATGCTCCTTTAGCATCCTGTTTGGCTGATAACCATGCCCAATCACTTAGGACCATTTGTTATCAATTTCTTGAACAAATACTACCATCATAATAAGGTAATACTGCCATCAATACAAGTAGCACTGCCACATAACTTCATCATTGCTCTTTGGGGGCACATTAGCTCATGTTTTGCCTCTCAGTAAAATCTCTGCCTTTCTGCCTGCTGACAAAAGCTATTTCTGAGATGAGAGCCAGAACTCCTATTTGTCAACAGCAATTAGTAAGAAGAAAATACTCGTGTATAAATAAATTAACACAAAATTACCTAGGGGCAATCTAAAACTCCTAAAATTATAGTTTGCTATGCTTTATATCTGAGTTTATGTATGATTTTCTACCTAAATTTGTATTCCTTCATTATGCTAGGGTCTGATCCTTCCAAGACAAAGCTTGGGATGTCTACAGAGGGACACTTCAATTTCTGGTTTTAGCTTAAAGTGCCTCTAAAGTTTTATGGAGTTAAACACAACCTGGTATGAATCTGATATTATTCAGAAACTAATTTAAAATGCTAACTCAGATGAATTAATGTCTAAGGCTACTTAAGAATTCTATTAAATGCAATGGGATTGAAGAACACATAGAATATCATTTAGGTTCCCCTTGTGGGAACCATCAGGAATATGACAGGCTGACAGGCTGAGAGTGTTAGAGTTGTTCATCCTGGAGGAGAGAATACCCCAGGGAGACCTTAGAGCACCTTCCAGTACCCAAAGGTAGCTCAGCTACAAGAAAGCTGGAGAGAGACATTTTATAAAGGCATGTAGTGATGGGACAAGGTGAACTGGCTTTAAACTGAAAGATAACAGGTTTAGATTACATATTAGGAAGAAATTCTTTACTGTGACGGTGGTGAGACAAAGACGCAACTTGCCCAGAGAAGTTGTGGCTGACCCATCCCTGGAACTGTTGGGTGGGGTTTTGAGCAACCTGGTCAAGCAACCTGGTCAAACTCCCCATCACCCATGGCAGAATAAGTACTTAGAGAGCATGCTTGTCTGTTTCAAACACTGTCCAGGCCATATTATGTCCATTGCCATAATATAAGCTACCACAGCGGAAACTTGAGATAAGCACAGAAGAGAGGAATTTGTAACAGAAAGCTGCTAATTCCAGGCCTGACAGAGGTGAGATCTGGTTAGTACATCCTGGTTAACATCCAGACAAAAATTCCCACTGTGGCAGACTGTGGGAAAGGAAGAAACTGTTCATGTACATATCAACAGGTTATGGGACAGACAGATCTGGAACCACCAATGACCACTGAAGTACCCCCAGACTCATTTCTGGGGACTTTCATCAGAGGACTGAACACGATCCACAGTGTTAAAAATCCTCACCCAGGGGAGGCACCCAGGTGTTCCCACCTGAACCTATAGTTCCCTATATTAGGCCATGGAACTCATTATTTCATGGGCTTCCCATACCACATACAGATCAAGACTGTGACCATCAACAATCAAGTCTCATTGTTGGGTCCATGGGTCGTCCTAAGCATTTCCACAAATTTAAGAAAAAGGGAGAGCTACGGAGATGTGCATTGTCTTCAGTCACCAGGCTCCTAAGTTAAGATTTTTAGATGCCTAAATAGGTGAAGTGAATCTAAGTTCACTTAAGAATTACTAAAATGGAATTAAAAATTAATATGATCGAATCTGGGTCTACATTGTTGGGAATTGTCAGGCATACAAGGAAGAACTGTTATTACAAGTGTCATGTAGAATAGGAGTTTAAAAGCACTAAGTAGCATTTAATTCTTTTAAAAAGGTTTTTTATTCTTGCATTCTCAAGGCAAATAAATCTCCAAACTGCTTTCCAAAGGCCTGCTCCAAATTATACATTAGACAGGATCCTTTCTCTACCTGTTAAACTTAGCCCTAGGAATTCCAGCTTTAGCAGAATATTATTAAGTTTGAAACATATGCACCAAGACTATTTAAATGAGTTGTTAATTAGTAAGTGCTTAAACAACAACACATTTTCTCTAGTGCACTGTTCCAATACTAATAACTCGTGCTCTTCCCATCTGTTTGAATCCACCTGTTATCATTACTTTAAACCTACATTGAAAAGTCTACAGTGAAGGAACTGATTCCATAATGGTTGTTCATACCCAAAAACAATCATAATAGCTTTTGTTGCTATCACAAGGCACATGTTAAACATTTTCCTTCAGTGTTCATATTGTAAATAGAAATTCATATCAGAAATGAGACAAAGACACTCTGAGGAAAATAAGATTTTACATTTTTTGAGGGGAAAAAGATACTGGAAAGAAAAATACATAATATTTCCCCATGACCACCATGAAAATCATGTTTTTATTAAGTTAATGCTTTTCACATATATTCCACTAAATAAGACCCAGCATAATATAAACTGACAGAATGAGATTAATCTTCTGATTATCTGACCATCTTCCATACTATGTTCTTAAATGTTCTGGATGCAGAAACCTGTAGATGTTTTCAATCTTAGTAAGCATTTTTCCTAAAAAAAAAAAAAAAAGTGATTTGAGACAGGGAAAGACAGGGAACATGGGGCAAAAAGAACCATTGTTCTGAGCCAGTATTATTCATCTGCAGCTTGTTGATATGTCTTAATTCATTACTGCTATACTTCTCATTCTGCTTCCCAAAATAGTAGCAAATATTTTTACTCCTAAATTTCCAACTGGAAATAGTTTTTGATTTGTAATTTCTGGCATGCAGAGGATTTTTTTTTTTTTTTTTGAAAAGCACAAAGAGACCCAGTGGGAAACACAGTAGAATAAATTAATCAAGAATTTATGTGCACATACTTGTGTAATCAAGAAAGCACACATGGAAATAAATCACACCTTGCATTTCTTCTCCATGAAGCCCAGAAAGCATCCAGATCTATGTAATCAACAAGAAGAAATTTCATTTCTCTGTTATGAATCTGACTGGGAACTTGTAAATTTTCTTTAAGTGTTGAACCACTACTGTCAACATTCCTGCACACGATACTATTTTGCAGAAACTCAATAAAAAAAATTGTTTCTTTATATTTCAAGAAGGACTTCTCAATCTCACGGCCTGCAAATAGATCAGATACTGCCTCAGCATACCTTTCTGAGTGGTATTCCATCAAATCATGGTCAGATCACTTTTTAAGTGTTACTCAAGTTTTTTGTATGAGAGAAACTTAATATTGCATTCTTTTATGGCAGGTGCTATCCATACTACAACTACAGTATTCCTTTTCTGTAAAATACATATTTCCAGAGGAAAAAATTTAATCATTTCACATTTCCAGTTCTTTAATATCACTTGCAACTGATGCCACAATCACAGACCGTACATTTGGCAAAGCCTGATCTCTGCGTACTGAGCAGTATCAAAAACAGCTCTATCATTTGACAGTAAGGATATAATGTAATGTGTCATTCAGTGTCATGAGAGACCTGTCATGTGCTGGACCAACCGCTGTGGCTCACTTCACTTGGAACAGATAGCTCTTTCATTTCCCTGGGAAGACACATGGGAGACAGATGCTGTTATACCCATGCAAAATTTTATAATCAATTTCCAGGTAATTTTGCTGTTTTCTCCAGAGATTTAAAACATAGCTAATCAGAATGAAAAACATTTCTAGCCCCTGCCAGTAACTTTCATTTGATTTTATAGAATTACTGTAATTAACTAAAGAATATGGATTCTGCTATTCCTGTGTAGCCTGCAATAGGACAGAGGATCCAAGAACTGTCACATGCAGAATATGTCCTGCCCCTAGGACTTTGCACCTGAGATTGAGACAGCATACAGGTGGGAAAAAATAGCAGTAAAATGTAGATAATAGTAGTAAGATTGAGTAGACAGTGCACATCATGACAAGCTAAACTGCTAAATGCACTACCCAGAGAGTAGCCAGGTTGCATGAATAGTAGGAGTATTTGCTGTGTTTGCTACTTTAGTATATTTACATTTCAGAGTAGGTGGCACTTAAGAGTAGGTTAAGCTGAACTCAGGGTGCTATAGATGTATGTGTCACAGAGCAGTACTGGCTGACTAAGTAGGAATAGAGGCTGTAGAAGTTACTCCAACCTGTGTGTAGTTCTGAAAGGTTCAAGAAATACCTTTTGAAGTTAAAATCTGTGCCTGGTCTTCCTGTCACTGGGGAATAACTACTTTCTTCCATGGGTATGTAGTGTCACCCTAAATATCTGGGGCGAAACTTCACTACGAGCCTCCTTCCAGCTTCACCACTGTTTGGATTACTACCTTCCAGTTGTAGGAGTAAACTGAAAACAGGTTCTGCTCTCTAAAATATACTTGAACACAAAATAGGCAAAAAATGAAATGTGTCTTACTTGTGAGGCAAAATAATACACTACCGAATTTCCCCTCTGCATCCATTCTCAATTGCACCAGAAGGTGAGATTTAGTGATATCATAATGGCACTTATGGTAGTACCAAGGAATGTCCTGAGAGTGTCTTCTACTCCATGGAGTTCAGCTAAATTTTATTCTGCCTAGTTCTGCATAAAAATATGTCTGGGATCAAATAAAAAGAAGGAGAATAACTCCACATAAATATTTCTGATTCAGTCCAAGGATTGCATTTAATTAACTCTCCTGCTGAAAAGGTCTAAGCTTGAATTTGATTTGAAAATAGCCTCTTATACATTGCAATAGTTCTACAAAGTATTCTCCAGGTGACTACAAAGTGTTTAAAGCATCATGTAGCACTTTTTATAAATCACAACTCATTCCTAAAGGTTGCGCTTCCATATGGCAGGTACTTATCATTCACTGTAATACACTTAAAATATGAATTTGGCTTTGTGCTTGGAAACAAGTCCTGAGAGGTGTCAATGGCCCACCACTTGCAAAGTGCTAAGCACCAACTGGCATTTGGGCTTATGATAATTGTGTTGTTAAAAAATATGAGAGACGTTGCTGCTCTTCGTAAGTTACACAGAGAGAAATTCCGTTGCTCTATCTTGCTTTGTGCTTTTGGGTTTCATGAAGAAGGTTAGTTTATATATAAGGAGTATATTTATATCTTTTTTGTGTGTGTGTATATATATTTATTATATAAAAACTGGAGATTTTTTCTGAGCAGTTTTTATACTTGGCATATAACATGAAGTTCTCTAATTAAATCTCACAGGGTTTTTAGGCTCTGCAAACCTACATCTGTGCAGCACTTGACTTAATCGAAGGAGGTGATTCTCTCCTCAACTCTCATGTAACCCCATCTGGAGTTCTGCAACTAGTTCTGGGGCCGCCAGTATAAGAAGGAAATGTACCTGTTGGAGCACATACAGATGAGACCATGAAGAAGGTCAGAGGGTTCAAGTATCCCTGCTATGAAAACAGGCTGAGAGATTTGAGCTTGTTCAGCCTGGAAGAAAGAAGGTTCCAGGGTAACCTTGTAGCACCTTCCAGTAACCTAAAGGAGCTACAAGAGAGCTGAAGAGGGACTTTTTACAAAGGCATGTAGTGATAACAAACTGAAAGAGGGCAGGATTAGATTAGATATTTACTGTGAGGGTGGTGAGACACTGTCACAGATTGCCCAGAGAAACTCTCACTATTCCATCCCTGGAAGTGTTCAAGTACACGTTGGAAGGACTTTGAGCAATCTGGTCTGGTGGAAAGTGTCTCTGCCTTAGGCAGAGGGGGTGCCTTCCAACCCAGGCCACTCTACGATTCTATGATAACATTTGTAAATTATACTTACAGCTGTCTGGTAGCTTTTCCAAATGACTTTTATTCTCTGCTTGCCACCACCATCACCTCTCTTTTTCTGTTTCATCTTATCCTGTAGGCTCTGGATATAAACATATTTGTGCATATGTACACATACAGTAAATTCCCTAATATTTTTAGGGTCAAGACTGCTAATTTTTTAGACTAGATTTGTCTAGGGGGCAAATGTATGGGACAACGACTGACATTATGGGTTTCTGCATAGTCTGGGGTTATTGGAAACCAGTGAAATATGTGAAAAACAAAGGAAGAAAATGTGAAAATATGTGGACTTAAAATGTTGGTCTTTCTCCCTTTAGAAAATTGATTATTACTGATAACCACAATGATCCGCTTGGAGAATTGGATGTGCTTCCTGAAGGAGTTTTTTGCTCTTAATGAGCAAAATTTTTGTGATAATACTATTCAAAATATTGGACTGTACCACTTAATCCTCTTCCCTATGAAATCAGTGTGGAAACTCTTATCAAGAGAACTAATACCCCTGCCACTATGCATTTTAGTTCATATGAACTCTAGAGTGAACAACCTGTCCTCTAAGTTCAAACAAATTGCCCAGACACTGCCTCTAGAAGGATTCTTTGAGAGCTTCTGACTTTTGGCCCAACTCAGTATTGGGTACTGGTCAGAGTCAAAAAGGTGTCACACACTTTGGATAGAGCTATACCTGCTGAGAAACACCAAGCTACAGCCTGGGATTCTGAAGTCCCATCTTTCAGTTCATCATGTCCTTTTCTTAAAATAACAGATACCAAAAAATTTGATCTAGGAAAAAAATATATTGTTTTAAGCAATGTTTGAATAGCAACATATGAGAAGCTTCCAGACATGGCAGTAGATAATTGTAAAATTTAAAAAAAAAAAAAAAATCAATATGGATTTGATTTGGAAGATTTTTTTTTGCTTTTGCTCTCTGAGGAAAACGGTTTCTTAGCTGGAAATCATGTGGGAATTTAATTCTTTGAAGTCCTATTAAAAGTCTTTTTAGACCAGTCATTTTAATAAATACTAACTATAAGACATGAAAAAACATATAGTAAATGTTTTACAAAAACTTAATGGGAAAAGTACCTGTAAATGCTGGTGGGTTTGAAGGGGCCTGTTTTTGTTTTTGTTTTTAGTGGGTTTTTTGGTTGGTTGGTTGGGGGTTTTTTTGTTGTTTTGGTTTGGGGTTTTTTGTTTTGTTTTATTGGGTTTTTTTAGGTTTTTTTCTATGTGTGTATGTGCATGCTTGCAAAAATACAGAACATAATGAAGCTGTTCTACATTTTGCTTTGTGATTATAATGGTGAACTTTGAAGCAGAACGTGTCATGGGATATGCTCCAACAAATTTTGGATAAACAAAACGCTTGATAATTCTGACAGTGGGTTGTAACTTTTAAGAGAAAGTCCATTGCACTTTTGAAATATTGATGATGAACATATTACTGGGAATATATGTAAGGTTAAGAAATATTTGACAAAACTCTTTAGCTTCTAGGACAGCTAAAACTTCTTTCACGTCCAGCCTAAACTTTTCTGGTTATTGAAAGTGCTTTACTGCATTCACCACAATATTTTATGGTAATGCCATGAAGAAGGAGAAAGCAGACATCTCTGTATTACAGGTAGAGGACAGAAATCCAAGTAGACCAGTGAAGTGAAAATTATGTTGAAAATCTCTAACCTTAAAATTGGAAAGCAATACCTTCAGTTTCTCAATTATTAATTTTTCTTCATTCCAGCAGAGCAATGGCTGGGAAGAATTTATGAAGAAAAAAACTTTAAAATAATAATAAAAAAAAAGCCTGAGCATAACATCAAAGGCATAATAATAGTCCTGTCCTACTCTTTATTAAGAACTGAATATTACCCAACACTAATTACCAAAGCAAGATATTCTGACTGTCACCAGCTACCTGCCTGCTGATAAATAGTTTGGGAGCCTAAATTTCAGAAAGTGTTTGTGAATGTACATATTTTCATGTGTCACTTAATCTTCAGATTAAAATGGCTCAATTACCTCTATTTCAAACTCCACAGATCCAGGATAGTGAATGGAGCACCTCCCCAAGGTCCTAGTTCTTCATTGCTGGACAGGGCTGCCTATGCAGGACGGTCTCAATACGTGCTGGACACTTCAGCCTCCTTATGCCTTGCTATCCTGTTTCATTCTTTGGTGCCAGTTTTGGACTAACCAGCACCTTCATCCCAGCTCAGTCCCCTACCTGTACATATTCACATAGACTTCTCACAATTCAGGAGCCATAAGGACTGCTTGAGAAGGACTCAGGGTGGCTGTTTGTCTGCATACTGCTCAGACCAAGAGAAGGAATCCTGTGCTTTTCAAGTGTATGCTCTGATTACCACTTGGTGGTCAGGTTTGGAACCTTCATGTTGTCCCTGGATTGTTAGTTTTTTAATTCAGTAGTCATTCACAGTAAAACGACTCCCCCCACTGCCTCTTCCCCCAGGAATAACTACTGTAGAAACTCTTGGTGCAGAAAATTAGAGGACGAGTGGAAAGGGGAACAAAAGTACGCAAGAGTAATCACAGTTTCTCTTACACTTAGGGGAGTATCCTCATTGCTTCCACCTAAAGTGGGCTTGGGTTCAGATGTATCCAAACTATCATAATAGTTTTTTCTTATGGCTGTTGTCAGACACCTGCCCACAAAGGACTATCAATTTACTCTCTCATAACTGACAACTACAGAACACTCTCTTTTGTTCAGTCTTAAAACTGAACTGAAATCCAGGCTGTAAATAAAAGAAAATCCTTGTTTCAGAAGTCTATAAATATTTCTAAAGGTCGTTAAATCATTTAACCATAAGAAAACAAATTCTAGTGCGTATGAAACAACTAGCAGTAATATATCCTGTAAATATCTGTTGCAGTTAGTTTTCTCTCTCTGCATGACTCAACACCCACTTTTCTTATGTGTTCTTATTGATATTCAGACAGCAGATAGCTTTGCTAGAGATATCAAAGCACAGAATCTGGATTTCTAGTGATTACGATAGGATTTGGTTCAACTGCCTTCAAAACAAAGCCGCTTTTCCCATGTTGGAGGTGCAATTTTTCAAGTATTATATATGCTATGTGTAACTTTGAAGTTAATAAATATTATTGTGCCAAATAAAATAAAATAAAACCTTCTCAGTGAGACAAAGATCAACTTCAGTACTATATAATATATGGCTTTAGCCTCTGGCAGTGAGTTCTGGGAGTTACAGCAGTTAAAAGAAATTTGAGAGCACAGCAGTGGGTTTGGATTACAGAGTATCTAAGCTACAAGAGAAAATTATCTCTCAGAAAAAAAAAAGGGTTTATGAGGTGAAAGAGGTATGTAAATGGTTTTTTAGAACTTGCAAGAAGAAAAAGTTGCAGTGTATCAAAACTCTTAGAAAAACAGAGGAGTAATACTTTGTGTGCTTTAATATAAGATTTTTTCCCTTCTGTCGAATAAAGTATACGTAACATAGAAGAGCTTTAACTTTTAATTATAGAATCATACAATGCTTTGGGTTAGAAGGAACCTTAAAGATCATTTAATTCCAACCCCACTGCCATGGGCAGGGACAGCTTCCACTAGACCAGCTTACTCAAATCCCCATCCAACCTGGCCTTGAACACTTCCAGGAATAGAGTAGTCACAGGTCCTCTGGGCAACCTGTGCCAATTTCTTACCTCTCTCACCTTAAAAAATTTCTTCCTAATATTTAATCTAAATCTACCCTCCTTCAGATCAAAGCCATTCTTCCTTTCCCCATTTCTCCATGCCCTTGTAAAAAGTCTTTCTCCAGCCTTCTTAAAGGCAACCTCTAGGTACTAAAAGTGATGAATTTCCATCAAGTTCATATGTTGTCTTTTTACTGCCTATTGTCTAAGAGTGAAAGCTGGCAGCCTCTGCTTTCATACTGTAACCTTATTCAAGGTGTGAAAATAGTGCTCTTAAGGAAAATACAGCTGCTTTGGAAGTATCAGGACTCCTTGTGAAGCAACTGCTAAAAAAGGCAACACATTTGAGAATCATCAGGCCAGACACTGAGAAAAGAAAGGAAAGAAAAGAAAAATTTGCAATACCACAAAACCTTTCATAGTTCAAGGTTTTGAGTAAGATGATATATTAAAGCAGGTATGGAGCAGAGCTATTAAAATGGCAAGGGGGACAGAACCATGGCTCTATGAAAAGAGACTAAAGAGTTTTGGTCTTAGTCTTCATCTTTACTATCTTCTTTCTTCTTCTTCTAAAGTTTAAGAAGGGAGGCAAACATGTTGAAGCTTTACATTGTGGACGTGTTATAAAAGAAGAGTGCAGCACCATGAATCCTCACCCACACATTAGTGCAAACACTCAAGGGGCACTTTGGGAAACTGGCTTAAAATAGATAAAAGTAGCCCTTTTTCTTCCACAGAACTTAGGGAACTTCTGGAATGTTTCTACTGAATATTGTGAGGCAGGCAATATCAGCAGTTTCAGAAATAGAAAAGAGACATTAAAGAACAATAGTTAAGTCTATAAACAGTTAAGTGGTTGAATTCCTTGTACAATTTTGTAAGACCATAAGACCTTATGATAAGAGCAGAAGGACTTACATACAAAAGCTGATGACAAGCCTTAAAAGAAATTTTATCTTAATTGTTTGTAGATCTGTATGGAGGTGATATGACTTGAGGGAAGATGAGTGATGTCCATAGTCAACTCTAAAACCTTTTAGCTTGCCTACCACCAGCTTATGTGCCTGTGGAAGTTTCTGAGCACCATCATTTGAGGAACTTCCCATCCCAAATTGACCTAGGTTCATACACAAGGGTCGCTTCATCTCTGTCCCTGGCTGACTGAATTTCTCTTGAAAAGTTGGTGGGGAAGTGGTCATTCAGATAAAAACAAGACACATCTACCTAATCTGGAGAAAGATGTCACTGAAGTTTTAGAAATTGCATATTAAACTGAAAATCATGAAAAAAGTTTATCCTCTTTACATTTGGTCCAGTATCTGCTTTAATTTGGCAGTCAATGACATAGTATAGCCATTATTTTCTGTAGTTCTTTAGATAATCATCTGGTTTGAACAAAGTATAGAGTAAAAATAAGTCATTCCTAGTAATGAACAGTTTTTTTGCTAAGTTTTCTTTTTCCTCTGGTCTGAATCATGGTACACTATCCTTTGGCAGAAAAAAAAAATCAAGCAAGCTGAGATTATGCACAAAATATGCATGTGTAAGGGAGGGTAACCAAAAGGAAAGGATTAAGGCACTGCATGTTTCCAGACACACTGTTAAACCTCACTTTATATCACATTTCTCCATTGCTTAACATAACTTCAGTGTTCTTCTGCACCATTCATAGTGCTCATGGAAGTCACAGAAATACTTATATAAGGTTCAGAACAATTTCAGACATGTCTTTCTCCTAAATTTGAGGTATCTAGTAAATAGGTCTAAAGCAAATGCTTCCATTATTCAAATAGCCAACTGATAGTGCAGAAAATTTTAAAATCTGAGTCAGGAGACGTTGTCTGGTTGCTGTAGGTAGATCAATATGGTCTCATTCAGAAAGCCTTCCTGTGTGCCCAGTTCTCCCCATCATGAATAGAAAGTTAAGACACAGTGGTTTCTCTGCTCCATGTCTCTTCCTCCCCTTGTTTGTGCCCTTTATCAGAAAAATCCCTGCTCTTTAAGAGTGTGCCATTCAGCCTCAACTATTTGTTGGACCTAGTTAGCATTTGTTCCCTAAGTGTGTTTTGGTTTTTTTTAACTGCAGTGACATAAATTCTTTTTCAAACTTTATAACTGCAATAAAATGGAGTAAAACCTCATGAATTATTGCTTTTCACCTATAATGCCTTCAGAAATTTTTTCAAGAATGGAAATTTTTATACAAGTTACATAAAGATATATCAGACATCAATCTCAGTAAAACATTGAATATTTTACCTACAAAAACTTTTAGTTGTTCACACAATCAATGTTTAAATGTTAAGCATTCAGTGTTCAAATTTTAAGATATCTTTTTCAGTTTACACAAAGATGAAAATTAAAATCAGTGGATCTTTAATTGTGTAGGTCCAAAGTGGATTTTTAAAGATCCAAAGTGGATTTAAAGATCAGTTTGAATCTTCAATTGTCTCATAAGCTCTTTTGCACCTTACATTACATAGTTCCCTTTTTTTCTTTTCCTCCAGTGGAAAGTGGAGAAGGATGTTGAAGAAGGCTCTAAGCAAATGTTCTAAAGAGAAGATGAGACAAAGAGAGGCAGGGGATTTCAGGAATAAAAATATTTAGCCTGAAAAAAAAGTATCTTTGTTTAGCATTGAGAAAAATAAGAAGCAAATTTTTTCAGTCATATAGTGCTATTAAGTGTTACTAAAATAGAAAGAAAACCCCACACTTCACTGCACTCTAAACTGTTCTTGTAATGGCAGTAATTTCTACATGTGCAAATAAAGGACTAAGGAAGGAAAAATAAAAAGGCAAGCAAAGTTTGATAAACAGCATTCAATGAAATGGAAAACTTTCTGAAATTCATTCAAATTTAATTCAAGCATGAGAAGAATAACAGAAATGGTTATAGAATCTACAGCAGTCTAGTCTATACAATCTGAAATTCCACTGATTTACAAGAGGGCCAATGTATTCCTGCCGCTTATTTTCTGTTTTCTGCTTTCTCATGCAGATTAACATGTGAGCAAGCATTGCTTTCTTTAACAATTCCTCACCTTCAAGTATTCATGCTGAATTTTAAAGCTTTTTCTGACAATTAAATATTATAATAATTCTGTTTGATCTTGCATAAAAAAGAATTTGACATCAACATCAAATAACTGGCAGAATAAGTAAGAAAACGTAGACTTCCAGTTCTGCCTCTAGTCAGAATACACTTCCCCATTTTTAAACAATAATAGTAATAGCAACTTAATAACTAGAAACAGTCACTTAAAAAAAAAAAAATAACTCCCTTACTGGTTTTCCAATCCAGTTACTGACAAACTAGTGCCAGCTCCCCATTATGCTGTAATTTCTGGCTAGACTATGGGGGAATCAGCACCATATTTTACTAATTAAGAAAAATCATCCTTCTTAGAAATTATAACTGATGCTGTCAGAGAGAAAACCTTCTGTATGTTGTAGTTAGTGCTACCACAAAAGGTACAATGTTGGCTGTCTAAAAACACATACTTCACTCAAAGCTAAAACTCAAGTTTCCTGCAGACCACTCATATAACCAACAAAAATTACAAGGTAGATAAAACAGAATTATTGCTAACAATAATGAAGGACAGACATTTTTCAGTGAATATCTCTGTATTGGCAAGGAGAGATAATAATGCAGCCACAAAATGTAAAGTGAGTAAACACTATTGACTACCACCCTAACTAATAACAATACTTAGCAACAGTTATTAAAACTGAGAAATTTCAGATAAGCAGATCCAGCCAACACTCATTTAAGTCCTTAAATCATGTGGCCAAAAAATTCCGTGGATCACAAACATCAACTTTCCAACATATTCTAGAGTGTTGGAGAAGTTCCAAAATATAGCCATGCTTTGAAAGTATATAAAACCTTTTTTTTTTTTTTTTTAATGGAAAGCTATAGATCTGCAGATACAACAGCATCCCATACACAGAATGGCTAATGTAAAACTCAGCCAATAATAAATAAAAGAATGCAATAATATGAACACTATTCTACATTTGTAGGAAATGTAAGTATATTGGCAACATTTTGCTATGTTTGCAACTTTGTGTGATGAAAATGACAATGTTGCTGCGATAAATTTCTCTAATGCACTTGACTTGAGACCACATGACATCTTGAGTGACAAAGCTTGAACAACTTAACATGCACGTAACAAATGGATTAAGAACTTGTTAAATAATTAGATGAAGAACACAATGCTAAATCAGAATCATTGTCAACCAGCTGCATTTCAGGTAGCAGATTACCTATTTTTTAATTCTTTTTGCCTCTATTTTTTTATCAATGGTATAGAAATAAATAAATAATAAATAAAACCACATGTAGAAAACACATAGATTTTGTTGATGACTGAATGCCTAGAGAACAGTAAATAAAGTAGAAGGACAGGTCATCCCTACTGGCTATCAACAAACCGTATGTCTTTCAAATCTTAAACCAAAAACCAGTGGCAATAATAGAAGCCATATTTAGGATGGTCTTAGAATGTCAAATGGTGATAACTGAGAGTAGTTTCCCAGTATAACTGTGCAACCAAAAGTTAATATAATACTAGGATTATAAACATGGAAATATACTGCAGAATAAAAAAAGCCCCAAAACCTGTGTTTGTCAAAGTGGTCTGCTGTAATTCTGGCTATAGTTTTGGTCTCCATATGTCAAGAAGGATACTAATACAGAATCACAGAATAGTTAGGGTAGGGAGGGACCTCTAAAGATAATCTAGTCCAACACCTCTTCTAAGCAGGGTCATTTAGAGCAGGTTACAGAGGGACGTGTCCAGGCAGGTTTTCACTGTCTCCAGAGAGAGAGAATTCACAACCTCTCTGGTGCTCTGCCAACCTCAATGTAAGGAAGTTCTTCCTTATGTTGCGGTGAAACTTCTTGTGATTTAGTTTTTGGCCATTACTCCTTGACCTGTCTCTGGGTACCACTTAAAATAATCTGACATTATCTTCTTGACACCTGCTTTTACAATGTTGATATATATATCAACGAGATTCTCTCTCAGTCTTTTCTTGCCTAGACTAAACAAGCCCAGCTTCCACAATCTCTCTTCATAAGAAATATGCTCCATACCTTAATCACCTTTGTGACTCTCCACTGAACCCATTCCCATAGTTCTGTTTCTTTCTTGAACAGTGGAGGCCAGAATTGAACACAAGACTTTGGATGTGGTCTCACTAGGGTAGAGTAGAGGGGGAGGATCACCTACCTCAAGCTGCTGGGAATGTTCCTCCTAATGCACTCCAGGATACTATTGAACCTTCTGGCTGCAAGGGCAGACTGCCAGCTCATAGACAACTTGTCATCCATAGACTCTCAGGTCCTTCTCCACAGAGCTGTTCTCTAGTAAGTCAGTCCAAAGCCTGTACAGGTGTTTGGGGTTACTGCTCCCCAGGTACAGGACCCTACACTTGCCTTTTTTGAACCTCATTAGATTTCTCTCCACACAACTGATCAGCCTATCAAGGTCCCACTGAATGGCAGCACAGCTTTCAAGTGTATCAGCCATTCTCCCAAGTTTTGTACCATCAGCAGTCTTGCTTAGGGTGCATTCTATCCCTTCATCCAGGTCACTGATAAATAAGCTGAATACTGGACCCGGTATTGATCCCTGGGGAACACCACTGCCTACAGGCCGCTAACTAGAAGGAAAAGGAAGACAACCCTTGGAAAGGATTCAGAAAAGAACCACTGAATCACCAATGGACTGGAAAATATGCAAAATAATGAAAAAAGGGATGAGATCAATGCAGTTACCAAACAGACCACAAAGGAAAGAGTTGATCATGTGTCATATCCAACTATAAGAGAAACAGAATTTTGACAATAGATGAATCTTCAGTCTAGAAGGTAAGTACATTTACAATGTCACTTGTAATATAGATACAATCAGAATAAAGCTAAAAAAAATGAACAGGACCAATGTTACCATGGATGAAGGATGTCCATTGTCATTAAAACCAATTGCAAATACAAAGTGCATTATACAAAGTGCATAAGCAAAAGTGCTTATTCAGTGATTTTTTAACACAAAACATTCTTGACATTGCATCCAGAAATATGGAGACTATTACCATTAACAGCACCCTGTACCTAGAAAGTCAGTGTCTCCATCAGAGGTATTAATTTATGCACTGTGTGGCAGGAATTTGTAGATTTCAGGTCCCACAGAGACTCCTGGAACTGTCCCTTGCCATTATTTAACAGCATAATTTTTTAACATAGATGCCTACTTTATCTTTTTTATGCTCATCAGCTTGCAAACAATTTGTCTTGTCATGAATGCACAAAGTTATCCAGCCAGGTTTACCTGTCCTGAACAAGGACATCTTTTGCTATTGTCCTTATGATTGTTGCAGAAGTTGTCAGTATGATAAAAATAAAGTCATTCTGAGGATAAACGTAACATCTACACCTGAGAATTTTACAAGATCCTTTGATATATAGAGTGAGACAATTTGGCATATCCAACCATGCAATAAATTATGTGTATTAAAAAATAGAAATATTCTATTTGAATTCATGCAATGTCATCTACCTTACCAGAATGTTTAACACTATCAAGTCTACCAGTCAGACTATGTCAGATCATTTCTACCTGGTTAATAAGGCTTGTTTTCTTATGCTTACTCAAAATAAACTAAGTTTGTAGGGTATTGCACTTAGGTAAACAGTAAAGTTTATTTTGGCCACTGTGTTGTTTCCAGTCTTCTGGAAAATGGATCCACCAGTGCAGAACTACAGATTAGAAAGCCATTTCCAGTAAATTCCTGTTTCCTGATCTACAAAAGAAAGACAATGAATACAACACCTGTCAGAAGAAGGACTCTGACAGGCCACATCAAGTCAAATCATTTTGGGTACTGAATACAGGAAAATAGTTTTGGATAGAATACTAGACAAAGTGTAAGAATATGCACATGCCAAAACATCTTACATGTTATCCTACCAATCAGATTCATCGACTTGAACTACTCCCGGTGATCACTGACTTCATATCTTACCACCTTTGTGAAACAGAAACTATAGATACCTTCAGCCCATATGGATCACCTGTTGTCTGAGAAGATACCAGGTAGAAAGATGATCTCTCACGTAATTATGTACAACATGTATAGCATATGACAGAAAATAAAATCACCGCAAAAACAGTCTGAATCAGAGTTTGAAAATTGAGGCAGAGATTGCTTGTTCTCCGTCTTTTTATACATACAAAGACAACTTCTCCCTTTTGGTCTTCTCTCAGGTTGCAATGAAATCATGTTATATTTTATTTCATAGACAAATCCAAAGGCCTAATGAATAAAAACTCCTGACTAAATTTGGCTGATACAAAAGTAAAATCTGAGACTTAATTGCAAAAGGCCAAGGTGCCTGAGTAGATAGAGCAGCAATTAGCACCCAGCACTTGTGGATACTGCTCCTCTTCGAACCACCAGCAGATAGAGTTTATTTACAAAATCTCCCACCACATCGTTCACTTTGCTCTGATGTAAAGTAGATCTATCAAGAGTGTCATCTCCTGAAAAGCACATGAAACCTCCCAGTAAATATCAAAATGCAAGTTCCATATATATTCACTGATTATTCTAGATAATCAAATTAAGCATATCAGTTTGAATTTACAAGGGTGTAAAACAAAGGTAATGAAAAGAATAGTGTGGAATCTGTCTCTTCAGAATACATCTAGTTTATATCTGGGATAAGATCCAAGTTCACCAAAATGAAATATAGAGACTCAGTGCCTCCCTCAGACACTCGTACTACAATGACTGCACAGGCAAAGGCAGCAGCCGTTATCTCCTCAGCAACAGTGCAAATGCAGTCCCAGCTTCATCCGATACTAGATTTGTCTGATTTTCTCTCACTTTGAGATGTCATCATGGAAACAGTCTTGATTACTTAATGTTCCTTAAAATGGTACTAGTTTAGCTAATCAATGTTATTCTGTTGTTAAGCAGGGTATTTTTCCATTCTGAAACAATATTGATTACCTAATTATTGCCATTAAAAACACCCAAAACCAACACACATTTAAGCCAGTGATGGTGCAGCTGCTATTAAAGCCCTCACAAGTAATATTACTCTATTTCTACTCAGTTTGCAAAGCTTCCCTATTTTTTAACATCTTCAACTCTCTCACTGTTCTAATATTCAGTTCCCCCCTCCCACAGCTTCTATCAGCAGACAGTGCAAAATTAACAGCAAAAGACAGGATCAAACAGCCTTTTCCAGAAATCAGCAATACAAGACTCAAAGAAAGGGCTATGGCAGCATGTATAGACACAGCACCTATTTCTAATTTTTTTAAGTTAAAACTTAATTCTGCCTTATTCAAACTTATTTTAGAAAGCAATTGACAACAGGAAATAACATAGAATTGGCAGGAAACTAAGACTTGGGTGTTGAGAATTAAGAACTTCAAACTGTGGATTAGAATATATATGTGTATCTATATATACTGCTATTTCATCACTGGGAGAACTTGGCTCTACAGCTGTATTTCTGATTATTTAAGGATTCTTCTGTTTATATTTAGCCATAAAATTACACATACTTAAAAACTCTGTTACCTCTTTACAAAGACACCTGTATGTCTTTTTAGCTACAGGATGTTTTACTTGACATTCAAAACTCTTTGTGGGATTTGCCCTAGATGACAAATCACTGACTTTGTGGGTTATGTGTGTTTTTTGAAACATGAATTGTGTATATGATTGCAAACATGTTTGTATGTATTCCCTCATGCTCAGAGTAAGTATTGTACATACACTCTTTTGCAGTATCTACATATATAAAATAGAGCTATAGTATCTTCTTTTAGTTGGTGCATTACCATTACAGAAACAGCATGCATAAAACATGTACTGTATAATATGGAGTTTTTTAAGCACCAACTGTGATAATGCTTCCATATAGGTAGCCCACATCAGCCTTGTAAAAGTACAGTGACTTTTTAAAAAAAGGAAAGGTGGTGATCTGTGAAGAAATTAGAGCAACAAGGTTTTTAGACTGCAATGTCACTGGCCCAGGTGAGTAAACATGGTCCAATAGTTTCTTGGAGAGGTCTGGCAGGTTTTCAGGTGTGTGCAACTTCATGGCGATATACAGAGCCCATTCCTGTAAGTGTTCAAGGCCACGTTGGATGTGATATTCAGCAACCTGATGTAGAGTGTGTCATCCCTGCCCAGGGGAAGGAGTTGGAACCAGATGATTTTTAATGTTCCTTCCAACCCAAATCATTCTGTGGTTCTATGATTCTATGTCCTATGCTTCTATATCAGAAAGTACTCTGAGTATGCAAAAATAGAATCACAGAAATAGTTCTGCCTCCTACTGTGACTAAGATATGGAAGGTGGAATGGATTCATAGACACACCCCAGAGCGTGTCAACCAGGGCTCTAATTGTGCATAGAGCATAGCAGCTGAAGGTCCTTGCCTACACAGCTACAGACTCAGTTGCCCAAAGGAGACAGAAAGCCTTGCCTGTATCATTCTTGTTTTGCTTGCTCAGCCTCAACCCTTCAGCAAGAGGGACAGACTAGACAGACGTATTCAGACTTGTAAGCAGTCTGAATATAGACCTGAAGGACAAGGTAGAACATAAAACTACAGCAAAGGAGGTCAAAAGAGAATAAAAATTGAGAGATTTGTTAGCCAGGCAGTGCTAATACTCTAAAGACTCACCTGAACAAACTTCAACAATGGCGTTCTATATATTTAGTGGACCTAGATAATTGATAAGCAATGTGAAAATGAACAAATTTAATCAAAACTTAAATTTATTTGAATTCAAATATTTTTTTTATTATTATTGAGTTTTGATTATTCTGAAAGTACAGATTAAGGAAAAACATTAATCTACCATAACGTGACATTGAAAAATGCTGACATTACTACTGACACCAAAAAACCCAGAGAATAAATGAGGTACCCGAAAGGGAGGTAAGGGGAAAGGAGGGCAAAGGAAGAGAAAACTGTTATATTTCTTTCTCCTTGGTACAGTTTTTCTTGCCAAGAGTGGACTTAACTCAATTTGCTTCTAGCTATGGGGCCTGGCACACTGCCACATACATGTTCCTGCTCACAAGCAGCATCAGCATCCTGGTCACAACCTACTCCAATAAAAATGAGGTTCAAAAATATCCTTCTCTCAAAAGGTTGTGCGTGTATGGTGTGTGCATGCTTGCATGTGTGATTTATGCAAAAATCCTGTCAGAATATTCTGCTTCATCAAAAGTCTAATTTGCATACATTTTTGGGATACTGTAGAGGCTGATTAACATGACGTATCACAATTCAGAAGGAATGTTGACTACAGCATTTTAGGAGCCTGGGATGCAGAAGCACAAGGTAGATAAGCATATGGAGCTCAGTGAATGAAGCAGGAGGCTGCCTATTCTGCTATGATTTATGTTCCTCAACTTGTGAGAACTTGATGGCTTTCTGAGATAAGAGATTTTGCTTAGAAAAATACTAGTGCAGTGAAAAAAAAAAAATTCATTACAGAGCTTTATTCATCTTTAATATGCCCAGCTACATCTTCCTTCACCTTTTATAGATACCAGAATTTCAGTTTTATTATAGAGAACACTGGTCAGCACTATAGCTTTATTTATAAAAAGTAAGTTAAAATATTTATTCAAAAACATTTAGAAATTATTTTTTATTACCTGGGTTTAGAGAAATCATAGCAACATTTATCCTGCAAAAAAAAAACTTGACCAACATTTTATATAAAATAATTTAAATTTATCTGATAACTTACCCATGCATCTGAAACTAAATTAAATTTATATTTTCTCATTATTTATTTAATTCATTTTATTTAATTCGATCCTTACATTTCTCCAGAGTCTTAGAATATGAGAGAATCTCATAATTTCTCCCTGTTTTCTGTATCACCAAAACAATGTAAACACCACTTTCTTGCCAAGTCCAAACCTCCAACTAGTGGAAATGTTTGTTAGTAACCTTCCTGAAATGAAATCACCTCATGCATTATTCACTCTCCCATATCGCCAGTTAGTAACTTTACAGCAAAAAACACTATTTCACTGCAATGAATTGTTATGTCTCACCCCCAGCAACATTCACAACAGTTAATTATTGTTTTGCAACATGGATAGTTCTGAGCACAGGAGAAAAAGAAGAAAATAGTCAGCAGCCCAATGACAGGTTATCAGGTGATGGAAGACAGAATTCCGTGTTATTAGGACTTATGGCGTTGCTTATTGTTTTATAAACAGTTTTATAAGGAAAATATTTAACAACTGGTAATATCCAGCCATCCTTCCTGAGGATGGTGTAGCTCCAACATGACAGAAAAAAACCCATCTTTTAAACAGTTAAGACTTACTCTTCCTCAGAGGATCCTTGGGACATAATTCCACGTTAACTAATTTTTGCCAAGATAGTATTTAAAAATTACCTTTAGTAAAACAGCTTGTGATATTCTAAGTTGTTTTCCACCTAAACAAGCACTTAGAATCTATCCAAGCAGAGACTCTTCACCCTTGCTCTTACTTCAGGCATGCATTCACAAATATTTGGGTTCAAAAGCCAGGTGACTCCTGTAGCATTTCCCATGATAGTCCTAACACCAACACTTAATTTGGGTATAGATGCACCTTAATGCTAAGCATTAATCCCATCAAAGTAAATATTACATTTACTTTTAAGTCAGTGGGGAAAGATAGCCTTTCCAACGTTGTTCAAGGGAAGATGTGTTCAGCCTAAGCTGACCTTCATGCCTCTGCATTTTTTTGTGATCAACCATTAGGGCTCATTTCTGTTGCTTAATGTAGAACCCAGTGTTGAGCTGCAGGATGCTCTCTGTGCTCTCAAGTTTCCGCTGAAGAGGGATCTATATCTCCTGTGGGTGCTGCATTATATTGTCCCCATGTTTACCTTGCACTGGAAGACTAAGCTCCCATTCTAACCAACAATGAGCTGGTCAGTCCAATCTGTAGAGTCTAAAACACTAATTGAATTACTAGGCAGACATTTATTTTTAGGACTAATCAGGAAATAATTCTGACTTTTGGCTTCTGGTTATAAGTTATGTTCTCATAAAGGTAGCACAAAGGATCTTTCAGGCTAAGCAGTTTATCATCAGCTTGGGCAGTGATGGCAGTGACGGCAGACGAGCTGTGTCACAGTCTGGGACCTGGATATGGATTTTTAATTCCTATTTCAGCAGGTTTTGGATATACCTATCATGGAATATACAGTACTGGAGTAGGACTTTTTCATTTCCATATGTGTAGAGGTTATAAACCCATTTGCAAAGGATTATAATCTAGACCAAAATTATCAAGATATTTTCTGGAGACACTTTACTTAAAAATATTTCTTTTTAATTTTTCACATTCAATATGCATCAGATAGTGAGAGTAAAGGGAAGGAATCTTAAGCATAGTGTTGTTTGAGGTTGACTTTCTGACAAGACTTTTGCTAAAGGCTAGTCTCTGGATGTGATATGAACTTAATACTGCTATCAGCTGCTGAAGCTTTTCCTTAGACAGTGCAGAAGATATTTCTCCATGACTACAAATTTCTGTGACTCTCTCTCACAGAGACACAGATGGATGGCAGCACTTTTGCTATCTAGGGTAGGCAGCAGATGAAGGTTCCTGATAAATTATTGAGTTAATGAGAAGGCACTCTTATTTAACCCCACAGTTTTCAGGAAGGCACCCAGGAGGTCCCACTGGCCAGCTCATGGGTGCTCACTGTCACCACTGGGTGTCTCACCAACCAGCTTTTTGAAGATGAGAGCAGTGATGATCCTTGCTGTGACTGCAAGATGGAAGAATATATTCAAACACCAATAGCAGCTTACAGGACAGGGCTAGATCTGCAAGTTACAGAAAGAAGGAAAACTACCTGACATCCACCCTCAGAAAGGTTGTACAACACCAGCCTGAGGTTTGAAAATTCCCTGTGGAGGATGTCAGACATTACTGCAACTGCACTACCAAAAAATTATTTCTGACTAGAGATAAAGCCCAAAAGAGTGAAAACCTCGTCTCTCTCCAACAGGTTAATTCTCTTCTTTTTTTGTAAATCATCTCAGTTTCATGCTTTGCCTGAACTGTGAATGCATGTGGAATATTTTTCCACACAGAGTTCAACTTGATGCTATTAATCATGCAATCAGTTATTTAGCTCTGAAGGGGTTAATGGAGACGAAATAAAGTTCTGATAGAAGACCATGCCTGAAACCATGCATTTTTATGGCATTATCTTGCAAAAAAAATCACACCAAAATAACATTAAGGAAAGATAAATTAAACAGGAGAGTAGTAGGCAGGGGACTCTTTAAAGTTAAACCACCATATTGTTGTAAAAAGGTTTGCCATCTGGATCCTAGTTTGCTACAATATTGAAGCTTCATGGCATTTCCTCTCCTTCATCTTCTTTTTAAGCTATCGTCCATGAGAGAGCTGAGGAACCTGTGCAGTGTGTGTGATATCAAATGCTTTCAGAAATCCCTGCTAAAGTGTGTAAACAGCTAACTGTTTTCTACAGTTCTGCAGTTTGTATGCCAGCAACCTCTGATAAACTCACATCTATGGAGCAGTGGTAATCATAGAGGTGTTGGTACGCTAAAAGTACACAAAATCCAGCTCTTGCTTTTTCCAGGCAGAAGGATGGATGCTGTGTGGCTTTACCAATCACTCCAGATTCCAATAACTCCACTAAGCTTTTGTGATCTGTTTCAAATCCCCCTCTTTACCTCTGCTAAACACAAGCAACAGATAAAAAGAGACCTCTTTGCATTGAATACCTCAATACACTAGAGGGCTGGTCGGCTTGGGAAGCACACTGCTGGGAGTGAGAGACTGTAACTTAACAAAATGCGTCTGAGGCTCCGGATGCTGGCTCTGAGTAGCAAACCATGAGAGAATCGCATCAGCGATTGCATTTTATATGATCGACAAATCTGCTTTGAAAAGGCACACGGGTGAGGTGGCCAAGAGGTCAAAGTGAATTACCTCCTGCACCCTCCAACGCAGAGGTGGAGGTCAGGAAGGAGCCTGGCACACATTAAAGCGAAGAGGAAACCTTATAAACCTTAAAGGGAATTAAACAGAGACTTTTGGGAGGGTGATTTTCATTGGATATTTTGGGTTTAGTTTGTTTTTTTTTTTTTCTCCCAGACTTTGGTGAGGGGAAAGACAAAAGGTGTTTGCTCTCAGATACCTGTTGTTGTCATCATACACAGGCAGCTTTTTTTTACTAGTGAGTGAAAAGACAAATTCCCCATTTTGGCTATTTTTCCTGGAATAAAACCAAGCTTTAAAGGAAGAGAGCCAGGTCCTCGGGTCACAGAAATTCAAACAGCAGCAAGGGAAAGTGAGATTTTGCACCAGTTTGTGCCTATGTAAACAACTTCTGTTCACGTAAACATCTTCCTACTCATTTCAGGATGGTAGTCTGATTTACTCTCCCTGAAACAGGATCTGTCCCATTTAATTGTTGGTTTTTTTCTCATACATACTTAAATGTATTTTATGCATTTAATGCAGTCCCTGCATTTCCCGTGGGGGGGGGGGGGGGGGTGCAGGGGGGTGGATAAGAGAGGACCAACAGAAACTTTCTATCTAAGCACCAGACTGATTCAGCTGTCATTAAAAATGACATATGAAAGGGACAAACAGGTTTTTTTTCCTGTCCCCCGAGGAGGAGACATTAAGTGACAGCCCAGCTAGGGCTGAGGGCTGCAGCAGCCAGGAGGCACAGCTCTCCAGCCAAGCTGACCTTTGCCACCACTGAGCAGCATGGTCCAGCCCAAGTGAGGACAGTCTGCCAAAGAGGTTTCCCTGGACATTAGGAAGCCAAAATTCACTTTTAGCACACAGATATAGCTCCACTTTTCACACTTCCGAGAGGCAGGTACTCCGCCGCTCCTGACACTTCCCAGGTACTGGGAGGATTTTAAAAGAAATAATCACAACGAGCCTCAGTATCATTTCTGAAGTGATTTCAAACAACACAATTCCTGTCTAGCTGTTTTCTTCACTGTGCAGTTACAGAAATCTGCAGTATGACACATTAATATGATAATTTTTTGGTAATACAGAAGTCATTGAGATCTAGAAGCAGTTAGGGTTATTGAATTTTTTTAGATTAACTATCTCTAGACACACATGCACATGCTCCCTCTGTATTTTCAAGACCATTCTACTTCTACCTGCAGGGGAGGACCTTCTCAGCTGCTCATACAATTTTGATAAACTACTGACAGGAGAATTTTCCTAAGGAAAGATTAGTCATCCTTAAAATACACTGAGCTTGCAGTGGGCTTCTCTGACCTTAGAAACATCCCAAAATAAGTTTTCATCCAGCGAAGGATGTACCAAGTTAAAATTTAAGCATCATAATATTAGCAATGTCTTAGATATGCTCAGAATCTGTATAGCATAAAGGAAATAACATCCCACGAGAGAGCAGCATTGGAACTGTACTTCATTTTTACTGTTGATGACCTTAGCAAAAGAACCCACAAGTATAAGCAACAGATCAAACTGGCTACAAGTAAATAAGAGGTACAGTCAGCTATGTACTGCAGTACATGCTTACCTGTATTAGGGGGGTTTTGAGGAAACACTTATATGTGGCTTATCACAATATCTCAATCTGCATAGTTCTTTGATATAAGTTACCATCCCCTTTAAAAAGTCAAAATTATCATAAAAATCTTTGAAGCAAAAATCCAAACACTATGAATATTCATTCTCTTCACAGCTGTTAAATTTATGGAAATGCAATAACAGCAAACTTCTTGTATTTGGCAAAGACTTTTTACCAGATGAATACATGCCAGTAAAAGAACTTAAATGAAAGGAAAACCTGGCTCACTCCTCTTTTCTAAAGAAGTGTGCTGCAGTCCAGATAATTTTTAAAGTTAAAGAAAGAGTCTTTTTTTCAAATTTCAAAACATATATGCAAATTTCAACTGGTAGTGAATACACAGCCCATATTTAATAAATACATGGATTCTAAAACAATGTTCTATGTCCACAGTTATACAGTTAATGAATGGATATTTTGCCCTGATAGAAACAACAGCAGTCCGTTTTCTTGTGATGCAAAATGCAGTCAGAGTTGTCATCTTTCCTGAAAGTTTAATTCAGTCATTTAATTTTATCCCTTAACAAAAAATCATCATGGTTAAGGGAGAGTAAAAAAAAAAAAAAAGAAAAGAAAAAAGGAAAAAAAAAGCAAACCCACACAAACAAAAAAACCTACCAAAATAAGTTACCTGTCTGTCTGTCTCTCTATTCCTATTGCTATGATTTGCTAAAGCCCTTCTCCATCAGCTCTCTGTGGAAAACTGCATAGACCAGGAATGCCTGCAAGTGAGATGCACAGAGGGAAACATTCAGCACAAGATGTAAGGTAAAGAAGACTGCAACATACCTTCAGCAGTGTGCTCCTTCCTTTCCAGCCAGCCACTTCTCAAGAATGTGCACTACAGATGGAACTAGGAAAGTAATTTTAAATGGGCTACTAATAAGTAGATTCATGAAACCAGATGTGACAGCAGGGTGTCACTAGGTCCTTTTTAAACTTGCCTCCAGTGCTGTCTCTTAGCATCTCCAGACAGAATTAGACAGTTGCTCGGATCCGAGCTGAAGAAGCAACGGTGCTTTTTGACTGCAGTTGCTAATGCTCCACTTTCAGGGGAAGCGCAGAAGTATGTGTGTGCCTGCACTAACTGCACACACTCATCAGCCTGCTACAAGCAGGGAGATGTGATATGCATACTGAAAGAGCTGTGCAGGGAGGAGTAGTTCAGAAGCACACCCAAGCCTGTTCTGCTAGTAATTGCACCCTGCTGACCTCCCTGGGCTGGATTTGTAGAATTCACCAATAAGTCTATCAGTCAATAATCAATGGATGTGAAACAGTGCATAAGGGGAGGGTAGAGGAGGGAACAAACGCAGCTTCAAGCCTTCAAACAAAACTTTCAAGATAGCTGGTTTAAATTTCTCTGCCCTTAATGTTCACACTGCAAATGTCGTTGTCCATAGGTGAAGGCAATTGGATTTCATTTTAATTAATTATCTGAAAGAGGATTTCTTTAGCCATGATAAAGCACATTTTTTCACCGTACTCCTTAATGAGAACTATTATTATTCCAGGAGTTATAACAGTAGTAACAGCTCCCAGCTGTGAAGATGGCCCCACAGAGTGAGGTGATGTACTGACTCACTCTAAAAACCAGAGCTTAGAGTCAGATTAGACAATTGTAAGAAATATCAGAATCTTTACTTTCCATGGGAGAACATGAGCTTCAAATGGGGAAAAGGTATGCCCAAGGTCACGCACAGAATTTGAACCCCAATCTCCTGCAACCAATTTTTTGTAAATAAAACCAAACTACTTCTGTAGACAAAAATCACCCAAACATGCAGCAGCCCAGGCTGCCACTAAGAAAACCTTCATTTTGAGCATCTTTATATGGCATCTTCACATCTTCTTTTTAAATGCAATGTTTTCACATGAATTTGAATTGATGCCTACCTCTTCTGCCATGTTCCAACATTCTCCTGAAAAAGTGAGTCGTCACGTTACCTTGCATACCTTTTCCACAAAGCTGCAGGATTAAAATTGCTTTGGCTGGCCAAGCTGTACTCTCTCAATACTGAAAAATCCACTCCTGTGTCCCACAGCTGTGCATTGGCTTCAGAATGGGTTGATGGGGGGGGAAAACCTCAAAACATATAATGAGTGATCAGCACAAGTGTCTAGAGGCGCTGGAGATTATGTATCCCAGAACTGACTGTTCTTAGCAGACTAAATACTGCTTTATTTGTGAAGTGTGATAAGATGATAGTTCAAGGTGATGCGGCTGCAAGCCATAAACAGTAGGACATGAAAAAGGCTTCAGAGATTCCTCCAGAGCAGCAGCACATATATGGGGAATATTTTCTGACTTAGGGGAAGAGTTCTTTTTTAGTTATTGTTATTTACAGACTACTGGACAGAACAGCCTAAAGTCCATTGTGCTTGCAGCTTTAATGAACAAACAATACAAGATAGACACATTGTAGTTTTCTTAACAGCAGAAAAGAAAACCAAACCCACATTAAAATATATCAAAACCCCCTATATCTCTTTTTTATAAATGTATTATTCTTAAATATATATTTATATTATCTCAGAAAAATCACTCTATTATCTTACCTCAGGTCCACATTGACAATGAGAATTTTCCCTCAGGAAGAATTTGGTCATTGAAAAACAGCTTTGGAAATCAAGCAGAAGTAGTTCTCTGGAGTGTTTTCAGAAATACTAAGTATGCCTAATTTCAACTGATTAGTCGGAAGGAAACACCTCAGCTTTTACACTGCATAAGTCCTGGACATTCTGGACAGGTTTGTTTTGGGGTTTTTTTGTTTGATTTTTTGTTCCTATGTTTGTTGGGGTTTGTATTCCAGAAAAAGAAGGATGTGAAAAAGCTTCAGGCTCACAAACACTTAATCAAACAATGCACCAAGCATGGCAGCCCAACAAGACTAGTCCTGGGAGCAAAATCACTGCTTGTGAGAAACTATCTTTTATGGAGATCTGAAATGCTGCCATTAAAATATTGTTGTCCTTATGTGAGGACTGGCATTTACTAAAGATTCTAGACATGCAAATAAGTTTTGGAAAGAGAGAAATGGACAATTCCATAGGTGAGGAAAGATCTTTGAAAGAACATTTTGGACATCTGGGAATTACGCAAGGAAATAAGATCATAAACAATGAGAATATTATGGGTGAAATTAATGATGCTTACAACTTCTTTGGCATATGCTACATGGACAGGAGTATGCCTACAGAGAGCATAGTGATAAGACATAGAATCATACAATCTTAATTGTTGGAGGGACCTTAAAGATCATTTAATCCAACTACCCCTTCCATGGGCAGGGACACTTCCCACCAGACCAGGTTTATCCAACCTTATTCAACCTGGCCTTGAACACTGCTGGGTATGGGGCATCCTCCCTGGGCAACCTGTGCCAATGCCACACCACCCACACAGTAAAGAATTTCTTCCTAATATATAACCTACAACTCCCCTCTTTTAATTTGTAACCCTTACTCCTGGTCCTATCACCACAGTTCTTGACAAAGGTTTCTCTCTGACTTCTCTGTAGGTCCCCTTCACATACTGGAAGGTTGCTATGAGGTCTCCATGAAACCTTCTCTTCAAGGTCTCTGTCTTCTAACCTGCCCAGAAATCACATGAAGAGTGAAGTCCCGTTCTCCCCCTGAGCTAATTGGCGTCTCCACTAAAATCCATTCTCAATTAGTGCTGCTAGTCCTGCCTGAACAGGACTTAAATTGATGTGGATATTTTCAGCATGGCACAATGTTCAGGGCAGTTAATGCTGCCTCAGTAGTGTAGAGTCACCCAGGCTCAATGCCAGGCTAATCAGATGGTGGATCTTTGTTGTTCTGGTTGCAGTTATAGCCCTAGTTTTACAGCCAAACAGAAAAGAAGAAGAAAAAAAAAAAAGAGAGATAAAAAAAAACAGAGAATGGTTTTTAGTGCATGCTCACTTGGGTTCAGAGAGGATTCTAGGAGTTCTGGGATTGTTGCCAAATCTCTATGAATTTCACAATGCTTACAAGTCATATTAAGCAGTAAATAAACAGGGATTTTGGGAAAAAAAAAGCACCAAGAAAATCTAAACTTTCATTGAATCAATATCTCTATAGAATGAGCAAGCCTACAGAATTTTCTTTTTCAGCAAGATAGCCACATTTTATGAAAAGAAACAAATATCCTCCTATTCTAGAGCGAAACCAAGGATGATGCGTATTGTGCTGAGATAAGGAAAGCTCAAACCAGTGACACCAGCAACTCCCTACTATCTTTCTTCACAAGACATTGTATTTTTTTCCTTCAAATATATTATCTAACCAGCTGAACTAATCCCAGGGTCATTGTTTAATGCCAACCTATATACAGATTATTTTACAGTGAGAACCCAAAAAAAAAGACTAAAAGTGGGTGTTTAATAATCATTCAGGGCTTGTTTTGGAAGATTCAAGAATAAGGTAGACTTGCAACAAAACATTTTTAATGGCTGAAGAAGGAATAAGACAAACCTTTGAAGTGGTAGTTTAACTGGAAGTAGGGCTCATATGAAATTACTGTAAGACTCATAAAAACCATAATCTATAATTTCCAAAAATTCAGAAACTAATATAAAACAGTGGGTGAGGGCAGTAGTGACTGTTTCTATTCCTAAGGAATTCATTATGTCTGCACATAACTTTCATGCCTTTCATGTGCTCAGAGCCCTGAGGCCACATAAAGACAGAGAGAAGTCACCACAGCACTGCCCATATCCATAGCTTGCAGCCACCAAGGGGCCAGTGTATTCCCAGGGAACAGATTATCTAGAAAATAGCATTCAGGGAAGAAACTTAAAAAAAGTTAGAAGATGAAATTAGGAACTGTCTTTCAACTCCAACGAAAATCGAAGACATAACATTTACTTAGTACCTAGCAGTGAAACCACACATCTTCCAAAAAAAAAAAAAAAAATTAAAACCCCCCATGCTTGGAATTTCTTCTCCTTCAACGATAAATGAATACATGTCTAAACAATCAAATTTTAGAATATTGCATCAAACATAAAACACATAAAAGACACCTTCCCTAAATCACAGACGGTTGTTTTCTGCAAAGATGCAATGATTTCCAAACAAGTGCAGTACAGACCCCCTGTTTCTGCAGCAGCAGAAACTTTAGGTGCAAAAGCACCTGGAAATTACATTTCCCTTAATACTGATGGAAAAACTCTTCTATATAATACATCTACTTCATGTGTTTGTGTGTCTAGATGTGTACATGTATAATATTAATTATCCATTCCAAATGTTCTGGAAGTTCAGAGATTAGTATATATAAATGTGTATACAAATATGTGTGTGTGTGTGTTATATTTATTTAATCTGTATATAAATGCTTCACATACGTATGTGTTTGTTTATGTATGTATTGCATTTAAATAACACTAGTGAGCATATTCGAATAAACTCCTGTACTGACATTTTTGGTATCCGTTAACTTGTCTGACAGCAGGGTGGAGAAATTATTGCCTGAGAATAGATAGTGTTTAGAATCTTAAAACCCATGTCTTGATACTATATTGCTGTTAGCATTCCACATTTCACATTCTAAAGATATTGACTTTTTTCTCCTCATAGTTTCAGAATGAGGGTATATGAATGTCATTCGAGCAAGGCTGTGTATTTAACCTAGAAGACACATTTTTTTCTTTAATACTGAACATTAATAATTTATCATTTAACATATTAGAACAGCATCAAATTCCACTTTTATTTTTACAAGACTTGTATGTGACAGCTAGTCTTCCAGGTTCTTTTTGTGAGCAAAGTTCTTTGAAAGTATTCTATACATAGGAAATTGTGTTTTCTTGAGTTATTCATGATAAGTAATTTTTATACTATATTTGAATTTTCAGTAACATTTGTATTTATGAAAATTAGTGCCTGACAAAGACCTGTGAATTGGAATTCACACCAAAAGTCAAACATTAAAAGAAAAGTAAAGAGATGTGGAGAGAATGTGATGTGACTGCTTGATTACTTTGTAATTTTTTTCTCCATATTTATTATTTATTCTACAGTCTCCATTTTAAAGTCAAGATGAAAGTCAATTCAGACTGAAGTCAGAAAGACAAAAAGGCAGTAATTCAGAGGACAGGTTCTGCATGACTAGCTTCACAGAGGTATAATTCTTCAGCTTCCCCATAAGACACTGTGTCTTCTCCAAGAAGAACTGGTGAAAGTTCAGATCCCACTGATCACTAATGAAGGTGGGTCATAGTCTTAAAGTAGTTGTGCATTTACAAATTTCTTCCATTTCTGCTTTAAGGTCATGTCTCTGAAATACCAATTGCAAGAAACTAGTTTTCCCCATTTGCTCTAGATAACATGTTTATCAGCACATGTTTTCCTTAGTAAGGCAGCCACTGGAGGCATAAATGCTGGACATGAAGAAGGTGTTAGGTCATACCTTCCTCTAAGAGCAACGTGCACATTAGAACCTGTTACTGTGCCTTTGAGAAGAAAAGCGGACTGCTTTACTATTGAAGCAATACTGAACAGGGCTGTGAAATTCCATGTGTTTAAAACACATAGATAGGTAGGATATGAAGGGTTTTGGTGCATGTGCAAACTTTTAAAAAAGCCTTTTAAAAAGCATAATTGATTTGAGAGCAGAGATCCCACTGACTTGAAAGGAGATGTGTTCATAAGTCACAAGGGCTCTGTAATATGCACATCTTAAATAACCATGGTTAAACTAATTACTAAATGGAGATTAAATTTGAACCTGGACCAAAGTACTTGATCTTTCAAAAATATTTTCTTCTATATGAATCATGCAAATAATAAATTTTAAAGCATTTTTCTCTAATACTTTTGGGAAAAGGAAAACATAAGTAAACGCTTACCTCCTTATCCATAAGAGTCAGAAAATGCTACTGTCTCCAGCCACACTAATTCACATAAAAGCAAGGGGAATTTAGTGAATGCGGGCCCTTACTGCCAATTCTAACTTTTCAGTGGAAGTGTACGTGTGTGTTTGGAGTGGATAGGTTCTCCTGACCCAACATAAATTTCTAAAAGTTGGATGAGATCACAACCCCAGGCTTTGAGTAATTCAATATGCCACAGGGCTAAAATCACTTGATCTGTGTCTGCCTTGAACTATAAATAAAAGGTTGACTGTACTTATTCTCTAACTTTATTTCTCAGTAGTGCTCCATATTACTTAATCTAATGGACATTTCCATGCCCATTAGAACAAAAAGTCATTTCATATTCAACATCATTTATGTACCCAAACAGCACAAATACGCCCAGAACCAAGGGATACCTGTAGTGTGCTATTTTATTGCTGGGCATTTTAGATTCCAGCTCAGCAAAATATTTTTATGCACTTTCTTTCCTTTAAATGACAGAATATCCCCATTGCTTTCAATGGATGAGAGGAGTATCAATAGGAAGCATATCTGAGATGGTATAAATACTGTTAGGTGAGAGGAAAGAGGCAACCATAACATAGTTAGTGAGGTACAAATTGGCTAATGTGGTGAGAAACAGAGTTAAATACAAAGGAAGGGCAGGAGGCTTCAATAACTGGAACAAATGTGAGCACAGAGTTCTAGGAACATATAAGAGGGGAAAAAAATGGACTCAAACTTCTTTTGATGTAGTAAATCATTACACTGGGAGAGTCAAAGGAAACAGAAAAGACTGAGTGCTGCAGACTAGTGCAGAAACTCCCAGGCTGGACCTTGCTGGTGACTCCCTTGTTAAAGCCCAGAGAAAAAAAACTACATGGTTCTTCCAAAAAGAGAAAGCCAAAGATAGTTTTCTTGTTGCCTAAATATAAGAATTGTATATGAACTGTTTGATGCCTCTAACTAACTAATGCCCTTTTGTTGGGTCATTTATATCAATAATTGCTATTATAAAGATGGCAGAGCCAGTCCAGTCCCTGTTTAAACAAGAGGCTAGCTGCCCTGGTTGGGCTTTTGTCTCTCCTATATCAGAAAACTGGGCAGACAGTGATACCATGCAGAGCATAAAGTCATTTCTCATGAGCCTATGGCATACAGCCCAGCAGGTAGGCAGGCTTAGGGTAAAATTTTCAGAGGTGGCTCATGGTGGGGCTTTTAGTCCCTATCATTGCAGATATTTCTTCCTTTCTTTTGATTTTGGAATAAAAGTTCAAAGCCCAGGCAAAAGACGTAAAAAAAAAAATACATATATATAAATGCTTGCACTGTTTTTTCCACTTTTTTTTTCCTCCTGAGAGTTTGGTAAGAATATTTGGACTCAGTGATCCTAGAGGTCTTTTCCAATCTTTATCATTTTATGATTTAAAAACTGTGGATTATCTCCAGAGAACAAACATGGATACTTCACTGGTCTGAGACATTTCAAACACAACTGGTAAGCCATGACTAGGAGTTTTCCCTTAGTCCCAGGGCAAGGACTGGAGGAATGGGTAGGTACTGCCAATCTCTAGTTCCTGTAAATTTATTTGAAAAGTAACTGTTCACAGAGATTTATATCCTGTTGCTAAGCAGCAAATCTGTGCATTTCTGGTTTGCTCTTTTCTTAGGAAGGACCAGAGTTGATGCTTTGCTTGCCATCAAGGAACTCCAGAGATCAATTAGCTTTCTTGGCCGCCCTAGATATAGCTTTGCAGTGCTCGAAGTTACAAGCATATCCGTGAAATCAGATACTTGTTCCTATTTGTTTCTACTCAGCAAACAGAGCTCAGTAGAAAGGAAGGAAAAGCAAGTTAGAGAAGTGTTGACAGGGGAGCGTTGTTATTCTTAAGGATGTCACATATCTCTCCCTCAGACTAATTTTTCTCCTCCATGAACTGTTAGAGGAGGTTGTTAAAAGCTTCTACATTGGAAGAGTTCAGCTGATGGACACGCTATGTAGTAGGAGCATAGGCAGTGTTATGTTGAAAATTTCTTTCTGGCAAGGAGGTAGAAGGAGCCTCTTCAAAGTAAAAGTTTCAATACTTTTACTCAGTATTTACATAGAAAAAGGAGAAGGCTTTGTCATATTTTCTGGAGGCATTTCCAAAACAGTATTCTTATGGTTTCTATTTTACTCATTACTTTTTCTGAGAAATATTATAAAGAAACCCAAATATTGCCCAACAAGTAAATATTTGTGACTCACTACAAATTCACCTCTATGACATCAGGATTCATTCTTTGCACAGCATTTCATGAAACTGCCCGCCAAAATGTTTTTAGCAATAAAAAGCACCAAGAACTCCCTATATTTGTCTGAGAAGGGAAAAAGAGAAAGAAGTATGAAAACAAAGTAGGTTGAAGAAGAAAGAAAATAATCCCATACATTTCCAAATATTTCCAACCTCCTCTGAAGCTCTCAGAAAAGCTCTTAGGTCAGTGATCATGAATAGCAGCATTTGCATCCTTAAAAACCAGAACGAAGAATAAGAAGGAGAATTTTATTTTTTTTCCCGTAAGAACAGGAACTAATGAAGTATGGTTTTCCACAGCTTAGGTCTGGTAATCAATTGCTAGACCTGATTGGATGGTATTTTCCAGAGCTGGTCGTTTACAGAGGTTCACTTTCATTTTGACACCTTCTGTTTGATAATATATGAACTGATGCTGAAGCCTTTTGCTCACACAGGTATGTATTGGAAACATTTGTAAAATTTGTGCTCCTTATTCACATACTCATCTTTCCAAAACTTGTAATGTCTTCATTATCTTTGATCTCTTCTAAATCACTATCAAATCTAACCAAAAATTGATCAGTGAATTTACAGATCATAATAAACATAGATGTCTATACATATGCACAAATATACTATGTCCTGAGTAAACAAATCTTAAGGTGCATTAGAGAAGGAAAAGAAAGTGACAAAGGCTGTATGTCACCATTTATCCATGAAATAGAGGATATTTGGGACTGAGATTGATCTCATGAGAGGCTGAGAATTCAGCAGGCTACGCAGGACGTAGAAGTAACTAACTTCAGAAATAGTGGTTGAAATAATTATATTGTATGCTTTTGTGATTCTATGGTTCTATGATTCCATGTTTCTATGGCTCTATGGTTCTGTAATTCTATGTTTCTGTGATTCATATTCAATGATTCTATGTAGTAAAACACAGCAATCCATAATAGCAGTTTCTACCAAACAAGACAACAGGGATCTGACCTGTATATGCAGTGTAGGAGTCCATAATGTTGAAAAATTATTAAAATAGTTTAAACAGACACAGAAATTTCATATTAGCTACCTCAATATGGTGTGAACAACAAAAACAGTATGACAAGGTATGTATCTGAAAAGTTTAAAGTTTATTTTCATTTTCCTTCTAGAAGAGAGCCTCCAAATAGTAAAAATCCCACATTATACTTGAGTCAGTGGAATCTTACCACTGAGGATAGTCAGAGCTGGGAAAACTATACAGCCATTCACTCCTAGGATTCGATTCTGGGTCACTGCTAGTTGCTGTTTCTCTCTGAGCCTAGAGTACTGGAGGGAAGGGGAAAGCAGGCATCTTCCCAGACAGAAGTATAAATCCAAAAAGTGGTATTTGCCTTGGTGGACTACAAGTGTGGAGAGGAATATGAAGCAATGTAAGCATTTCCACATTTGGGAATATAGAAGCCTTTCTAGGGCCTGGGAGTGATATAATAATAAAAACACTAGGCAAGAAAGAGACATGTTACATTCAGATTGAAAGAAACTACATTTTTGACTGCTTTAAGCTCAGAAGGATAGTGTTATATACCATTGTGTCTTGCCTATTTGCACCGTGTGCTTAGAGCTGAGGGTTCTTCTGGTTAATCATTGGATGAGGCTGCCCATGAAAGTGGAGTGAATCTCATCACGGTGGTGGAGTCACCATCCATGGAAGGGTTCAAAAAAGCAGCTATGTTGCACTTCATTATATGGTTTAGTGGGCATGGTAATATTTGATCAAAAGTTAGACTTGAATTTTCATGATTCTATTACTCTATGAGTCCTTCATGCTTGCCTGCCTACGCAGATGGACTAGTTACTATAGAAGACCTTGAAAATATGGTTTATCAAAAGGGTCTAAAAGTAATGAGAAATGTTCACATATATCATGCATTGTAGCACCATTTCCTTCTTTGGCATGTTTGTGCTTGGTCAGGGGTTCAGTCTCTGTCTTCGCATGGGAGACCAGCTTGATGTTACTACTACACAAATGCCTAAAAATCTTGACCATGGTGTACAGGTTTTGCAGTGGGGTATTCATATAATTTTTTTAAACTTATCCAGGGTGCTTAGGAGCTCTCAAAGCTCTGTGATTTCCCTCTATAGCCAAAAGAAATAGATAGATTCCCTGAGAGGCTGATTCATAGAATCATGGAATCATCAGCATTGAAAGGGACCTTCAAGATCATCCAGTCTAACTGTCCACCCCACACTACCACTGCAACAATATTTTCTTTTCTAGTTCTAGGAAGACTCTGTTTTTTTATAAAGAAAAATATTTCCTCTATCATAATACAAAGCAAAATTTCCCTAGATTTAGTTCAATTTATTCACAGAAATAATCAATTTCTAAATTCTCCTTCTTGAAAGGTCTCTTAAACCTTTGCGTTATTCAAATTCAAAAGAAGCAAGATCCAAAGAGATGGTCATTGCAATTTGAGAGAAGAGGCCTGTATCCTATATATATTTTTACTTCTTACATGTACATATGTCTATATAGTTTCAGAATCCCAGTCCCTTTTCAGGCATAATGATTCTCTTTGGCACTGGGGCAAATATACTGCAATATTGTTCCTTTCCCTAGGATTTTAGAGTTCTAGTATGTGATGAGAAGCAATAGAAGGCAAAATGTTCTTAGGAGTTGGAGTGACAAGCTGTGAGTCCACTGAACTATTGGCATCAGAAGCAGTCCCTCTTTAAAATAATTACAAATTCATATAGTCACATTTATACTGATCTGATTTAACAGTCCTCAAACCAGAGATCTCATGACACCCCACCCTCTCTGCCTCTGTAGTGCTTTTTTCCAAACATTGATTTTGCATTAAAGCACTAAACAAATCCTGAAAGAATCACTAAACAAATCTGACGTTAGACTTTTCTTTATTAATATATAAATCAATAAGCATAAAGGAACACATTCAATAAGAACAGGAAAAGCCATCATAAAGCAGATATCTTAATTACAACCTGAATTAAAATTATTCTTCAGTTCTGGATGACCTCTTGCATGTAAATCACTAGATAAATTCTATCCTTCTGTAACTCAGAAAGAGAACAAGCTCTTAAAATTACCGGTAATGAGACTGGTATTTTCAATAATCTCTCTGACATACTACCTAGGAGGGAAGGCCATAGAACTGGAAGGGACATCCCAGCCATTAAGTTCAGCATCCTGGTATTGCAATAAACAGTCTATACAAACCTTTCATTAAACTATTAAGATGTGTCATAAATTAGCTAGGCTTTACCCAGATCAGAAAGCTTTTCAGACTCTAACTGCTCTGTTTCATGTCAGGCTAAGTCTATTTATTTTTGTTTCAGACCAGTATTGAAGCCTTGATCCTAAATAATTTTGCCTTCCTTTGTTCTTATTCCTCTGATATTTTAAAATAATTTTCCCAACCTGAAATCAGTCAATACAGTTGTTATCAAATATCTATTTCGTTCTTCTGTGCTATTATTTTTATCACCACAGAGACTTTGGGAGCCCCCGGTGGTCTAGTGGTTAAGACGCAGGGCTGGTACCCTTGAGACCACGGGTTCAATTCCCGGTCAGGGAGCTCCCCGGGCAAGATGGTGCTCGTTAGCCCTTAAGGCAATCC